>CM069862.1:201673178-202172690 GCA_036172795.1 Pelodytes ibericus | reverse complement strand
TACTGCAAAGAATAAGAGAAAAAGGATTGAGCTGGTATGCACCAATATAATGAAATACAACCATTTACTGGGAATCTCATCATCCAGATAAACAATGACGCCGAGAATCATTATGAATGTATAGAAATGAATGACAATCCAAGCAAATGCATTGGTAAAAAAAAAAAAAAAAGGGGGTGGGGGTTCCCAATGTGTCTGTGGTGTCTTCTTTTTATGACATCACTTTGTAGCTCATTTGCATATAAAGATGCAAGGCTATGTCATAAACAGGAGACCCCACATACACTCTGGTCTCTTGATCTATGCATTAGCTTGCAATTTTGCAAGTGTACTGTAAGATGGCTGATCCCACATTCATAAAAAAAAAAAAGCACCATGCAGGGGAACACAACTGCACCTTGTATTCCAACCACTATTTAAAGGCAGGGATCGGACTCCCCCCCCCCCCCCCCCCCCCCCCCCACGTCATCGGGATAGTGTAGAATAGTCTCTTGCAGGAAGGTTTTTATTCCTCCTGTAACATTTAATTGCAGCATTTTAATAAGGTCTAGCCACACACACACACAGCTTTTGTGAGTAGAACTTCTGGAAAATCTTACACGGATCCTCTGTGTTACATTTTCCATTAGGAAAAATTGTGGTTGTGAGAGAAGAAAAGGAAAAAGAAAAAGAAAAAGAAATTCTCCATCACTGCAGCGTCCTGAAAAGCCTGTAAGATTTGGGTCCGAGGAGGATAATTATTATTATTATTATTATTATTGACACCAATAGGAAGTGTTTGTAAAAAGTTATCTCTGACATGTTTGGTAAATAGGAAAGTCTTTTTAATGTGGCTGGCCCAGGGACTGCACAGACACTAAAGCGACAATTGCAGGGATTTGGGAAATGTGGCCGACTTCTCCAATTCAGCTGCACTGGAGAATTTTTCCAACTCGGCTACTTTGGCCTAAAGTTTGAAATTCCCTTCTCAATTCCCTGCAGTTCACTGTAATATCAGGCAAAGTATCGCCTTTAATGGGAGCCTGCATTAATAAGCAATCCATAGCCGAAATAGTAGTTTAAAAGCGCACCCAGACTATTATATACATTTATTTTTTTGTCAATCTTTGGAGGGGGAAGCAATATCCCTGCGCACTAAGAATTGAGCAGCATTCTACTGTGATGTTTGCAACAGGAAATGAAAAGCACAACAGGAAATTGCTTCCCCCCGGAATGCAGGAAACAACATAAAAAAAGAAAGAAAAAAAAAAAAAAACTAATGCAAACAATGTATAGATTGTCCTCCCTGGTGATGAATGGGTTAGCCACAAAAGCACCCCAGGCAAATAAAAAAGAAAAAATAAGTGCTAGAGGTGGAATTTGATGAGAGGAGGAAGAGGAAACCTCTGGCCAATAAATCCTATTGTGTAAACTGGATGGTTTGTGGAGTAAGACTTCCTCTTCCATTGTCTGGTTACTACACTGGGGCATGACGTCATTTCGACACCAGTACTCTAGAAAGGAAGCCCCCAAAGATCAAGGAAAGGACGTGCACCTTCTCTCATCGCTACCCACAGTGTGCTACACGTACAGATATACAAGGCTTGCCCAGCCCGTACAGGGCATCGGTCTAGCACCCCACTTTAGGTAGAGAGTGGCTTTTATTTCTGATTACTGGGTACCAGTTTGAAAAAGATTCTGTCACATTATACATTGCTCATACATTGTATTAGTAGAATTGCAGTAAATGCATAAAATATAAGAGAAATATAGGTATTCAATGTGTCTGTGGAGTCTCCCGCTTATGACATCACTTTGTGGCTGGATATGCAAATCAACTACTTTTCAATAGCACATGTAATTTGCATATACAGCCACATGGTGATGTCATAATCAGGAGACACATTTCTCTTATTCTTGCATGCAAGTCTGCTGACACAACGTATAGATCATTCTCTGCATTAAACAGAGAAATAGACGAGCAGTGAGACAAAAAAAAAAAAAGCCATGTTATGCCTGGTTTGCACAGTGGATTAGATGCTCTCTCCCATGTAATGGGCTCCATTTTTTTTTTTTCTTCCGGACCCCAAATCCGGGGGGATTCCTTCTTTTTCACACTCGAAATCTCTGTGACCATCTGTCCCAAGCCCTTCCAAGGATCATGACCCCGAGGAAGCATCTGTAAAACAGGTGGGCCGGGACACCAATCAACAATAGGAGCGGCCCTTGGGTACCGCTGACCCCCTTTTCACAGAGCGCGTGAGACCTTACCATCTGGCTGTCATTTGATAAGAAATGCGACTGACCAATCTGCCAGTTATAGATTAACAGTGAATTGTAATCTACAGAAGGGACAAGTTTATTTATACTACTAGCCTGAGTGGCCTCCATAGCGGGACACGCAACGAGCCATTGTCTAGAGGAAGACGTCACTGTACAGAGAGGCAAGGGCCCACCCAAAAAAATCACACAGCTTCGCTTTAACCTAAAACTTCAATAGCACCACACGCCCTCCCAAAATTCAATATATTTGGCACTAATTAGATTGTAAGCTCTTAGGAGCAAACCACCTTTATGTACAGAGGTGAATTCTGGAGCAAAATTGGAAACGAAGAGCAGTTGCCATTGGAAACCAACAGAATGTTCCATTTGTAGAACTTTGCCCTGGAATTAAAGCTCTATTATTAACCCACGAAGGCCTCGGCCCATCCTACGGCACTTTGGGAATCTTTTGGCGCCGTGTGATCTGTGCCCCGCTGGGTTGGATAGGCCAACATGGAGATTCTCCCATAAAAGCAGAGAGATTCACGGACTGCCATTTGTACATAGGGGCTGGGTAATAGACGGGACTCTTAATATAAGTGACCCATTTATTTCAGCAACATGGTCATTCATTTTAAAATTCTCCTGAGCCAGGTCACACGTAAAACTTCAGTCTGGCACCCAGGGAAACCTGGTCCGTGCACGGGACCCTGCCGGAAATGAACAAAATGAATAAACGGTAAATATGTTGCGTATAGACACATTTATATATATTTTTTCATTCGTCTGGATCACCGGAGGTAAATGAGCAAATGTAAATTGTGACACACTTTGCCCACTTCCCAAAATAGGTAGGATTAGTTATGGGGTGGGTGTGAACACTCGTGAAGGCCGTCCAGAGATCCTTTAAGGTGCACAGAACGCAGGTGATCAGACAGATATATATATATATATATATTTTTTTTTTTTTTTTGGTGCAAAGTTCTAAAAGTGGAGCAGTCACCACAGAAACCAACGGAATGTCCCTGCGGAGTGTTCCATTTCTTTAAAACTTTGCACCACAACTGTGCTTGGGGAAGCAAACTCAAAAGTGAAAAACATGGACTGGTCTAGCAGCATATAGTGTAAAAAAAAAAATATATATATAGATTTATATATTGCTTCTTTTAATTAACCAATGAAATGCTAGCTCTGGGCGCAATGTCTTGCGCTGGCGACCAAGATGTCTTTTGAAGGCAGAGAAGACGTGAAAAAAAAAATATATTGAAAAACCTCATAAATTAACCCTTTACAGAGCACACCGCTGGGCTGGCAACAATTTTTTTTTTTTTTTTAAATAGAACAATGCTTTAACCTCCTCACTGCCAGAGAGATGCCCTGCTGGCCTGTACCGTAGCCAAGTTTTTGTTTTGTAAGCATTTTATTTCCCACCGAAAAGCGTTTTGTTTTAAATTTTTGGATATTTATATATATCAGGTTCGTCCGGGAAAATCCCTCATAGCTTGCTCTATGGGGTACAGGAATACTTTAAAAAAAAAAAAAAAAAAAAAATGATGTCATTTATTTCTACAAATAATTAGGCACTTGGCATAACGCAGACATTTAAAATAATGTTTGATTAACCTCGTCACCCAAATGGTTGAGAACGCAAGTGGGAAGCGAAAGTGTAGAAAGAATTTGGTCTTTTTCTTCTGGCCCCCCCCTCAGCCCCCCATTCAGGTTGAGATAGAGAGAGAGGCCTGGATACAAATGGATGCTTGCTCTCTCTCGGAGTGAGACAGGGGATCTGCAAAGCTCTCACAATGCCCAGTTGTGATAGGATTCCGCTCTCGAACAAAAGGAGCATTGTACGAAACCATGACACACTCCAGACAAACCAGTATTGCTTCCCCCGGCCTGGCGGTACCCAGATGTGGGGGAAACTCTGGCCCTGCCAGCTCCCGAGCTGAAATCCAAGACTGCGCCTTTCAATGGGCCCCAATGTTTACCCCTCAGATGTGAATTTTGTCTCTGGATTCTCGTACACCGCTGCACAGGGCTGACTTTGTCTGTAGGACAAGGATGGATACTGCTATTATGAGGTGGTGAGCTGGCAGTAGGCTTTATTTTGGAAAGGGACTATGTCGCCTAAACATTTATTTTACAGAGAATAAAAACTAAAAAAAAAAAAAAAAAAAAAAAAGATCAATGTGTTAGCATTGCAAGCAAATGCATGGATCAAAGGAAAACAAAAAGTTTGTTTTAAATAAAACTTGTGATGTCTCCTTTTTGTGACATCGCTTTGTGGCTAGATCCATTAACGACACGTTTCGCACTGAAAGCACTCTGCATTTGGACTGAATGGTTTTAGCAGCTTTTAAAGACTTTTTTTTTTTAAATTCTAAGCCCGACTGACCTGCCCTAAAAACGTGTCTGGGGCAGTGATCTGACCACAACTTTTATACCAGGGCACAAGAAGTGATGGAGGTACAAAAGTGATTATTAAAAAAAAAATAAAAAAAAGGAAGAGAGGTATGGGGCATTTTGGGAAAATATGGGTCTATCACAAGGGTCGGGTCAAAGAAAGGAAAATGGGTTCTTACAAAAAAAAAAAATATACAAAAATACAAAAAAAACCAATACACAAAGATTCTCCAGTTTCAGATGCAGAATAGGCATAGCAGATTACTTTCTGTTAAACCCCCACTCTCACATATTCAGTATACAAGCTAGTTTTTCCCCAGACACCAGTGGGGGTGTTGTGTATAAAGACTCCCCTGCCCCAAAGTGTTGGAAGTAAGTTGCTATAAAACAAACAAGGCCCAATACATAATCAATAGCAACCCCCCCCCCCCCCCCCCCCATCCCGACAGGAGTGAATACTGTGCCTTCCTCCAACAGTGCTGCACAAGAAGGAATCGCCAGTGCAATACAGAAGAAGTTCTGGACCAGTGCGCAGGGCTTGACACATCCTAGCTCCTAAAACCCCTACTGCTGGCTCCTAACTTTTTCCAGATGTCCTCATTATTCAAATCTCTGCGATTGGTAATTCAACGATCAAATCAATATCAAATCGCCAAAACGCGTGAAAGTCCACTCAACTTACCAAGAAATCTTCCTCACAGTAGACCTTCCCATTGACATTGTAAAAGGCTTTACCCCTCAGTCTTCTCCCTGGAAAGAAATAGAGAACGTTAAATACTGGCAGCAGGTTGAAATGGGTGGGATTGTTAAAGCAGAGCAGCACACTGGCGTAATATAATGGTTTAACGAACACTGCCGACCAAAGGAAGTATAGAACGTATATGCGCTATATTGAGCACATTGCTGTTTTATTCAGGACGCTTATATATATATATAAATAATAATAATAATAATAATAATAATAAGTCAATGCTGGCTTTACAAGCAAAGACTACAGTTGTCCATTAAGGGTTTTGCATCCAGCTTTTGGGCTGACCGTTGAACCCCACGCTCTGAATATATATATATATATATATATATATATATATATATATATATATATATATATAGCGAGAATATTAATGTGTGATTGCTGATGCAGGGTTTCTTGTTTCAATATGGGAAAAAAAATATATTCCCCAAATTTTCCCAGCAAAGATAAACCCCAATTCGCAAAGTGAGTTCCATTTCATGTCTGTCCTCTGTCATATGTGATGTGTGCGACCCAGCACAGACCTCGGGGTTACATATCTAGGATTATTTAGATTCAAAGAGGGGGGGGGGGGAAGAGAGGGAGGGAGAGCGAGAAGGGAAGATGGAGGATGTCTTCACAGTAGTCTCGGGGGGGGGGGGGGGGGGGAGGGGGAGGGCTGTAAAATTGCTGGGGCGATTATTTAGAGCAAATCACTGGGGGATGGGGAGGGATGGTCATGTATCAATTGTAAGGCAAAATTCTAAAAGTATGGAACATTCCGTTGGTTTCCACGGTGATTGCTCCTCGTTTAGAATGTTGACCTGGATGGTCATGTATCAATTGTAAGGCAAAATTCTAAAAAGTATGGAACATTCCGTTGGTTTCCACGGTGATTGCTCCTCGTTTAGAATGTTGACCTGGATGGTCATGTATCAATTGTAAGGCAAAATTCTAAAAAGTATGGAACATTCCGTTGGTTTCCACGGTGATCGCTCCTCGTTTAGAATGTTGACCTGGACAATGTCTAATGGTCTAATAGGTATGCGCTTCCCAAATGGACTGGCACTGCCAAGATTACAAAACCCCATTGGAATGTACAAGGCACACGCACACAACTCTGGTACTGGAGAGAATTTATCCAGCAATGCGCAAACAGACTGAACACCACAAAGTTAGCAGGAACTAATTCATTCGCAAGATTTATTGCAATGAATGGACCATTCTGCACCAAAATGGACAAGGCTGGCATCAGACTTCCCCTGCTTCAGCATTAAACAAACAGAAGTATGACCAATGTCTTTTATTTTATTTTTAAAGGACAACGGTTGGCAAGAATTTTACTTTTGTTTAATTGATACATGGCATGGTGTAGAGGTTTTAAACAGAAACATGCGTATGAAAGAATACAAATAAAGCACCTTATTGAGCCCTCTGCTCTTTATAACTCTATCACAGGGCGGACATGTTGTTTAGAAACATGGCTGTCCCCAGACATCTCTATACAGAGGAAAAAGGACTCAATAAGGTACTTTATTATTATTCTATTTAAGATGCCTACACAACCTTTCAATACAACATAAGAGAACCGGTTTCCTAATATTTGCAGGAGAAGTAAAGACCAGTATCGCCACATCGTGATTTTTGACTGCTCGGATATTTTTTTTCTTGTTGTGTACCAAGATTGAAAATTTAAAACCATAGTAAAATCAGCCCAAAAAAAAAAAAAAGAAAGAATCAGGGAAAAAAAAAAAAACATTTCAAGGGATGGGGCTAAAGTGAGAGAGAGGGTGCCGAGTAAATAAGCAAGCATTCCTAAAATTTGAGGTCACTGACTTGTCCTATTCATTCAAGGACTGGGTTTGGGATTTGGCGACCTAGCAGGGGAGAGACCCTTTCCTTCACAGACATGAACGCTGGGATTTTTAGAGGAACTGTAAACTCTCCCCTCCCCCTTATACACAAACACAGAAAAGGTGGGACTGTCTGAGTCTCTGTACATTGTATTGAGAGGCAATTTGTAGAGGGCTCATCCTGTACGACCCCCAGAACGCTCTCCTCCCAATTGCCTGATGTTTTTCCTCAAGCTTTTGAATGCTACACAACATTGTTTTTAAGGACACTCCAAACAGGGTTCATTACTTGTAAAAAAAAAAAAAAAAAAAGGGTTTTGAAAAAGTATATTCTGTACATACAGTGATGTGTAAATGTTGTGATACCTATATCTGATTTTCCAGATACGTCCATTTAAAACAAAATTGGGTAAGATCCCCAAACCCTGGATTGATGGGACAGCCACTGCTGTAGACAGACTGTTCCCATGCCGGGCAGATCTATTGATAATCCCAAAAAAACAACAACAAAAAAAGATCTCTAGAATTCAGTCTACGCGCCTGTCCATGTCGTACGTAAAGAGTTAAATCGAATGTTTTCTCACAGTCCTGAGTGCTTTAAGATAATACAGTAGCCCGATACTCTCTCCTGCCCTGAAAGAAGGCTGGAAAGTAAATCTGGCATGGGTCTGGCAAGTAAATCTCTGATTCCTTTCTCCCCGAATGAATAAGATTATTATTCTGTGCAGGAATTTGGTGGATAGGGCAGGAAGGTATTCTGGTCTCTGCAAAGATTACTGTATGCAACCCAGAGCTTGGTAAAATGTTACATGGGGGGGGGGGGGGGGATACAGCTGTTGCGGAACTACCACTCTCAAGATTCTTAGCCGCCACAGGCAGCCTGCTCCTTTAAATTATAGGGTTAATTATAAACACAGCACACATGCAGATCGCTCCAAACCATTTCGGATTTGCGCCAACGCAGTCCACATCTATATACGTGTAGGAGAACCTCCGCCAAAGACTAAAAGCATTTTAAATTTAATTCTTTTTTCGCCCGGTTCCAGTATTACACGTAAACACGGCCTTGAACTCATCCAGATCAACACAGATATCTGGCCATAAAGAAGAAGCAAGCCATTCCCTGTATTTAGTTGATCTGTGCCACGCAAGAGATAAGAGTTCTACACACAAGTGTTTAGTAAACAGAAAGCCGAAAAAGGAAGAAACCGGTGTGTTAGCAAGCAAATAAAAGGAAGTAGTATTATCGTTTTAGATTTGAGACTTAAAACAAGAGAGGTTTGTGGGGGTCAAGTACCAAGTCCAGAATTTAAGTGTCTGAATTTTGCCAGCAAAGGCAAAAAAATATTAATTAGTCGGGTGCATTGGGGTAAACATAGTGTTGAGCTCTCTGTGTAGGTTGGGATTCGTAGAGCTTGCCCTACTGCTGCAGTGGTACCCAGAGTTAAATTTGTGATTCGCTTCATTTGGAAATTCCACAAAATCAGCAGCCAACGCATTTCACCCCAAGGTTTGTAGTTATTAAATAAGAAAAAGGTTCTCTGTACGGTAGCCCAAAAAAGCTAGAGCTGTGAAAACTGAGCACATTTCCCAAGTCAGTTGCCCCCATCTTCTAGCATCGCACAGGAGCACAATCATCTGACTAGTGACTATTTAGTCCATCTATCCATTTGACGGTCTACAAACAGTTAGGCCCTGTGGATTGTCATGCGGTACAGCCTGTATAAAGCAATGAAGGAATACCATTCTCTGAGTGGTGGTGTTTGCCTTTCTTATCTCCCCAGCCTTTTAACTGATTAAGTCTCACCCACAAAATGGTCTCTTTTGCAGGAAGGGATTCCAGGGTCACAGACAAGTCGAAATAGAAGAAAACAAAAACAGGACATTGGATTGAACTAAAAATACTACTGAGGTAGTAAAGCTTCAGAACAAAAAAAAAATATATATATATATATATATATATAAATATCACTTATCACTGGTTTTTGACTTACATTTTTCTATTGCAGTCTATGGTATTCAGTGAGGCGAGATAAAATTAACTCGGGTGATTTAATAGACCCCATTCTATCTACACACAAAAGATCCAACACCTTAGCCCCTCTGCTTCTCCAAACTGCACTCCCCCACAGCGTTCTAGAGCTAATGAAGTCGCTCCAAACCTTTCAAACTCCTACAACATTCTAAAACGGAATGCCAAGAAAAGGGGAGGAGCTTCAGTATTTGTTGGCGATCTAATTAGCCAAACAAGGCCCTCTGTCCAATGGAACCTCCCCCGCGCATATGAAGCCACAAGACAAGTCGGTAAATGGTTAAAACAGATGGTTTTCTTAATCTATGCATTTGCTTCCAATCCTGCTCCAGGGGTGGCATGTGAATGTTATATCGGCTAGTGACCAGGTTTCTTTACCCGATTCCCATGCACGCTATGCGACAGGCCTATCCGTTTCTCGCGGCAGTAGAGAATGACCTATATACGCACGCTGCTAAATCGCCGTGATGAATCTTAATATGTTTTATTCAAAGCCGCAGAGAATTCGTTAGCCGGCTTGGGTACCAGCCTCTGACTAGATTTCTCTGCATTACAAGAAGGTTTAGGAACTTCAAAGCCTGAAACAAATCTTAAAAAAAAAGGCAAAATAAATACATTGCGCAGTCAAAACGGCTACATGAGAGATGCGTCTGGAGATATCGGTCTCACAAGAACGTAGGGGTCCCTCCCTCTGGAAGACGGTTCATGATGTGCCCTTTGCTCCCTGCAAGTTTATATAGTATCCTGTCCCACAGTAAAGAGCAAAAATAGACCGGGCTCATCCTGAATAACTGGAGCTCATAGCCAGCCCCGAAGGGTATCATAGCATGCCTAAGGGTGATTAGCATTTCAATCCACATTGCTGACTTACCCCAAGAGCATGTATGGATTGTATAGAGGCATACCCCACATTAACATACATGATGTCAGAGCATGTATGGATTGTATAGAGGCATACCCCACATTAACATACATGAGGGGTCAGAGCATGTATGGATTGTATAGAGGCATACCCCACATTAACATACACGATGGGTCAGAGCATGTATGGATGGTATACAGGCACACCCCACATTAACATATATGATGGGTAAGAGCATGTATGGATTGTATACAGGCATACCCCACATTAACATACATGGGGTAAGAGCATGTATGGATTGTATACAGGCATACCCCACATTAACATACATGATGTCAGAGCATGTATGGATTGTATACAGACATACCCCACATTAACATACATGATGTCAGAGCATGTATGGATTGTATACAGGCATACCCCACATTAACATACATGATGTCAGAGCATGTATGGATTGTATACAGGCATACCCCACATTAACATACATGATGTCAGAGCATGTATGGATTGTATACAGGCATACCCCACATTAACATACATGATGTCAGAGCATGTATGGATTGTATACAGACATACCCCACATTAACATACATGATGTCAGAGCATGTATGGATTGTATACAGGAATACCCCACATTAACATAAATGATGTCAGAGCATGTATGGATTGTATACAGGCATACCTCACATTAACATACATGATGTCAGAGCATGTATGGATTGTATACAGGCATACCCCACATTAACATACATGATGTCAGAGCATGTATGGATTGTATACAGACATAGCCCACATTAACATACATGATGTCAGAGCATGTATGGATTGTATACAGACATACCCCACATTAACATACATGATGTCAGAGCACAAGGAGAAGCTCTGTATAGTCAGCATCCTTAAAGCAGGGTATATCTGTACCTTGTATCATAGAATAGCCAGTGCGTATAGTAAGAGACAGTCTGGTGTATGACATCACCTTGATATGTGCTTACAGATTTCCCAGTGAAATGGTTCATTCCCATAAGATGATGTCATAAGCAGGATACACCGAACACATTGTACAAAACACATTTGGTCCTGCAGCAGAATTGGAAGTAAATGCATTGGTTTACACACAATGGGGGTGACCTATAATGGCAGATAGTGCCCCATATTACCTGTGCCGATCAATAAAGCAGACAGATTGCGTAAGTCTGCAAAGTCGCCGCCCCTCCAGCACTTAAGGATTGCGCCGGCGCAGCCCACGTTTAAAGAAATCAGGCACTGAAAAGCGTCTGATTAGAGTTGGGGAGACTGTTTGGCAGAGATTCTTCTCCCCCCCCCCCCCCCCCTCCCCTCCCCATCGCACTTCCCTACACTTGACAGTGCGGGAGTTTTCATAAATAACCCCCAACGTATAGATGATTTTCTTTGTCAAACTCTACATTCCCAACGCAAACCATGTTTGGTTGAACGAGCCCCCTTATAGAGATTTTTACGAAGTGTGGCCAGTGGTATAGTGACCACTGAATGACTGGTCCTGCTGGAAGACACCAGGGAAGATGTCCCAGACTCCGTAGGCTAAAAAAAAATAAAAAAAAACCCTACAGGACCACCCCAGTGTGTCCAAATTTAACTCTTCACCAACCAGAGGCTGGTGCAAAACCAGAACTCCCCCCCTTTCCCAGAGACTGGGGATCCAATAAATGTTACTTCTCTCGGCGGTGGGGAATGTGTTTCCCATGCAGAATAACTGGTGGCCGAGCAGAAAAGTTACTGGCCAAGACTGGGACACAAGGAATGCTTGTGCAAAGTCTGGAGGCTAATCCTTCTCATCTGCCTTAACGGCATTTGGATTTCAAGCCTCAAATAAATTCACATTCTAACCCTCCTTCCCCAACCTGAAAACACACTAATGGAGACGGATAATCATACACAGGAACTCAACATGAAAGAGCTCATGCCATCCAATACTGCAGTGTTGTATGCCACAGAACACACGCCCCTCCTGCATTCCGAGCACTTGAAACAGCAGAGCTCAGCAGAAAGCGGAGCATGAAAACCGCTGCAGAGGAAAGCAGCCCCGCCCCCTGTGCACGCCCTCTCGCTGATGTCACTGAATTCAGAAGCCCCGGTGAAATTATTTTCAACGTCAAACTACAGGAGAACCGGATATCGTTTTAAAGTAAAACTAAATGAATTTCCGATCTGTGAAAAGTAAAACTACGCCTTTATCTCAGGACACGTGCAGAGTAGCAGAATATTAAGGCAAGGTTACGCATGCATGTAAATGAACTGATTGCTTACACACACACACACACAAAAAAATGCCAATCATGAAAGAGAGACTTGCAGGGAATTGAGAAGGGAATTTCAAACTTAAGGCCAAAGTAGACGAGCTGGAAACACTCTCCCATTCAGCAGCTATTCCTGGAAGTTCCTGAGAAGGCACACATTATTACCCAGACGAATTATTAAACGCCGGAGACATTCAGAGTGATCGTCAAGGCAGATGAAAGGGTAGATCAGGCTCAATCGTTTTAGGATGTATTACTGGCCCCGGCTAAGATTTTATTTAAGATCCGTTAGCTGTACCTCACAGTCTATCTCTCCGGAACTGCTGGTCTATCTCTACTCCAGTCGCCCTCGGACATTCCGCCAGTGCTCTATCAACTTGCATATTTTGGCCTTAAGTTTGAATTTCCCCATCTCAGTTCCTTCTCTCATGGATAGAGCTCTAAATGTCTCTCCCAAGTAATGTAATATTATAATAAAGTAATTAACGCACAAGGTATTAAATCATAGCTTTTCATTTTATTTATTTCTTTATTTTTTTTACTTTTTCTTTGATTTTATTGTAAGTATATATAAAAAAAAAACATTACATTACATTAATAAAGTGCAGTAACCACTTGCTAAGCAAATTAGAGAGAATGAAAAGATGAGAGGACATGCAGGCCTAAAATCACAAATAATTAAATCATTTTATTTTTTTAATGCTTTCACACATCATTATTATGGCATCTTTAATAAACTCTATATCTGCACATTTTTTGGGGTGCACACAATGAGGATAATTTTGCATCTTCAAATTAATGAGGTGCACTATTGACATGTGCTCCACGGTAGATAAATCTTCCAAACAAGGACACAAAAAAGATAAAAGTAAAACACACTTACCGCAAGAACAGCATGTAAAACAGTTTGTATGGAAGAGATTTCCCATGGCTTGGCAGGCCTGGCTTGCTCCATACACACCCTTTCCACATTTTATACAAATACCTAGAGGAATGAGAAACAAAATGCGGGTCAGTAATTCTCACAAAGGAATAAAGCACAGCAATGACTGGAGAGCTGCTACGGGGGAATTATTTATAAAAGAAAAACTTCAATTCTGGGCCAACGTTCTAAATCGTGGAACAATCCGCGGAACATTCCATTGGTTTCCACGGTGATAGGACCACTTTTAGAATGGCTTCTGCAATTGAAGCACAAGTTGTGTTGCCGACAATGATTGCGAAAACCTGTTCAAGGCAACTAACTAGACATACCAAACCTTCTCTGGCTGTAATATCACGAAAAACATAGCATTAAAAAAAAAAAAAAATAATAATAATATTTTAAAACCGGTCTTATGAGTGAAGATGTCGAAAATGAAATTTCTCAATTTACCATCAACATCTGGTATCACAGATATGGGTCTGGAACTAGGCTAAGGTGACCACTGGTCCATGGTAACACTGGTGTTTAAATGTAGGCCTAGGATCTAGCCTTTAGAACGAGTCCGCAATTAAATGTATATAGTCTGCTCAGCACAAACTACATGACGATACGACCTCAACTACCTCAATTTAAAACACAGAGCTGTCCATGTGCCACACAAAAAAAACCCTCAAATTTCATAAATTGCATGGATGACTTCCGTAAATTAACACATCACAGGGGAAGATGATCACAAAACACCCATTACCACTGGCAAAGTTTAAATCAGGAAACATGTCCAAACGTGTCCCCCTCCACCAAAAACTTGGGGAATAAGGGAAATTCAAGAAACAAATGATTTCAATATTATTATTTTTTTTTTAACATAAATAATACAAAACTGCAACTTTATAAAACAATTTGTTGCCAGATTAATGTAGCAGGGTAGTTATAAAGAACAATAAATACATTTCTCTACAGCTGTTGTGCTAATCATTTCATATCTATGTGTTTAAAAGAAAGGAATGTTCTTCCCACTCTTGTCGCAGTGTCTTGGGGAGAGATGGGGGGGGGGGGGGTTGTCTCTCCAAGCTCCTCCTTATCGGAATGTACTGAATTTAGAAGCCCCGCCTCTCTCTCCAAGCCCCTCCTTATTGGAATGTACTGAATTTAGAAGCCCCGCCTCTCTCTCCAAGCCCCTCCTTATTGGAATGTCACTGAATTTAGAAGCCCCGCCTCTCTCTCCAAGCCCCTCCTTATAAGAATGTCACTGAATTTAGAAGCCCCGCCTCTCTCTCCAAGCCCCTCCTTATCGGAATGTCACTGAATTTAGAAGCCCCGCCTCTCTCTCCAAGCCCCTCCTTATTGGAATGTCACTGAATTTAGAAGCCCCGCCTCTCTCTCCAAGCCCCTCCTTATCGGAATGTCACTGAATTTAGAAGCCCCGCCTCTCTCTCCAAGCCCCTCCTTATCGGAATGTCACTGAATTTAGAAGCCCCGCCTCTCTCTCCAAGCCCCTCCTTATTGGAATGTCACTGAATTTAGAAGCCCCGCCTCTCTCTCCAAGCCCCTCCTTATTGGAATGTCACTGAATTTAGAAGCCCCGCCTCTCTCCAAGCCCCTCCTTATCGGAATGTACTGAATTTAGAAGCCCCGCCTCTCTCTCCAAGCCCCTCCTTATCGGAATGTACTGAATTTAGAAGCCCCGCCTCTCTCTCCAAGCCCCTCCTTATTGGAATGTACTGAATTTAGAAGCCCCGCCTCTCTCTCCAAGCCCCTCCTTATTGGAATGTCACTGAATTTAGAAGCCCCGCCTCTCTCTCCAAGCCCCTCCTTATAAGAATGTCACTGAATTTAGAAGCCCCGCCTCTCTCTCCAAGCCCCTCCTTATCGGAATGTCACTGAATTTAGAAGCCCCGCCTCTCTCTCCAAGCCCCTCCTTATCGGAATGTCACTGAATTTAGAAGCCCCGCCTCTCTCTCCAAGCCCCTCCTTATTGGAATGTCAGTGAATTTAGAAGCCCCGCCTCTCTCTCCAAGCCCCTCCTTATTGGAATGTCACTGAATTTAGAAGCCCCGCCTCTCTCTCCAAGCCCCTCCTTATTGGAATGTCACTGAATTTAGAAGCCCCGCCTCTCTCTCCAAGCCCCTCCTTATTGGAATGTCACTGAATTTAGAAGCCCCGCCTCTCTCTCCAAGCCCCTCCCCATTGGAATGTCAGTGAATTTAGAAGCCCCGCTATCACCCGGATTCCCCAATATAGACAGCTGATAAAAACCATTTAAAAAAAGGAGATTTGTGGCTAAAGCAGAACACTAGTATATGTTTTTCTCTCTTACGCAGCCCTTTACATTCCAGAACTTCACAAAATCGAAAAAATAATTGCCTGCTAGCTCCTAATGTGTCATGGGTTTTTTTATACATAAATCTATAGAAAAGCCATTTTCCTGGCTCCTAAAGATAACTAGGCCGACTCTTAAAGTCTACAGGTATTGGTCAAACCCAGATATATCCGAAGCTATACACAGCACGTATGCAGACCAGACAGTGCTCAATGCAAGGATAACAAATTACGCCCCATTGACATAGTGTCATAGATATTTTTCAGAAAGTTTATATATATATTATATATATATATATTTTTTTTTTTTAAAGGTAAATATATAACAAGAAAATTAAGCAAATCGATAAAGCCACTAAATTGGACAGACAATAAAAGTGATATTTTGTAGCTCCCATCATGTTATAGTTAGCCAGTGTGGTGTTGTGTAGCTCCCATCAGTGTATAGTTAGCCAGTGTGGTGTAGTATAGCTCCCATCAGTGTATAGTTAGCCAGTGTGGTGTTGTATAGCTCCCATCAGATTATAGTTAGCCAGTGTGGTGTAGTATAGCTCCCATCAGCGAATAGTTAGCCAGTGTGGTGTAGTTTAGCTCCCATCAGCGTATAGTTAGCCAGTGTGGTGTAGTTCAGCTCCCATCAGTGTATAATTAGCCAGTGTGGTGTAGTATAGCTCCCATCAGTGTATAATTAGCCAGTGTGGTGTAGTATAGCTCCCGTCAGTGTATAATTAGCTGTCCATAGATGGTGGTAGTGTGCATGGGGGGAGTGCCTCAGTCACTGCACCCTCACTACTGCTTTGCTCCGTCGCCATTTTACCCGCGCTGGTTAGTGACAGGTCATTACCCAGAATCCCCGCATACACTGAAAGCTTTGTTGTATGTTTTTTTCCCTTCTTCGTGAGCCGTGAATGTGTTCTTTAGTCATTAATGACTTAAATAGCTAAATACCATGTGATTTGGGTAATACTACCCCGCGCCTTCCCCTGGCTTTTCATTCAGCCCCGGCGTCTAACGGCCTAGCAGGGGATCCTGTAACACGTCATTACCAGCAGGACCAAATGTCACTGCACCTCCCCTTTAACCACTGGAGCGCTGCGGGGCCCCGAGACGAATTCTTCAAGTCTGCAGAAAATTGACACTACCGTGGGTTTGTTTGGTGCACCCCTATCACTGGCCCAAGTGTTGAAATGGTTAATACTGTTTATATTAGAAAGTGGAAAAAATGGTAATTGCTTATCTGCAACTGCAAAGTGCATAGCCCTAGTTGCATGCTTGTGCCTTGGACTCAGGTACATACTTATATTTACACAGACACACGTCACTCTGCTTCAGGGGTAGGTATGGAGTCCCAAGCATCTCCCGTAAAAATGCATGAGGATGCCCACTGCACATGCACAGGATGCCAGTGATGTCACTGGTGACATCACACCGACTGTCGTATTCCTCCAGTTACCACCGCCAATACAAGGGAGTTCATCTGAACTAGTCCTCTTGAAATGTAAACAAAAGCAGAGGGAAGGCTAGAGCAGGAACCTTTGAAAAGCATTCCGACACATTCATAACAATGAATGAGTAACAAAACAAACGTGCAGGTGAAACACCAGCAGACGCATAAAGTTAGTTTACTTTAATAAGGGCTTTATCCATGAAAGAGAGAATTGCACGGAATAGAGGACTGTATCACCTAAACACTGTGACTGCAGATATTAAAACATGATTGAAAATTACATTACATTGTGATATCAAAACTGCAAGCAAATGACTAAATTAGGAAAAAAATGGGTTTTAAATGTGTCTGTTTTACCAACTGAACACACGACCCAAAAATATTTTTTTGTTTTTATTTTAAATACAGTATTAAATATGTACCCTCTGTCCCCCCCCCCAACCCCTCAGCCCCCCCCCCCAACCCCACAGCCCCCCCCCCCCCAAACCCCTCACCCCCGGCAGAAGGCAAAACACAGGAAACATAATATATTAAATCTCCTTTTTCTATAGAGATTCCAAGTAATAGGTTGTGTGTGGGAGACTCAGTGTAGCAGATTGGACGGGTTTATTACACTCCAACCACCAAATGTGTTGTCTCAGCAGATGGGAGCAGTATGCACCCGAATAACAGGAGGTTCAGCACTTTGATTATTTTTTTGGGGGGGTGAAGGTATGGGGGGCACTCCGATAGAGTGGACCATGACCAGGGATCACGAATAGACAGACAATGTACATCACATTACCTGTTGGGAACGGGCTTATCCATTCTTAACACTGTAAGTAGGGTTGCCACCTGGCCGGTATTTTACCGGAAGGCCGGTAAAAAAAATTGGCATTCAGGCCAATGTTAAGTCTATGGAGACAGTACCAAGGCCGGTGGAACTCCTGCGGAGTGTTCCGGTTCTAGAACTTGGCCCTGAAGTTGCTGTTGCATCAGAACCTCCATAACCATCTGACTTCCCTAGATTGCAAGCTCTGTGAGCAAGGCTCTCTACCTCATTAACCAGTCTGTCTCTGTTCATCTAATCAGTATCTCTGTCTCTCCTCTGTACCAAGCGCTACATACAATCAATTAACATAGTATGATCACAATAATTAGCACATGTACATATTTTTTTTTTGCCTTCTGCATTAATCTAAACAGTGTTTTGCTTGCCCCTCATGGGAGAGCGCCCGGCTACAGATCCCCTTATTTTTTAGTAAGTGAGAGAGGCAGGAAGTCAGTAAATATCTTGGATTATCAGTGGCAGCCATCATCAGTGAGGAGGGGGGGCATGACATGATGTATGCTAGTTGGCCTCTGGCTGCCTGGTTTACACACTCAGGGTGTCAGAGAAGCTGCAGGTTCAACATGTTAAATTTGGAATAACTGGTCTGTCATTCGGCTGAATGAGAATGCCAGTCACTGTGACAGCGAGCTCTCTGTACAAGCTCAGGGCTATTGAAAGCGGCACTGCGGCTATTTCTGGCCACAGAGCGATTGCTCTGCAATTCAAATGGTTTCAAGACTTGCCGCCGGATGTAAAACATTAAAAAAAAAAAATTTTAAAAAAAAATGAAGCGATTTCCCTAATGATGTACCTCACTTTGCTTAACGAGTTCCCCATCTCGTTAAGCAAAGCTAATTTATCTCACCGTGTTCAGTTATCGGGAAGACTAGATGGAAAGCACGCCGGGTATAAAAGACAGATTAAGGGGGGGGGGAATATCATGCTATAGATTGCACGTGGGTAGTCTATAGAGAGAAAATCTGGGGCAAAGTTCTAAAAGTTGAGCTGTTGCCATAGAAACAGATGGAATGATGCAGCTGATTGTTCCTTTTTTTTTTTTAATTCTTTTTTTAAACACCGCTCTAAGTTTGCTTGTTCCACGGGTCTTTAGAAGCCACGGAAGATATTAATCCCTAGGATCGCAGCGTTAAGCAACGTAATACAGAGAACAAATTGGTTGGGTGCAAGTAGACAAAATGCAGGAAATAAATAAAAATGATTATACAGTATAGTCATAGCTGGACATCATTCGCATTGGTTAGCTGTAAGGATCCAGCGGTAGACATTTTAGAAGCCAAGCTTCCTGGCCCCTGGGATATGGTCAAGGCCTGTGTATTCACCATATTTCCAAGTGGCAATTTAAAATAAACAAATAAATGTGTTTTCATTGTGGTGAGAGAAAAAAAAAAAAACAAGAAAAAAAGAAAACAAAGAACCTCAGACATAGTATAAGCACAGTGACTCAAACACACACACACGTCATGGGATATCTGTTACCCTTACGGTACAAAACAGACCAAATGCATCTCTGGCCAATAACACGAGGTCTGTCCTCTGATTGGTCGGTTCATAGACGATCATAGTACCGTGGAACGAAAGAACACGTCACTATACCAACTAAAAAAAACAAAAACACAACAACAAAAAAAAAACCACACGCCTGCTCCAGAAGGGAAAGAAAAACAAGAAACTGAAGCCCTCGGATTGTCTATTTGATTTCCTTGGAATGTCATTATGGGAAAAGTGGGAGGTGAAAAAGTGGAGGATTTTTATTTTTCTAGGCGAGCTTTCACTTTTGGTGAGATGGGACGGAGAACTTTGGTGTAAATTGAAGAGAAGCTCCCGTACTCCCAACTCCTTAAAAAAAAAAAAATAACTTTTGCGCAGATTTACCTATTACACAAGTTCTACAGATACACTACATGGACGAAGTATTGGGACACCCCTCTTAATTATTTAATTCAGGTGGTATCAGTCAGACTCTTTGCCACAGGTGTATATAATCAAGCACCTAGCCATGCCGCGTACCAAGACATTCTGGATAATGCTATGCTTGGAAGTAGTTGGGGGGGGGTTGCCCTTTTCTGTTCCAGCCTGACTGTGCCCCCAGTGCACAAAGCAAGGTCCATAAA
This sequence comes from Pelodytes ibericus, assembly GCA_036172795.1. Classification (NCBI taxonomy): domain Eukaryota; kingdom Metazoa; phylum Chordata; class Amphibia; order Anura; family Pelodytidae; genus Pelodytes; species Pelodytes ibericus. Next base: position 202,152,653 of record CM069862.1, on the reverse strand, counting down.
GACATGGTCGGAAGAGTTTGGTGTGGAGGAACTTGACTGGCCCACACAGAGCCCTGACTTCAACCCCATCGAGCTCCTTTAGGATGAACTGGGACATAGACTGGGAGCCAGGACTTCTCATCCAGCATCAGTCCCTGACCTCACAAATGGTCTACTGGATGAATGAGCCAAAATTCCCTGAGAAACACTACAAAAAGCTTACCTTTTATGGAGTTGGACTGCATCCTGCACAGTGGCCTAGCCAGTCCCTTTAAATCAGGACTGGCCAAACAGTAGTAGGGTTTAGGACCCAAATGACAATTCAGGTGCCAGCCTATTTTTATTTTTTTTTAAATAGCCAGGGACCTTCCAATTAGTTAAAAAACAAAGTTAGGAGCCAGCAGCAGATATTAGGAGTGAGGGCTCCCTGGCTCCTGTGATATTTAGGATCATCTGCCTTCACATCAAGCCCCCAAAGTGTTAAATCTAAGTAAAACCTATTTTTTTTTTTTAAAGGAAGGAAGGTTTTGTAGAAGCTAGTAGAGTTGTAGAGAGTGTGGTTTTCCTGCCCATCCCTAAAACAGGGCATAAACCAATGAAGGAGAAAATTAAAAAGAGAGAGAGACAAATTACAATACCAACTCCATTGTCTGTCGCGGGGTTTCCGGGTACAGACTGTTAGGTTGTGGCCAAACTGAAATAAATACAATGTATATAGGAAAACTCTAAAATAGCTCCAATATAAGGAAAGAGACTTCCACTAGGGGGTAACCCTAAAGCCAAACAAAAAGATTACATGGATGTGTGTGGAGCCTCGATAAATAAGACAGAACTTTTATTGGTACTAAGATGACACATGTAACAAACAAGATAAGTGAAAAAAAAACCGTGAAGTTGTGATAATCAGATGTAAATAGTTATACTGTAAATGATTATGTCAAGTACGGTATGGGGGACAAGACTAGTAATCTGGTTATAATAGTAACAGAGAGGGGTCCAATCAGGGCATATAAGTATCATGAAAAACCAATTACTGAAAGGGTTCAGTTCAATATATATATATTTTTTTTATATAGTTTAACATATTGGTAGTGAAATAATCATAATATATAGGCAATGACCATAAAATAACCCTTATAGCAAGAAAAATTTACCATGCAACTGTTAACGCAAGTAAATCTGATTAGTAATTATATAACTGTGTGGCTAAAAAGGGAGAGAAAAAAATAATAATACTACTACTGGAGTAGTTTATCATATTAAGAAGTATTATTCGTTTTCGAGAAATTACTCAAGACTAAACAAAGAAGAGAAATAAGTCATGTAAAACTAATAGAAGCGGGGGTCGGAGTGCGCTCAGCCAATCAGCACGGGGTGAGTCTTATTGGGGTCTTGGGGGGGATCACAGTGTCTCTCAGCGACAGCTGCAGCCTTCATGTTCCCTATGTCAGCATTATGTACATTAAAAAGGTACCTGCCAACTTATCCTCTTACAAGGGCCACTCACTTTCACTCGTGCTTCTATATTAGAAGTTTATTGGCATTTAAAAGGACCTTAAGCAGACATTAAGATGGGTGGAAAGGCCTTTTTAAGAGGCAAAAAGTAAAAAAAAAAAAAACTGAATATTTAGAGAGATGGACTGGATCGGGGTCAATAATAAAAAAAAAAATAATAAATAATGTTCTACTGCTGCTAGGTACCCAAAAAGAAATGAGTCTTGCAGCAGGATGAAGCTTGCATTTGGCATACAGATCGGTGCTATAGTCAATCCATCTTGTGTTCACAGTCTATGTGGCCATCTGCTGTTTCTTGGATCATTACGTGTAAAATGCTGACTTATCTCTGCTCTCATCAGAGTCTCCATGTGGGAAAAGTTGAGACAACTTTAGAGAGAGAAAAAAAAATTACCGCGAAACGCGCAAGATCAGGCAGCAGACTCTCCCAATTAAAGGTGCTGCTCCACCTACACAAAAACACAGAGTGCTCTGGCACATTGAGCAAATCTTTTACTTAATGATTTTCTAATTAGTCTGAAAAACACACACACACACACAAAAAAAAGCCACAAACTTTTAAGAAAATTCTTGATGATGCTGTGCCAAGATACTGCTCGGTGTGTCACATGACTATTAGTGGGGCCTGAAAAAAAAAAAATGTGAAGGGAGCAAAAATAAATGATTTATGGGGATTCAAAACAGATAGGAATATTTTCCGTGGCACTGGCTCCTCCACTTAGATATGTATTCATTGGCCCATGTACAGAGCTGACCCCAAAACTAAGTCGCACCATTTAAAAAAAAAAAAAAAATTATTTGGCAAGCCTCGGTGTCATTATAAAACATGGCCTAATCATTAATCAGTGCATAGGTTGGAAAAGACAGAGCATGCCCCATTTACATAGCCAGATATAATCTAGATTATTTTCAAAAAACAGTACATGATTGTGTGAAAGCTCTGCCCAATAACGGATAAAAATATCTCTCTGTGTTGCAGGAGGAAAAAAAGAAAATTAAAAAAAAACATAACGCTTTCGCAGGCAGCGATATACGCAAACAAGGCTTACTTTAGCACACTTTAAAAGACTTTAAAAAAGAAAAGAAAAAAAAAGCAAATCCTACGATTCCCTGTTATTTTACTAAGCATTATTTAGAGCAGAAACCATAAGCTGTTGATTTAAAAGTCCTAATTGTCACCCCAACGCATTTTACTGAGCACATGTCTCCCAGTCTCCATCTCTATCAATTTATAAACTTGGATGTTGAAAGCTCCGAAGTGGTCCAGAAAAACCACCAAAACTAGATATTTACAAACACTTTTGCGTGGACAAGTCGAATTTCAGAGAAGTTTAAACATTTACAATTCCAAATATATAATGTAAAGGGCTCGGTCACCTAAACTAGATTTATACTGCAAACGTAGAGAATAAAGACAGCACATACTCTGTACATTGGGGTTATGTATAAAAATATAGACTTCAGGCGCCACAATTTGTAAACTCAGAAGGGCTTCACCAGCCAGAGACCCCCGCAACTTCTCCAGAATCCCTTCTGAAGGGAAATAGATATTTTCACTACATGCTGCTTGACAAACCCCAGGAACCAGCATCATTTCCCTGGCTCCTTAAATAGTTGCCACACAGCCTGGCTCCTTAAATAGTTGCCACACAGCCTGGCTCCTTAAATAGTTGCCACACAGCCTGGCTCCTTAAAAAATAATCATTTCCACACAGCCTGGCTCCTTAAATAATAATAATTTTCACACAGCCTGGCTCCTTAAATAATAATAATTTTCACACAGCCTGGCTCCTAAAATGGTCTAGCACCAGGTAGGGGTTACAGTCATGTCTGGGGAAGGGGGGGGGGGGGGTGGGGGGAGAATCCTTGCAATGAAGGCAGTGTATAATGAGTATCCCGATTAGTAATCAAGCCTGGCTGTGTTCACTGGAATGTGGTATCGTATTGTTCTCTGGCAGGAACTAAAAACACACGCAGAACCAACAAAAGCAAACAAACAGTTACTTTCTGTTCCTCTGAAGCATCTCCGGACACACGTATCGAGGCCCACGGCTGTGTGAACTTCCTCTATTGCAGTCTTCCTGTGCTGGGCACCTACTACACCAACACAGAGGCGGCGTAAACCATTTAAAAAACAAATAAATAAGTTATAATGCAATTAAAAGTTCACTCGAATAATTCAACTGTTTACACTGGGACAGTGATAACGCCAGGCTTCCTTAATAAAACCATAAGAGATTTGGGAATATTGAGGATTTTTACCACCGGTGCAAATAGATGTTACAAAGAACCATAGTAATTTAGGTGTAAAAAGACCCCAATCCATCAAGTTCCACCCTTGTACCTATCCTGCATCTGGCTGTCCATCTAACAGCACCCTAAATTGTCGTCCTGTCCAAATAGACCGTCTGATTTCTCCTTGGATCAACAAGCTCTGCATATATCAATGTTGATTCTATCATTTATATCCCTGCATATTCTGGTTTTTCTAAAAAAAAAATAAAAAAAAATAATCGAGAACCCTTTTTGAAGGACTGTATTCTACTTGATAGCACCACCTCTCTTGGCAGTGAATTCCACAACTTTACTCTACTTACTGTAAAAAATGGGATTTGTCAAGCCCTGGAGTAGACTACACTACTTTATGGCCTATTGAGTTAAAAACTGAATTTTTTCCACCCTAGGTGGGGCAGACAACTTATGGTGGAAAGATGACCATTGAAAGGGTGTAGTGTACCAAAAGGGCCTGTCCTGGATAAAGTGCCCCCATTTTTCTTTTTTTTTTTTTTTTACACCTCACTCAGACACAAGACTCCCATCCCAAGGCAATGCTACACCCAAGACAGCTCCAAGTCCCAGTGCACGGCTCTGGCATGCAAAAGGTTACGCATGCGATAGAAATTCTAGACAGACAACGGTCTGATACAAGGCCTGCTATGTCTCTCGCTGTGTTTATTCTAAGGAGAATCAATCTAATTTCAGTCCTATGATTGCAGATGTGGTCGACATAATGAATGCTTTTTGCTGTATAAATAAAAAGCATTGTGGTTTATGAATTATAGACACGGAAGAATCCAGAGAAGAACTTCATCATCCCCCCCCCTCGCCACCCCGCCCCGGGGACGGGGGCATGTGTGGCCTGTGGCACATTCTAAGCGGGACGGAAGGATTTCTTGAAACTATTAGTTAAAGGGAGTCCTGTAATTACAGTTGGATTCTGCATGCAGACTCGGATCCTCTATAACGCAGGAGATCGCAGTCTATCATCTAGTCGAATATAATAGGAGAGAGAGATTCCTTAAGACCTAAGGGAAGTCCTTTAGGGTCTACCACGGGGCACTTTAGAGTGCAAGCTTTGCAGGATAGGAGCAAAAATAATCATTTTGGAATGATACTCTATAGAATGCAGAACTACTTTATTTACTAGTCAGGTTCGGATTTTCTATACCAAAGCCAACACATTTTATGACCTTATAGCCAACTTGTTACATTGCAATATAGACTCTCCAAACGCTAGGTGTCCAACTGTGGCCCTTCAGCTCCCTTTGCTACAAAACACAAAAAAAGACCCATAGTGTCTATTTAATGGAGTCAAATACAGATAGGGTTGCCAACTTTTCTTCAGAAAAATACCGGCCTTGGTACTGTCTCCATAAACTTAACATTGGCCTGAAGACATTTTCTTACCGGCCTGCTGGTAAAATACCGGCCAGGTGGCAACCCTAAATACAGAACGATTCAAACATTGTTAGTTCAGTGAGGTTAAAGGGGACACTGCCAACCTAAGCACTGCTTATACTGTGACTGTAGAGAATAAAAAAAAAAAAACCATGTATAAAATAAAAAAAAATAAGTTTTAAACGTGTCTGTGCAGTTTCTTACTTATGACATCACACCGTGGGTTAATATGCAAATTACACATTTTCCATTGAAAAGTCGTTCATTTAAGAAACTGGCGAGGAGACCCCCAATATTTGGTGAAATAAAGAAAAAATAGCCTCAGCCTGCCAGAAATCTAAACGCTAACGAGTTGCACACAGACAGACTGGGAAATACAGAGGCTACTCTGCAATACTGGAAGTGGGGGAGGGTTTGCACGGCCTGCAGTTGGGATGAGAGACTTGGAATAAAAACAAATTCTAGGAATTCTTTTTGCTCTTTGTGTTGGTGCCACAGGTGCCTCGATAAAGAAAAGGAGAAGAAGAAAAAAAAAAAAAAAAAAAAATCAACAATGAGCAGGCCAAAGGGGAGTCGAGCTTTGCATTCCTGTGTGCAGAGAGAGAGAATACCAGGAGCAGACAAAAGCCACTGTGATCACAAGGACCACTGTGCACAAGGAAACCACAGACACGCACACTGAGGCGGGACTACAATTCCCAGCAAGCTCTGCCCTCAGCCGGGGCCAATAAAAGATCTTAAAAAGCTTGAGCCTGATCTACCCCTTTACCTCTGCCTCGAAGAACACTCGGAATGTCTTGGGGGGTTACGTTAGTAGATCCTGTACACTTTATATTACACTCACATCCTGGCTAACATTCTAAAAGTTCCGCGGTTGCCAATGGAATGTTCCTGCTGATTGCTCCACTTTTAGAGTCACTCCCAGGATTTCCTAAATGGTGGCCTGGATAGGGAAAGGGCTGGAGGTTCATACTGTGAAACGATGAGAGATCAAAAATGACCTACACTTTGGGGGACTATGTGCGAAGTTCTAAAAGTGGAGCAGTCGCCAATGGAACGTTCCTGCTGATTGCTCCACTTTTAGAGTCACTCCCAGGATTCCCTAAACGGTGGCCTGGATAGGGAAAGGACTGAAGGTTCATACTGTGAAACGATGAGAGATCAAAAATGACCTACACCTTGGGGGACTATGTGCGAAGTTCTAAAAGTGGAGCGGTCGCCATGGTAATCGATGGAATGTTCCTGCTGATCACATCACTTTTTAGAACTCTGGCCCAGAAATAACCCCACTGTGTTAACAGGCTTGCAAGCAAACGCATAGATTAAGAGAAAAATATAGCCGATAGGTTACTGTGCCGTCTCCCGTCTATGACATCACCTATTGCTGGACATGCAAATGAACTGCTTTTCAATGGGAGCGGTGTCATTAGGACAGCGCAGACTATGCGGTGAGAAACGGAGCTTGAGCAAGTAGCAGAGTTGGAAAAAAATTCTCCCGGGTAATGCGAGAAGGTTTCCAACTCTTAAAGGGGACGCTAAACGAAATTTTAGTTGTCAAGGAAGCAATGTATAAGGTTCCTGTAAGTTTGAAATTCCCATCTCAGTTCCATGAAATTCATGAAAAAAAAAAAACCTCAATAATTAGGGAGACATCTAGCAGGTTCGAGATGTTTCCCCTCTATACCAAACAAAACAGAGGTTGGTTACCGAAGCCTTTACTGGGCAATAAAAGCAGATAGTGTAACAGTTCCAGGTGCAGCTGAACTCAACTAGATGGGCATTCTGGGAGATGTAGCTCACAGCAGCAACCCATTTAGTCTGCCTCAGAGCCAGACAATTTTGCAGGAGTAAAGGCTCTTGAAAAGGTTTCACCCCTGCCAACGGTAAAGGGATTGTCCTGACCGCTATAAATACAGCTGCACATCAGGAAAAAAAGGGGTTGGCGTTTAAACAGACCCGGGGACGGTTATAACAAACACCAGGTAAGAAGACAGACCGTACAATGCCACTGCTGACACCAATCACTGGTTCTGACTGTACGTCTTATTAGGCTCCAAAAAACCCCCCCCATAAAAATAGTCCCACTTCATGATGTACTCTGCAACTTCCAGTGATCCCATTTAGTTTTTAAAACAATCGGCCACTGTGGCCTGAGTTTTGTCATCACAGAAACACAGACGGGGGGGAACCAAAACTAAAATTCTGGGGCAAAATTTGTAAAACGTGGAACACTCAGCAGTACCATTCCCCTGGTTTCCATGGTGATTGCTCTATCTTTAGACCTTTGCAACCTAGGGTGCCCATCTTTATATGGTAGGGGGGGGGGGGTGGTCTCCAAATTAAAGGCCGTCATAGGACCCCATGTAGGTTTGTCACCTGGCTGCTAAAAAAAAAAATTGTCTTGAGAAGTCTATGGGAAGCAATAGCAGGGCCGGTATTTTTTGGTAGAAAAAGGTGGCAACCCTAACCCCATAAGACTTACATTGGGCCATGGAAATTATACAGAGATCAAATACAGTATCCAGAATATTGGTGCTGGTACATTACAACACGTGGAATGAATATGAGAGTTTAGCACGAAAGGCCTAACCTCTGGAACTCACACTCTAATTCTGATTTATTTCTATAAGCTCAGCGTACCAATATTGTCAGACCCCCAATAAAAAATTTTTTTAAGGCCAAGGTGAATTAAGGGTACCCAGTAGCATTGAGTTTACAGTGACCTACAAGGGTAGCTTGTCTGGAATAAACCTATTTGTTGTGCATAAAGGGTTAAAGATGACAACACCTCCTTTGAAAAGTAATAATTTTTTTTTGACAAAAATCAGATTTTTATAAATAGTCCGTTTACAAACATTTGAACGGATAGGGGTGTGGGGGGGGGGGGGGGGGATGATTAAATAACACAGTGTTTCTATTGAAACTATTTGTTTGTTGGTTTGTTTTAAAAATATACTTATCTGATAAAACATACAAATAATAATAACAGACAGAATCAAAGAGGATTCCCACCCATCCAGTTCCACCATTGGAGGGCCGTTTGCTATTTCCTATACCCGAGTATGGATTGCCAGCACATTCAACAACAAAGACTTGAATATCATGCCAAGCGAGTGGCAAAGACCATAGCATACACTTGGGTCCAACCAGAGGCCTTCACCATAGCATAGAACATATTTTTTTTGGAGGGGGGTTGTGCCCCCTTGGCACCGAGAGAGTTAAAAAAGGAAGGTTACGGTGTACCAATCAAGGATGTGGAACAGAGTTTTTATTGTCTAGCCATTGCACACATATTTAACCATTCCCCTGCCAGAAGGGCCTGCTCCGGCATCTTGAATCCTTAATCTGAACGATTTGAAACCCAGGAGGCTAGAAAACCCATTGATTGCCCCGGAGAATACCCAGTGGGCCTTCCTAATAAATGTTTTATTTTGATGGGTTTTTCCAGCCAGGGATCCAAGCAGTAATAAGCAAAATAATCTTATCAGCTCTCCAAGACACATCCATTCCAAGAAAATAAATGTTTTGCAGGAAATAGACGGCTGGAGGAAGGGAGAGTAATACCATGACTTGCCTCCTACTGTTGAAAGAGATTAATTACACTAATTTGGCTTAATCAACACATCGAACGATCCCACATACACAAGGAGGTCCATTTGGTTCTCAAACTGGAGAACCCAGTTAGATAGTCCCCCAAACATCTAGATCTCCCAGCACTGGGGGAGGTTTGAGAGATATATATATATATATATTTCTAGAATGTAATAGCCAGGCAGGAATATTTAGGAGAAAATTAATTATTTATTCTAAAAGACCAATTCTGGGCCAAAGTTCTAAACAGTGATGCAATCAGCAGGGACATTCCACTGGTTTCTATGGAGACTGCATCACTTTTAGAACATTGTCTCCCCACCACTGACCTTAATAGATCTGGGAATATAAATATTTTTAGGGGGGGCAGTGAATGGGCTCACCTCTTGTGTTGCTTGTCGACACCATACTAAAAATAAATAAAACAAATACAGTAGATGTGGCTCCTAAAATCTAATCAAGCCTTGGACCAGAAAAACACCAGATGGGAGTAGGAAATGGGATCTCTACTACGGCTTCTCCCAAAATGCTATTCCACATTTATGGGGAAGGGATTAAGGGTCCACCACCGACTGTGACCAACTTTTCCATTTTTCTGGTCAACCCAACAGCAACAAACAAACAAACAAACAAACAAAAAACACACCACAAAAAAAAAAAAAAGAATAAAATTCCCAAAACATCACAACTCACCAAAGTATTCCTTTTTCATGTGCATTTCCAGCTCCTTTTCCAGCTCCAGGGTGAGAGCCTCCAGCCTTCTCTCTGCCTGGCTAGGTCCACTTTCCCTGGATGGGGTGACCTGGTAAGGAACCTTGAACCTATGGACAGTGGCCGAACCTTTGGCAGCGCTGAAGCTGTAAGAGGCGAGGTTGGGCCCAGTGTTGGGATCAGGGCTGGAGGTTGTAGGCTGCTGCTGATGTTGTTCCTGTCTTGGGGGAGACTGTGTGAGGACTTTGTAGTGACAAGCCTCTCCTAAATCCTGCATGATGTTCTCTTCCTGTAGACTTGGCCCCAGCATTGAAGACCTGGGAGAAGGTACTGACAGATCAGTGTAAGCGCCCATAGAACCTCTAGAACTTCTAGAGCTGCGAGAACTGTGGCTGGAGATACTGGACCTGGGGCTTGCCACAGAAGGGTTGCAACTCCCCAAAGTGGCAGACCTCACCTCTTGTAGACACATGCTGGACCTGGGGCTCACTAGACCTCCAAGCCCATCCAAGTCAGGGTTCCCAGTAGTCATGTACCTTGAATCTGAGTAGCTGGACCTTGGGCTAGTGGTGCAGGAGTACTGGCTAGCTGTGCTAGACCTGGGGCTGATGTGTCTCTGGTCATAGCCCATGCTGATGCCACTGGTACGGTTACTGCTGGGTTTGCTGCTACAGTCGTAGCTATTCAGGCTGGCCCTTGGACTTGAGTGCTTGCTGGTTTCACTGGTGCTACTGGCATAGCTGGACCTGGGGCTCAGCACGCCACCTTCATATTGGCCAATGCTAGACCTAGGGCTAGTGTATTTCTCCTGCTGCCCTGGCACCACCAGGCTGGACCTGGGGCTGGAGAACTTCTCAAAGGACAGGGCATTACTGCTGATGCTGGACCTGGGGCTGGTGGCACTCAGTTTGCCCATTGAATGCACAGCATTCATGCCCCCTTGCTTGGCATTGATGGGCACACCATCATAGCTGTTCCCACTGCTGTGCCTATAGAGTTCTGCCGAGTACCTCTTATTCTTCTCTGAAACCCCAGTGTAGCATGGTAGGGCCACCTCAGACTTGCACATACCCTCCTCCAAGGAGCTCTGCAAGGAGTTGTAGCCTTCTGCCCTGGTGCCATTCACAGATCTCAGCTGGGCACCCCCTGGGTAAACTTTGCTAGGAGCAGGGTAGGTGTCTGATGCAGAATGGGGCAAATACTGAGTCAGGTTTCCATTCACCTTCCTCCCCCTCTGATCTGCAACCATCTGAGAAGAAGCAGACAATCCCCTGTTGGACTCCAGATCTGGAGAGATCAGCATGTCATACAGTGAGATGTCCTCAATATACTTGCTGGCTTGCAAGGCAAGGTCTTCTTGGTACTTCTCCATGATCAAGCGTTCTCACAACCCCCCCCCCACCCCCCAACCCCAATATAAACAAAAATGCAAACTCCCCCCCCCCCCCCTTCCCCAGCAAGCAATCAGTTGCAAGGTGCAAGCTTCCAAGATTGCAGAAACCAACAACAAAATAAAAAAAAAAATATTCAAACGCAAAAAAATAATCCCCAGATGTAGATTTGCAAGCCAGGCACCAGGGTGCAGAGATCCCCCCCAGAGCTGGAACTGGGGAGACCCTCACAACTTGTAACTCCTTGCAGGAAGGAGCCCTGAGCAGGCATCACACAGGCAGCTAGGCAGTCAGTCCCCCTTCCTTGGGTGCTTCCTGGAGAAAAAAAGAGAGTCAGTGCCTGGCAGGAACCTGTGTAAATAATAATAATAATGATACAAAATAATCCCTTATGTCAGTTCTGAGGCTCAACTAAGTTGCAGCTTGCAGTGAATGGCGGGCTGGCGGAGGAATTCTCAGGGAGCCTGCCCCCCTCTGTCTCTCTCTCTCTTTTCTTTCTTTTTTTTTAGAACAAAAAATGCACAGAGCTTCTAGGGCAGGCTCAGGGAGACAGAGAGGAGGACCCTTTAGGCAGAGGGGTGGGAGTAGGTGGGTGTGCTGGGAGGGACAGAGGAGCTGGGAAAGGAGGGTGGAGGAGGAGAGGAGGGACTCTTTTTTATTCTTCTTCACAGGGAAGGAATGCGCGGAAGGAGACGGTGGTGCTGGGGCTCTGTGGAATGTGGTTAATGCTGCAGCCAAACAATGATTGTTACAAGTCAGTCACTCAGTGAGTGTGCAAAGTGTGTGTGTGTGTGTGTGTGCACAGTCTGGCTGGAGAAGGACACACACACACACAATGGAAGAGAAGTCACATGTGCACAGACACACACACACATGTATGTAGACACATCCTTGCCCTATACACATCATGGGGCTTCTGCATCAAGAACAGTTCTGGGTCAAAGTTCTAAAAGTGATGTCATCATCAGCAGGAACATTCCGTTGGTTCCCATGGTGACTGCACCAGCTTTCTGGGATTTTGCATCCCCGAATTGGCCCGCGCGTCCATTATTTTCATTCAGTTTCACCCCTTTTCGTTTAAGAAATTCAAAAAAAATAATTTAAAAAAAATGCTATTTATTCTCCAGTAAGTCCAGCTCTGTTCCCCTCTCTCTCTCTCTCTGGCAGCCAGAGGGTTAAATCCCCCAAATCACTCTATTTCGGTGAGATTTAAAGGCGACATAGGGAGCTGCAGGGAACTGACATGGGAACGTCTTACGGGGCCAAAATCGCAAAGTTGAGCTGAATTGGGGTTTTTTTTTTCCCCAACTTGGCTTCTTTGGCCTTACGTTTGCAACTGCCTCTTTTAGGAATAAAGCCCTAGGGAAAAAAAAAAAAAGTATTGTAAACTCATCTCTTCCACCTCTACTGGTAGGCGGAGCATCTTACCACTACTCCTTTGCGTTATGTGACACTAGTTGTGAAGTGTTTGATTGCAAGCCTTGCAGGGGAGGGCACTGGGCCCCTCTGAATCAGTGAATTTGGCTCTAGGCCGATGGGTAACCGGTCTGCGGTGAATTAACCAGTCACCGTTACTCATGCCCTGGAATGTTTAGTCTGTGGATAACCAGACACTTTTCTTTTAACCTGTTCCAAGCCAGTGACGTTGGCAGACCCTGTCCATTTATCACCCCACACCTCTTTCCTACCATTGTCTGTGTTTAGGCTGTTGGGCTGTGGGGGTTTACTGTTTGGACCAGACAACCTAATTTCTGTATAATTGATTATTAATCCAGCCACCTTTTTTTTTTTAAAGTCTCTCAACCAGGATGGAAGCCAAACTGGCACTAAAAACTGCCTTGCCCAAGCTGGCAAGGATGCTTCAGAACCTCTCTGGGGTTTGTTAGAGTGGCTCCCAGATTTCTGGGGAGCGATGACGTCAGCCGGATCACAATCCAGGTTTCCGTTTGGCTAACTGTGTCGTTTTTTCCGTCGCCAGCCCTGCTCGCTAGTACCCCGGATTTTTACAGGGATGGAAAAAAATCGAAGAAAACTATTTTCATCAAGTTGTTTTCTCTAGGGTATTAGAAATCAAGGATTGCGTGAAAAAAAAAAAAAAAGTTCTCTATGTAACAGGAGGACTGTAAAATGTTTTACAGTAAGTAAATATAAAAGTGCATTTTAAATATGTAAAGAGGGGTAACAATTTAAACGTAATATCAGGAAGTATTACTTTACTGAGAGGGTAGTGGATGCATGGAATAGCCTTCCAGTAGGAGTGGTAGAGGTTAATACAGTGAAGGAGTTTAAGCATGCGTGGGATAGGTATAAGGCTATCCTAGATATAAGATAAGGCCAGGGACTAATGAAAGTATTACTTTACTGAGAGGGTAGTGGATGCATGGAATAGTCTTCCAGTAGAAGTGGTAGAGGTTAATACAGTGAAGGAGTTTAAGCATGCGTGGGATAGGAATAAGGCTATCCTAGATATAAGATAAGGCCAGGGACTAATGAAAGTATTACTTTACTGAGAGGGTAGTGGATGCATGGAATAGTCTTCCAGTAGAAGTGGTAGAGGTTAATACAGTGAAGGAGTTTAAGCATGCGTGGGATAGGTATAAGGCTATCCTAGATATAAGATAAGGCCAGAGACTAATGAAAGTATTACATTACTGAGAGGGTAGTGGATGCATGGAATAGTCTTCCAGTAGATGTGGTAGAGGTTAATACAGTGAAGGAGTTTAAGCATGCATGGGATAGGTATAAGGCTATCCTAGATATAAGATAAGGCCAGGGACTAAAGTATTACTTTACTGAGAGGGTAGTGGATGCATGGAATATTCTTCCAGTAGAAGTGATAGAGGTTAATACAGTGAAGGAGTTTAAGCATGCGTGGGATAGGTATAAGGCTATCCTAGATATAAGATAAGGCCAGGGACTAATGAAAGGATTACTTTACTGAGAGGGTAGTGGATGCATGGAATAGTCTTCCAGTAGAAGTGGTAGAGGTTAATACAGTGAAGGGGTTTAAGCATGCGTGGGATAGGTATAAGGCTATCCTAGATATAAGATAAGGCCAGGGACTAATGAAAGTATTACATTACTGAGAGGGTAGTGGATGCATGGAATAGTCTTCCAGTAGAAGTGGTAGAGGTTAATACAGTGAAGGAGTTTAATCATGCATGAGATAGGTATAAGGCTATCCTAGATATAAGATAAGGCCAGGGACTAATGGAAGTATTACATTACTGAGAGGGTAGTGGATGTATGGGATAGTCTTCCAGTAGAAGTGGTAGAGGTTAATTCAGTGAAGGAGTTTAATCATGCATGGGATAGGTATATGGCTATCCTAGATATAAGATTAGGCCAGGGACTAATGGAAGTATTACATTACTGAGAGGGTAGTGGATGTATGGAATAGTCTTCCAGTAGAAGTGGTAGAGGTTAATACAGTGAAGGAGTTTAAGCATGCATGGGATAGGTATATGGCTATCCTAGATATAAGATAAGGCCAGGGACTAATGATAGTATTACTTTACTGAGAGGGTAGAGGATGCATGGAATAGTCTTCCAGTAGAAGTGGTAGAGGTTAATACATGCGTGGGATAGGTATAAGGCTATCCTAGATATAAGATAAGGTCAGGGACTAATGAAAGTGTTACATTACTGAGAAGGTAGTGGATGTATGGAATAGTCTTCCAGTAGAAGTGGTAGAGGTTAATACAGTGAAGGAGTTTAAGCATGCATGGGATAGGTATAAGGTTATCCTAGATATAAGATAAGGCCAGGGACTAATGAAAGTATTACTTTACTGAGAGGGTAGTGGATGTATGGAATAGTCTTCCAGTAGAAGTGGTAGAGGTTAATACAGTGAAGGAGTTTAAGCATGCATGGGATAGGTATAAGGCTATCCTAGATATAAGATAAGGTCAGGGACTAATGAAAGGATTACATTACTGAGAGGGTAGTGGATGCATGGAATAGTCTCCCAGTAGAAGTGGTAGAGGTTAATACAGTGAAGGAGTTTAAGCATGTGTGGGATAGGTATAAGGCTATCCTAGATATAAGATAAGGCCAGGGACTAATGAAAGTATTACATTACTGAGAGGGTAGTGGATGTATGGAATAGTCTTCCAGTAGAAGTGGTAGAGGTTAATACAGTGAAGGAGTTTAAGCATGCATGGGATAGGTATATGGCTATCCTAGATATAAGATAAGGCCAGGGACTAATGATAGTATTACTTTACTGAGAGGGTAGAGGATGCATGGAATAGTCTTCCAGTAGAAGTGGTAGAGGTTAATACATGCGTGGGATAGGTATAAGGCTATCCTAGATATAAGATAAGGTCAGGGACTAATGAAAGTATTACTTTACTGAGAGGGTAGTTGATGTATGGAATAGTCTTCCAGTAGAAGTGGTAGAGGTTAATGCAGTGAAGGAGTTTAAGCATGCATGGGATAGGTATAAGGCTATCCTAGATATAAGATAAGGCCAGGGACTAATGGAAGTATTACATTACTGAGAGGGTAGTGGATGCATGGAATAGTCTTCCAGTAGAAGTGGTAGAGGTTAATACAGTGAAGGAGTTTAAGCATGCATGGGATAGGTATAAGGCTATCCTAGATATAAGATAAGGCCAGGGACTAATGAAAGTATTACTTTACTGAGAGGGTAGTGGATGCATGGAATAGTCTTCCAGTAGAAGTGGTAGAGGTTAATACATGCATGGGATAGGTATAAGGCTATCCTAGCTATAAGAAAGGGAACTGGGGACTAATAAAAGTATTTAGATAATTAGGCAGACTAGATGGAGCGAATGGTTCTTATCTGCCGGTGACACATTCTATGTAAGGTGGAACTCTCCCTTGCTATGTGGAGTTGGTGCTTGTTTGGTTAGTGTCTGGGTACTGTCACTGTAAGTTCACTTTCTGGTTAAACATTAAATTGACACCATGCACAGCATGAGGCCTGACTAAAGGTCTTTTTATCCAGGGTCCTACAGATATTTTCACAATCCTTTAAATGTCTCCTACGTGACTGACAAACATAAAAGTGATAATTGGCAAACTCTCACTCACTGGATGTCACATATGCTGCATTCTGGGATGTAGAAAAAGACGAAATACGGTTTGACTCAGTAATATTCAACGATGTAACTAAATTCTCTTAAATAGTATTTTAGACAAATTTGGTGACAGAAGATCCATTTTAGCTCTTGTCTCCTGCTTATGACATCACCATGTGGCTTCATATGCAAATGACACATTCCCCATCCAAAATGAGTTCATTTGCACATCAAGCCCCAGCGATGTCATAAGACGAGACAGACACATTTAAAACATTTATTATTTTTTTTTTTTTTTAAATGAATTTGCTGCAGTTTTGCAAAACGCAAGCAATGTTTAGGTGACAGAGTCCCTTCGAAGATGGCATTAAAAACAAAAAAATGACCCATAGTTCAGGAATTTGCCACACCTCCTCCAGAGGAGGCCAGTGCCAAACCACAGGGTTGGTTCTCCTTTCCTGATTTAGCCGGGTATTTTGTGACAGGGAAATAGAACGTTCTGTTTGGTTTTTTGGGATCACCAAAGTCTAGATTTGATTAATTTTTTTCCTTGGGGTAACATGTAGGCGCGATTATTATGATGTCAAAATGTTGATCTTCTAGAACCCTCCCAGAATTCCCTAACCTTAGTATATGGCAAAGCTCCGAAGAATGACTGCCATAAAGGGTCTTCAGTATTGGTTCATCACAGGCTAAAAGAGAGGGCCTTTTTAATTTCAATTTTAAATTAATTTAAATGGGCAGAACAGAAATGATGATGGGTGAAGGTAATAGACGCCTTCATTTAATACTTCTTGCCCGTCGCTCAGAAAGGTTCGGCTCAGGGTATATACTTGGGGTCTCCGGGGGGATATAAGAGAACCTCTGGGATTTATAAAAGCCCCAGCTGAATGAGGTGTGGGGGATTTCGCCAGATGCTATGGAAAAATGTACGTCTTTGTCTGAATGTTTTCAGACAGAAATTAAGCCAGGTGAATTTAATGAGTGGCAGGTTTCTCGGTGTCAGATAAGGGGGTCTTATATGCTCTGTGTGACACCCTCCCGAGTCTGAAACATGGTCTCTGGATGTGTAGACCTCAATCTTTTCATTTATACATCTGCAGCAAGAGAGTCTCTCTCTTCTCTCGCAAACAAACGCCTAAATTAAGGGGAAACGTGTTTTACATGTGCCTGTGGAGTCTCCTGATTATGACATCATCTGTGGCCTGATATGCAAATTATGCATTTCCCACTGAAAACCAGTTAATTTGCATGTCAAGCCACGGATGATGTCATAAGCAGGAGACTCCGCAGACGCATGTGAAACACAATTTCTCCTAATTTAGGCATTTGCTTGCAATTCTGCTAACACACTATATAGATGATTTTCAAGCATTTTTGTATTCTCTATATGCACAGTAAAACAATGTTTAGGTGGCAGGGTCCCTTTAGGCCTCTGTCACGATTCGTGTGGTGAAACGCGTCAGATTTGTCTGTGCTATGTCTGCATTGGCCATGTATCCGGGGACACATTTGCTCCACATGCTGCAGAAAGAGCATGCAAAGTGCAGCCCCACAGTATGTTGGATGGATATACACACGGACATGATCCTATTAATTAATGATGGTAGGTCCTTTGAGATCTCCACCCTGATTAATTAATTGGATTGTGTCTGTGCGTATATCCATCCTACATACTGCCGGGCTGCACTTTGCATGCTCTTTCTGCAGTATGTGGAGCAAATATGTGTCCTTGGAAACATGGCCGACGTTGGCAACTATGGAGATGGGTCACACTGTGACCCATCGCTTCCAAAATAAACTGTACTGTGACTATCAAAGCTAAAATCAAATCGGAGGTAAAGACACCAAAATTGTGCTGAATGTTTTTTTCCCCCCAATTCTAGGCCAGTATAGCGTAGAATGGTGGAAAAGGTTGCGATCACTTTTATCCAAACCCCTAAAAAGTAACATAAACAAACATACCTAATACCTAAAGTTAGCCCTATACATAGAAGCTTCCCATATAGGACGTCACAAGTGGCCATGAGTGGTTCTCTGGCACTGGACCTCTGTCCCGGGCTCTGTTTAAAGGGTGTCTAGTACAGGGGCCATTGGTCCCAAGGGGTCCATGTATAAAGTGTATATAGCCGAAAAGGTTATCACTTAATCTTATTTGTATATCTACCCAGAATCCCTTGCAGATTCTGTCTAGTCTAGGATCTCTGTAAGAAAAGCAAGTTTTCTAGCTTGTCTGGTGTGTGTACATTTGTGTTTGCTAGTCCCTGAAGTGGAGGGGTTTTCCCATCACATTTAGTCCCACCATAATTTATGTTGTGTGTGCTTTGTGTATCATTAGCATAAACCATGAATTACTCACTATTACAATGGTTAGGGGTTATTTTACCTCTACAGAACTCCGCCTTGTGGCTTTTCTTTCAAATGCTTCAGCATTATTCATTCTTTCCTCTTTCTGATGCTGCCAGACCATACTTTCTTCCATTGATGGAAGGATGGCCACAGTACGAGAATAAGTCAACTATGATCCAGGCAAATAAGAGAAATAATGATTATCAACATGCAGCATCACCCCATTTCTGACACCAGTATTCAGCACTGTATGTAAATGAACCACTATGAATTTGCATACCGTGCCACATGATAATATCACAAACCTATGCATTTGAAACCTTCTATACTATCATTTTCTCGCAGCCTCTATATAGTATCATGATTACGCAGTTAGCACTGTTTAGGTGACAGAGTCTCTTTAAAGCTTCACTTAAATAGAGAAATCATATTCTTTCCACGGAGAGGTTCACAGCATATTTTAATCTATTTTTATTTGGCTTTTTCTTTCCCACAGGCCGAGCTGTATTCAGTCACAGGACATATCTGACGCAAACTCCAGTGTTTACAGGAAATCTTTTATTTTGGGGGATTTGTTTTGGTTATATATGGCTTTATTGAGTTAAACGCTGCCACCTGCTGGCAGTGTGAGCAAACAATTTCCCAAAGCTAGAACCAGGGCTGAAACACATTCCTCACTGAAGGGTCTACTCAATAGATTGCAGGCGATTCCAAACTTTAGGCCAAAGTAGCCGAGCTGGAAAAAAAAATCTACTATTTGGAGAATTTTTCCAGCTTGGCTACTTTGGCCTTAAGTTTGAAACTCCTGTCTCAAACAATGCTCGGTATCCTCGGGGTATCTGGTGATAAGAGGGTTAAACGTGGGGTGACTTAAATGTATTTAGTGAATTTCCGATACATGTGAAAGGCTCTTATATCTTTTACATTCAAGCAATGTGCAGTCTGGGAGAGAGAGCCAGCTCTATTGCTATAGCAGCAGCAATCAATGTATCACACTTTAATTACGGCTTTAACGAAATCTGTTTCTTTTTCTTTACCTTGCATGATGGCAGCAGTGCTGTAGGGCAGTGATGGCTAACCTTGGCACTGCGGATGTTTGGGAACTACATATGCCATGATGCTCAGTCTGCATTATGACTGGTGCCAAGGTTAGCTATCGCTGCCCTGTAGAGACGGGTCGCTGAGAACCAGAGTACACTCTTCCAGTGGACTTAGTCCTTCGAGCATTCGTTTTGATGCAAGAGGCAGGACTTTGAATGTATCCTATTTATGAGACCTGCCTGCAGGCCGCGTATTCAAATGAGAAGAATCCTTAATTTACATACAGGGTCCCAAGGCAAAGGGAGGGGGGGGGGGGTGCAAAGACCATTCAGAAACATAATGTATGGTCTTCTGTAACAAACACAATATACAAATCATTGTATTATTCTCTTACGCTTCCCCGTGCTTTGGACCTTCATTGCATAGATTGCGACCCATGCCTGGCACGAAGGGTTAAGCAGAGCAAGGCATGCTGGGCATTGCTTTTAACATTGCCTGCGGTATTGATATATGGGGTTTTATTTATTTATTTCTCTTTCCGAAAAGGTTTAAGTTGTGAAGACGTAGGCAGGGACCATTATTCCCCCACTGTGACAGAAGTCATAGCAACCTTTTAATTGAAGTCAGTTCTGCATTTTGTACCAATTCCCCCCCCCCCTCCGATTGAGAGAGGGCACAGTGGAGACCTACAGCCTGCTGGCTGAACACAAGAAACAGAAACGCTGCTAGCTCCCTCTATTTAACATTTCAGTACAAGTACTTAAGCTTTTTCACATTCACTACTCCTGTTAATGGTTTTCCTTCAGAGTGAGGGAGGAAGGGGTGGGCGCGGGGGCAGGAAAAGAAAGGTATTATACATGGCAACTATAAGCTTGCAATCAAGGCATCTGTGTCGGTATTGAGCTGACCAATGGGAATTAAATCATTACCCCATAGTGATAGATGATTTTTTTTTTAAAGATCACTTCTTTAGGGTCTGCTCCCTTATATATACAGAACCCATAACCTAAACATTGCTTACACTATCATGATTGAAATGATCTATACATTGAGTTACAAAAAAAAAAATTATATATATAATATATTATTGAGTGAGAGAGAAAAAAAAAAAAGTGTATTATTTGTGCCTGTGGTGTCCCCTGTTTATGACATCACCTATGGCTTGATATGCAAATGACATGGACAGAAGACTATACAGAAGCAGTGAAAGCACATATTTCTCCTAGTTTAGGAATTTCAGACACACTCATCACTTATATTATCTATTTTTTTTGTTTTTAAAGTACACAGTGTACAACTAATTATTTAGTCAGATTCTTTTTTTGAAGAGAAAATTAAATTATCTGCAATATTTAGCAGAAGGTTAGAACATAAACCTGCAAGGACATTTTTATTTTTATCATTGATCCTTTCGTCCTGTACATTCTTGGAAAATGATAGACTAGGGATGGCTAACCATGGCACTTTAGATGCTCAGGAACTACAAGAGAGTATGAAGATAAACTGGAATATACTCTGTTGGCGGCAATCAAAATGAAGGAGCCCTGACCGTACCCGATCAGACAGTGTGGGGCAAACCCCTGTGCAATTTGTCTGAAAGCGTGACTCGGCATCCAGCAGACATCTGCCTCTCAGAGTAAACCCGCGTGTATCTAAAAATACGTGCCAGGCAGGGGAGTACCTAACATATGTATCACCCGGGCCATCCATGGCTGTCTCTCAAGGTCCTTATACCATTCATTTCTGTCTCTCTTTTGCTCTCCCCCTTCTATTTTAACCTTGGGGAGGTGCAGACAGCATCGGGTCTGTGTGTTAGACACACTCAGACCTCAGTCAGCTCCTTGTATGTGGTGATGACATGGGGAGCACGAGATCCTAACACACAGACCTGATGCTGCCCATGTCTCCCCAGTGAACCACACACTTGCAAGATGGGAGCAGACTGGCACCCCAATCCTCAGCAAACAGCTAACTACACCGCGGATGTTGGGTTTACTTCATTCAGGTTGGCACTATTCCTCTAAGAAAGCAATGCTTAATAAAAAAAAAAAATAGCAAAAAGTATAGTTGTCCTTTAAGGCTGATAGCGATGTATTGCAGTGCCAAGGTTAGCCATTACTGGATTAGTCCACAGTGAACCAGTTATATCATTTTAAAGAGGGATTCAAAATATAAATTTGCCATATTACAGGGTTCACCCAATATTTACCTTTTCCTCGTCCTAGTCTAATGTACTGGAACAGTCAACCTATCAATTAATGCTCAGCATGTTCTCTGCTCTCTCTTCTACTCCAGCACTTACATTTTGTGTAACTCCTGAGGATCTGGCTCCTCCCCCCCTTCTCACTTTTTGCCTGCGTCCTCATACTTCAGTCATTCTTCCCAAATTTTCACATACTTTTGTGTAATATACTTTTTTTTCCCCTTACAGTATACATGACTGACACTCAAACACACCACTAGTTGTCAGTCCCTATAAAAATAAGGTGATAGAAATATTCCTTTAAAAAATATATGTGAATAAATAAAATAAAAAAATATTATTGAATCTCCCGTTTCTAGAGGTAGGAGAAATTAAAAATTTTCTCTCTAGTTACAACATACTGCCATAATAACCCTGCTGGCTTAAAGTATCGCAGCATGTAAAGTATAAGTAATGCAGTGTTCTATGAACCTATCCGCAGAAGACTATTAACAAGATGGTATTTTATTTGGTCCATTAGGAAGTACAGTGTGGAAGCTGCATTTGAGGTTTACAAAACATCAAATATAAATAACCTTGAACAATGCACAAAATCTGCTTAGCATTTGGACAGTCTCTGGCAGTACAAGCTGAAAAAAATGACAGAGAAATAATGCACTGTTTTACAATAATGTACAGGTGCCTTGCAGAGGCCTGCATGGCTGAATGATTAGCAGGCCACGAATATACCAATGCTATACAAAAACGGGGATTTGGGACCTGAGCAACCACGAAAAAAAAGGGGTATCTGATGTGTCACTTTGTGGGGAGATAGTAACTGTTTAGGCCTAGGGTGTGTGAGAAACATTTAGGGCTAGCCTTGTCCCGTCTAAATCTACAATAAAAACGTAACAAAATAAACTACATAAATATGGGAGTCAAAAAAAACCAAAACAAAAAAAAAGCTTTTCTATACCACAGTTGTTCTTACTAAACCACTTACAAAGGAAGGATAACGGTTAACTCTCACACAAGGAAGTGCACAGTGACATGAAACATAAATAACTTTGGGTTTACTAATTTCACAGACAATGTAGAAAAATTGTTACTGGCATGAGCGGATCCAATCGCTTTGGATGCGAGGTCTAGCTCTGGATATTTAACACACCCTAATAAAAAGTCACATGACATAATAAAAAAAAAAAGAAAAGAAAAAAGGGGGTCAGCCTGCAAAGGGGGCGCGCTCAGTCGAGGGCAATGATGTCATCGTCCTGTTCTGCTGGTGGCGCCTGCTCCTCCAAGCGTTTTCTCTTGGCGCTGGCGGGCTCACCGTCGGACAGCTTTCGTTTCAGGCTGGCGCCTTCCATGTTGACGTCGGAGTTACTGGAGGACGGGCTTTCTTCGTCGGAGTCTACGATTAATACGTCGTCTTGGTCTTGAGCTTCTCAAAGATGGAGAAAGAGTAAAATGTTAAAGGGGGTGGGGGGTGGGAGACACTCAATGCTTTAAAAGGACAACTGCTGGTAAAAGATGAAGTTCTGTTTAATTGAAAGATTGCATCAAGTGTAGACATTTTAATAGAAATACTTTAATGTACAAATTCAAATAAAGCACCTTATTGAGCCCTCTTTGCTCTGTATCGCTCTATAAGAGGCAGACATGTTTAGAATCCTTGGCTGAGTGAGGGGTGACATACCTGAGCCCATTATATTAGAGCGCAGTCCCTGGCAGGGTGACATACCTGAGCCCATTATATTAGAGCGCAGTCCCTGGCAGGGTGACATACCTGAGCCCATTATATTAGAGCGCAGTCCCTGGCAGGGTGGGGGGACGGGACATACACAAGCCCATTATATTAGAGCGCAGTCCCTGGCAGGGTGGGGGGACGGGACATACCAGTGCCCATTATATTACAGCGCAGTCCCTGGCAGGGGGACATACCAGTGGCCATTATATTAGAGCGCAGTCCCTGGCAGGGTGACATACCTGAGCCCATTATATTAAAGCACATTCCCTGGCAAGGTGACATACCTGAGCCCATTATATTAGAGTGCAGTCCCTGGCAGGGTGGGGGGGGGGGGGGGGGGGGGACATCCCAGTGCCCATTATATTAAAGCACAGTCCCTGGCAGGGTGACATACACGAGCCCATTATATTAGAGCGCAGTCCCTGGCAAGGTGACATACCTGAGCCCATTATATTAGAGCGCAGTCCCTGGCAGGGTGGGGGGGGACATACCAGTGCCCATTATATTAGAGCGCAGTCCCTGGCAGGGTGGGGGGGACATACCAGTGGCCATTATTTTAGAGCGCAGTCCCTGGCAAGGTGACATACCTGTGCCACATTATATTAGAGCGCAGTCCCTGGCAGGGTGGGGGGGACATACCAGTGCCCATTATATTAGAGCACAGTCCCTGGCAGGGTGACATACCAGTGCCCATCATATTAGAGCGCAGTCCCTGGCAGGGTGACATACAAATGCCCATCATATTAGAGCGCAGTCCCTGGCAGGGTGACATACCAGTGCCCATTATATTAGAGCGCAGTCCCTAGCAGGGCGGGAGGGACATACCTTTGGATGTAGACGGCTGTGCCCCATCGTCGCTGCCGTTTGTAATACTCTTGGTATTTTCCGCTGAGGTTTTCGGTGGAGCTTTTTCGGGAGCATCGGGAGCGTCTCCGACAACCTCAAACTCCACGTCCTTCTCCAAATCTTCACTGAAATCAAACGAAAACTTTAATGGTTTTGTTGGCACCAGAGAGAAAGAAACAGACAATGACACTAGTTTAGAAGCTCGAAGGGAAGACGAGTATGAACAGACCCCTTCAATGTCACCGTGTAAAACATTTCAATAGCACCGGTCACAAAGAATTTTGACCTTTTTTTTTTTCAGCCCACAAATAATGTATATTTTACATGTATATTAAGATAAATGCATGCTTTTAGAGTGGCTTGATCTGCAAAATACACATTTGTGTATGTATAGATCATTTGTTATTCTCTGTATTCATGGTATAAGCAATGTACAGGTAGATAAGAGTCCCTTAAATACCGTCTTTGGAGATGACCCTGGTTACCTGCGCTGGTAACAGAGAGAGAGACACTGTACCTGTGTAATATGTTGATCAGGAGGGTGTAATCCTGCAAGAAATCATCTGCTTGCAGTCTGCTGCCGTTCCGAATGCCAAAGTCTGATATGTTCCTGTTGTTATTAGCTGGTAATTGTTTAAGAAGCGAAAAAATGAACAAAAACAGTGGCCTTTAAAATGATACACATATCAGTCAATAGAGAATACCAGCCCGAAATAAACTAGGGGTGAGAAAACCCATTAGACAGAGGTCTAATAACAGCCACCACTCACCAGCAGTCTCTCCTTCTTCAGAAGATATTAGGATGGTTCCTTTCCCGTCTTCAATCTGCACGTCAGGCGCCACCATTGCAAACTTCTCTTTCAAGATCTAGTCACATAAGTAGAAAAAAAAAAATCTACATGATGGCTAAACCACAAAGCGCGCGCGAGAACTAAACCGCAAAGTGCGCGCGAGAGAGCTAAACCGCAAACCCTGTGCGTTCTGTCAATTAAGGTCAAATAAACCAGTTTCTTTACAAGTCTTCCATATTGCAACATCCACACCGCAGACAGACACAAGCTGACTGAGTAGCCTGTGCTCATTTTAACCCTTACTGTTATTGACAGAACACAATGAATATGATGACATCGATGCAGAGGTAAGTTTTACAGCCATGAATAGGTCCTGCACATCAGGTATGCAAGGCGGGCACATTGCATCAGAATATAAGTTTAGTAGGACTGCTAAATCATAAATTCCGGTGATTCTCAGCCTACCTTGTCCTGCAAGCACTGCACCGTCACCTTGTGAACGTTCAATTTCACGGTGACTTCCGGCCGGCTAGCGCACACGTAACAGCTGGCATTTGGCGGATCCAGCATGCAAGGCACAAGCAGCTTCTTGCGTGGGTTTGGCTGCTTGTTCAGAAAAACCTGTCAATAAAGTTGAGTGAAAAAAATCGTCAACGTGCCGAAAAAAAGCTTTAATGGAGTAAAAAAAAAACAAAAAAAAAAAAACGTGGAGAGATAAACATGGTCTGCTTACCGTTCTGCACTGCTCAATATTACCAGATAATATCTTCAGTCCCTCCAGCACGATCAGGCCGGATATCACTGCGTTGGTAGTTGCGATTGCGGGGATTATATTTCCTGCCATTGCTGTAAGAAATGGGACATGATATTTTACAAGGCGGAGTTTGACAGACACAGGAAGGAAATGTGTAATAAAAAGTATCGTCCTTACACTTTACATCAAATCTGCTTTTCATGGTCATACTGAAGATATACATTCGTAGGTTAGCTGCGGAGGTGACAAAATCCATTGCCGGGGCATCGTCCTACAGATAAAAAAAATATTATACAAAGTTACATTTCAGGCGCTGTGAAAGGGACCGTCAAACTAGATATTCCTTATGATGCGAAGGTAAAATGATGAAAAATGTCTAAAAATAAAAATGTTTTAAATGTACTGTGGAGTCTCCCACTGAGATCACCTATAGCTTGATATGCAAGTTACACATTTCCCATTGAACATTAGTCCATTTACATGTCAAGCCACAGGGTGATGTCATCAGCATGAGACACCACAGACATATATTTCTCTGTAATAAATAGATGTGCACACAGGTTTCGTTTGTTCAAAGAAATGTATTGACAATTGTAATTTACGTCTAGAACACTAGACAATTATAACAGTATATTGAATGTTTTTGTATTTATGTATTTTAGATCTTAGGAGAGAAAAATAAATAAATAAAAGAATATTGGGATAAACACATTTCTCTTATTATTTCTCTAACACAATGTATAGATCGTTCTTACCCCCTCCATTCACAGTGCAAGCAATGATTAGGGGGGCAGAGCCCCTTACTCGCTCACCTTATCCCACACAAGCTCTGCCCCGTCCCCCTTTTTGGAGATTTGCTCCCTTAAGGTTTCCACGCTTTGAGAAAACATTTGGGCATAGCTGTGGACGTCCAGGACCTGCTGGTCTTTTAGGCCGAGGGGAGAGGATTTGTTCGGCTGTTCTAATGGGATGTCGTCTGTAATGCAGAGAATTACAATGGTTAAGTGAATCCCGCAAGCAGGTGAAGAACGCAGGTTAAGTGACATTGTAGAACAGGAGTGTAGAAGCCGAACGACAGGCTATTTCACATGGGGAATGAACTGGGTCGCTGTACCTTTATTATGCATGGCCGCCCAGTCCAGTGGCACTGGCGGTTTGCGTTTCTTCCAAAGCTTGTCCATGGTCAGAAGATATCGGATGTCATCTTTAAAAAGCTACAAAGTGAATACAGAAACAATCAGCACAGGAACCAAGTCCTTGTAGTGCTCGATTTCACGGCAAAGGTTTGAAATCCGAGTGCATCTGTAAAGGCCTAGGTAAAGAAAGTCCCATTACCTTGTGGAATAGTTTGATTGGATCGTAGCCGGTGGATTTTGCCCATTGTTTTGTAGACACTCTCTTTATATCCCCGTCCTCGTTCGAAGCGTTAGCTCTTGCGGCTGCCTCGGTCGGTTCCCCTGAACAAACAAACAAAACATGTAAAGGCAGTTCACAGACTGTACAATAATAAACAACTAGGGACAGCAGACAAATCAGGGGAGGTTATACCCTGGAAGTGCAGCCCTCTATCCTGCTACTGACTGCGCTTGATAAGGTATTATTAGCCTGTGCTTGGCAAAGTGTTATTATTAGCCTGTGCTTGGCAAAGTGTTATTATTAGCCTGTGCTTGGCAAAGTGTTATTATTAGCCTGTGCTTGGCAAAGTGTTATTATTAGCCTGTGCTTGGCAAAGTGTTATTATTAGCCTGTGCTTGGCAAAGTGTTATTATTAGCCTGTGCTTGGCAAAGTGTTATTATTAGCCTGTGCTTGGCAAAGTGTTATTATTAGCCTGTGCTTGGTAAAGTATTATTATTAGCTTGTGCTTGGTAAAGTGTTACTATTAGCCTGTGCTTGGCAAAGTGTTACTATTAGCCTGTGCTTGGTAAAGTGTTATTATTAGCCTGTGCTTGGCAAAGTGTTATTATTAGCCTGTGCCTGACAAAGTGTTACTATTAGCTTGTGCTTGGTAAAGTGTTATTATTAGCCTGTGCCTGACAAAGTGTTACTATTAGCTTGTGCTTGGTAAAGTGTTATTATTAGCCTGTGCTTGGCAAAGTGTTATTATTAGCCTGTGCTTGGCAAAGTGTTATTATTAGCCTGTGCCTGACAAAGTGTTACTATTAGCCTGTGCTTGGTAAAGTGTTATTATTAGCCTGTGCTTGGCAAAGTGTTATTATTAGCCTGTGCTTGGTAAAGTATTATTATTAGCTTGTGCTTGGTAAAGTGTTATTAGCCTGTGCTTGGCAAAGTGCTATTATTAGCCTGTGCCTGACAAAGTGTTACTATTAGCTTGTGCTTGGTAAAGCGTTACTATTAGCTTGTGCTTGGTAAAGTGTTATTATTAGCTTGTGCTTGGTAAAGCGTTATTATTAGCTTTGTGCTTGGTAAGGTGTTACTATTAGCTTGTGCTTGGTAAAGTATTATTATTAGCTTGTGCTTGGTAAAGTGTTATTATTAGCCTGTGCTTGGTAAAGCGATATTATTAGCTTTGTGCTTGGTAAAGTGTTACTATTAGCTTGTGCTTGGTAAAGTATTATTATTAGCTTGTGCTTGGTAAAGCGTTATTATTAGCCTGTGCTTGGTAAAGCGTTACTATTAGCTTGTGCTTGGTAAAGTATTATTATTAGCTTGTGCTTGGTAAAGTGTTATTAGCCTGTGCTTGGTAAAGCGTTACTATTAGCTTGTGCTTGGTAAGGTGTTATTAGCTTGTGCTTGGTAAAGTATTATTATTAGCTTGTGCTTGGTAAAGCGTTACTATTAGCTTGTGCTTGGTAAAGTGTTACTATTAGCATGTGCTTGGTAAAGCGTTATTATTAGCTTGTGCTTGGTAAAGCGTTACTATTAGCTTGTGCTTGGTAAAGCGTTACTATTAGCGTGTGCTTGGTAAAGTGTTACTATTAGCGTGTGCTTGGTAAAGTGTTATTAGCTTGTGCTTGGTAAAGTATTATTATTAGCTTGTGCTTGGTAAAGTGTTATTAGCTTGTGCTTGGTAAAGCGTTATTAGCTTGTGCTTGGTACAGTGTTATTATTAGCCTGTGCTTGGTAAAGTGTTATTATTAGCTTGTGCTTGGTAAAGCGTTATTATTAGCTTGTGCTTGGTAAAGCGTTACTATTAGCTTGTGCTTGGTAAAGTGTTATTATTAGCTTGTGCTTGGTAAAGTGTTATTATTAGCTTGTGCTTGGTAAAGTGTTACTATTAGCCTGTGCTTGGCAAAGTGTTATTATTAGCCTGTGCTTGGTAAAGTGTTACTATTAGCCTGTGCTTGGCAAAGTGTTATTATTAGCATGTGCTTGGTAAAGCGTTATTATTAGCTTGTGCTTGGTAAAGCGTTACTATTAGCTTGTGCTTGGTAAAGTGTTATTATTAGCTTGTGCTTGGCAAAGCGTTATTATTAGCATGTGCTTGGTAAAGCGTTATTATTAGCTTGTGCTTGGTAAAGCGTTACTATTAGCTTGTGCTTGGTAAAGTGTTACTATTAGCTTGTGCTTGGTAAAGTGTTACTATTAGCTTGTGCTTGGTAAAGTGTTACTATTAGCCTGTGCTTGGCAAAGTGTTATTATTAGCATGTGCTTGGTAAAGCGTTATTATTAGCTTGTGCTTGGTAAAGCGTTACTATTAGCTTGTGCTTGGTAAAGCGTTATTAGCTTGTGCTTGGCAAAGTGTTATTATTAGCATGTGCTTGGTAAAGCGTTATTATTAGCTTGTGCTTGGTAAAGCGTTACTATTAGCTTGTGCTTGGTAAAGCGTTATTATTAGCTTGTGCTTTGTAAAGTGTTACTATTAGCCTGTGCTTTGCAAAGTGCTATTATTAGCCTGTGCCTGACAAAGTGTTACTATTAGCTTGTGCTTGGTAAAGTGTTACTATTAGCTTGTGCTTGGTAAAGTGTTACTATTAGCTTGTGCTTGGTAAAGTGTTACTATTAGCTTGTGCTTGGTAAAGTGTTACTATTAGCTTGTGCTTGGTAAAGTGTTACTATTAGCATGTGCTTGGTAAAGCGTTATTATTAGCTTGTGCTTGGTAAAGCGTTACTATTAGCTTGTGCTTGGTAAGGTGTTATTATTAGCTTGTGCTTGGTAAAGTATTATTATTAGCTTGTGCTTGGTAAAGCGTTACTATTAGCTTGTGCTTGGTAAAGCGTTACTATTAGCTTGTGCTTGGTAAAGCGTTATTATTAGCTTGTGCTTGGTAAAGCGTTATTATTAGCTTGTGCTTGGTAAAGCGTTACTATTAGCTTGTGCTTGGTAAAGTGTTACTATTAGCGTGTGCTTGGTATAGTGTTATTATTAGCGTGTGCTTGGTATAGTGTTATTATTAGCTTGTGCTTGGTATAGTGTTATTATTAGCTTGTGCTTGGTATAGTGTTATTATTAGCTTGTGCTTGGTATAGTGTTATTATTAGCTTGTGCTTGGTAAAGTATTATTATTAGCTTGTGCTTGGTACAGTGTTATTATTAGCTTGTGCTTGGTACAGTGTTATTATTAGCTTGTGCTTGGTACAGTGTAATTATTAGCCTGTGCTTGGTATAGTGTTATTATTAGCTTGTGCTTGGTTCAGTGTTATTATTAGCTTGTGCTTGGTAAAGTATTATTATTAGCTTGTGCTTGGTACAGTGTTATTATTAGCTTGTGCTTGGTACAGTGTTAATATTAGCTTGTGCTTGGTACAGTGTTATTATTAGCTTTTGCTTGGTAAAGCGTTACTATTAGCTTGTGCTTGGTAAAGTGATACTATTAGCGTGTGCTTGGTATAGTGTTATTATTAGCTTGTGCTTGGTATAGTGTTATTATTAGCTTGTGCTTGGTATAGTGTTATTATTAGCTTGTGCTTGGTATAGTGTTATTATTAGCTTGTGCTTGGTATAGTGTTATTATTAGCTTGTGCTTGGTATAGTGTTATTATTAGCTTGTGCTTGGTATAGTGTTATTATTAGCTTGTGCTTGGTATAGTGTTATTATTAGCCTGTGCTTGGTACAGTGTTATTATTAGCTTGTGCTTGGTACAGTGTTATTATTAGCTTGTGCTTGGTAAAGTATTATTATTAGCTTGTGCTTGGTACAGTGTTACTATTAGCTTGTGCTTGGTACAGTGTTTTCATTAGCTTGTGCTTGGTACAGTGTTATTATTAGCTTGTGCTTGGTATAGTGTTATTATTAGCTTGTGCTTGGTACAGTGTTATTATTAGCTTGTGCTTGGTAAAGTATTATTATTAGCTTGTGCTTGGTAAAGTATTATTATTAGCTTGTGCTTGGTAAAGTATTATTATTAGCTTGTGCTTGGTAAAGTATCTTTTTAGATTACGTTTGGACCTAACAGTTTGCAGTCTCTAGTAATAACATAAATTCTATTTTTACTTTTATTCTTCTCTTTTACTCCAGAGATGTAAATTAAAACTACTAAACCAGAGAAACAGGTACATCCATCTACTGATCTAGTGATTTTGGGAACGGGGGAAATGCTGTTATGGTTGTATTATTTACAGTTAGGGGGTCTGTAATGGTGAGCTGTGCATAGCAGAGTCTATTAGTATCTCTACCAGGAGGGTGGACCCCCTCAACCTGGAAAACACAGCAAAGCTTCATACTCACATGCTGCCTCAGGGTCCGCAGTGTCGGGGGACACCTCCTGATCTGCGTCTTCTTCCCCAAATAATTGGCTGCAGAGGTCAAATAAGGAATGTTAGACAAATTTGTAGTATTATACACCCCGACAGTAGAAAAACAAACAGATAAAGCCATTTACACTGCTGCACACAGGACTGTGCGCCTGATACCTGGTTTCTTATCCCCGTTCATGAGCCTGTGGTCTATATATACACATGAGACAGTCCGGAAGGAAGGAATAACCCCTAATGCTGCTAACAGTTTGGATTGTTTTCCACAGAGCTCGTTGGAAGTTCTATTTCTCTAACCAGGCTGGTGGAATTGGTCTGACCTACTCCTGAATATTAACACACCTAAATAAAAAATGTTCTATATGTGTTTTATGGAATAAAGATAATACAGAGGTTTAATTCTACTGGAATGCTGTATATAGTGAGATTACTATACGGTCCTTACTTGAACAGATACTTGGCCCATACGATGCAATGGATGGGTTCAGATGGAGTGTTGCGGATTGTACAGCCAGGGAATGTTTTTTGGGTGGGTTTCGGATGACACTCGTAGCATTCAGTAACACCCTAGAAGACCATCAATAGAGGAAGGAGGGGGGGACGATGACAAGATTTCACATGAGAAGCTATTTTCTTTTAATATGTTACTGAGAGTCAAACAGAAGAGGTGCAGAAATCCATCAGAGTGAGAATCATCAGAATAAATATATTAAAGGGTCAAACTTATTCTGTGAACGTAGAGAAAAACGAGCTACACATTGTGTTGGCAGAATTGCAGCAAATGGGTCAAGATAAATATATGTTCTAAATGTGTCTGTGGTGTATCCTGCTTATGACATCACATGCAGCTTGATATGCATATTAACTAATACACACTGATATCCTAAACAGGAGACACCACACACCGATATCCTAAACAGGAGACACCACACACCGATATCCTAAACAGGAGACACCACACACCGATATCCTAAACAGGAGACACCACACACCGATATCCTAAACAGGAGACACCACACACCGATATCCTAAACAGGAGACACCACACACCGATATCCTAAACAGGAGACACCACACACCGATATCCTAAACAGGAGACACCACACACCGATATCCTAAACAGGAGACACCACACACCGATATCCTAAACAGGAGACACCACACACCGATATCCTAAACAGGAGACACCACACACCGATATCCTAAACAGGAGACACCACACACCGATATCCTAAACAGGAGACACCACACACCGATATCCTAAACAGGAGACACCACACACCGATATCCTAAACAGGTGACACCACACACCGATATCCTAAACAGGAGACACCACACACTGATATCGCACACAGGAGACACCACACACTGATATCGCACACAGGAGACACCACACACTGATATCGCACACAGGAGACACCACACACTGATATCGCACACAGGAGACACCACACACTGATATCGCACACAGGAGACACCACACACTGATATCGCACACAGGAGACACCACACACTGATATCGCACACAGGAGACACCACACCGATATCCTAAACAGGAGACACCACACACTGATATCGCACACAGGAGACACCACACACTGATATCGCACACAGGAGACACCACACACTGATATCGCACACAGGAGACACCACACACTGATATCGCACACAGGAGACACCACACACTGATATCGCACACAGGAGACACGACAGACACATAAAAACACATATTTCTATTATTTTATGTCTTCAATAACACAATGTATACATTTTGTTTTATTTTCTATTGTCAAAGTATAAGCAATGTTTAGGTTAACAGCATTTCTTTTACATAGGAGATGAATGTAAGGACTTGGTTTCTAATGCCAAAAATAGGGGGTTTTCCCCCCGTTTGGCGCTGGTAACAAATATGTGTAAATTGGTTTTACATATGGGAATAAAAACACATAGATAACATTTGTTTCAGCTTTGTTTTTTTAATACATTCAATTTCTTGCACCATTTAATGAACAAGCAGTTCTCTTTGACATTTAAGATGTGATCTGCTTGTATAGACCACGTTCTCCTAATGACCAGTGGCTGCAAAATTAATAGATTAGGGGGCACAAGCAAATATGAGGTGTGTGTGAGTGTACACTCACGCAACAGGCAATAATGACCTGCGCAGGGGCCAAGTGCACTGGGTGAGCGGTACACTTACCGGCGAAGGAACCAGAGAGAGGT
This sequence comes from Pelodytes ibericus, assembly GCA_036172795.1. Classification (NCBI taxonomy): domain Eukaryota; kingdom Metazoa; phylum Chordata; class Amphibia; order Anura; family Pelodytidae; genus Pelodytes; species Pelodytes ibericus. The sequence goes on along the minus strand of CM069862.1, from coordinate 202,119,156 downwards.
GCACTAAGCTTTATTTTATCCCAACTCCTGACCCAATCATCTGCATGTTACTAGGTGAGGTGTACATACTATTGTAAAGTCCCTTTAATTCACACATTGACACATTTGTTAGATCTCTGGTAGAGCGGCAGACATTTTATTTGCAGAAACAAAGCCAAGCAAACAGTGAAACGCGATTCTGATCACTAACCTTCTTGATAACGGTGACCTGTCCGAGGTAGCCAGCAGTTCCGCTCTCAATGAGGGGGATGTCTGCCGCCAGACACATCCTATTCACATGGTTTCGAGCAGCTAAAAAGGAAAACCAAAATGGCAACAAATTTAGCAAAATCTTATAAAAATGCACACAATAAGTGAAATATATGTTCTAAATGGATCCGTGGCGTCTACTGCTTGTGACATCACCATTCACACAAGTGACCATTTCCCATTGAAAATGTGTTCATTTGCCCAGCAGCCACAGGTGATGTCATACACCGGAGAACACCACAGACATTTAAACCATATTTTTCTCTGATTTGATACATGTGATTGCTATTCCGCTAATGCAATGTATAGATCTTTTCTTTACATTCGCAGTATAAGCAATGTTTAAAGGACAACTGCGGCAAAATAAGTTGTGTTTAATAGAGATGAAATGCAGGCTTTTTATATAGAAATGATTTAATGAAAGAATACAAATAAAGTATCTTATTGAGCCATCTTTGCTCCATATAGCTCTACCAGGGGGCAGACATTTTGTTTAGAATCTGAACCAAGATTCTAACCAACATGTCTGCCCCGGGAGAATGATATGGAGTAAAGATTCTCACCAACATGTCTGCCCCCTGAGAGAACGATATGGAGTAAAGATTCTCACCAGCATGTCTGCCCCCTGAGGGAACGATATGGAGTAAAGATTCTCACCAACATGTCTGCCCCCTGAGAGAATGATATGGAGTAAAGATTCTCACCAACATGTCTGCCCCCTGAGAGAACGATATGGAGTAAAGATTCTCACCAACATGTCTGCCCCCTGAGAGAACGATATGGAGTAAAGATTCTCACCAACATGTCTGCCCCCTGAGAGAACTATATGGAGTAAAGATTCTAACCAACATGTCTGCCTCCTGAGAGAACAATATGGAGTAAAGATTCTCACCAACATGTCTGCCCCCTGAGAGAACGATATGGAGTAAAGATTCTAACCAACATGTCTGCCCCCTGAGAGAACGATATGTAGTAAAGATTCTAACCAACATGTCTGCCCCCTGAGAGAACAATATGGAGTAAAGATTCTAAACAACATGTCTGCCCCATGAGAGAACTATATGGAGAAAAGATTCTAACCAACATGTCCGCCCCCTGAGAGAACGATATGGAGTAAAGATTCAAACCAGCATGTCTGCCCCCTGAGAGAACAATATGGAGTAAAGATTCTAAACAACATGTCTGCCCCCTGAGAGAACTATATGGAGTAAAGATTCTAACCAACATGTCTGCCCCCTGAGAGAACTATATGGAGTAAAGAAGGAACTTTATTTGTATTGTTCATTAAAGATTTTCTTTATAAATCATTTACACTTGAAACAGTCTTATTTAAACATAAGTTAATTGTTTGCTACAGTTGTCTTTTAAGCTGACCGACTCCTTTTAAAGGCAAAAATAAGAAATAAAAAGTATATGGAAATGTGTACCTCTGTTATCCAGGGCATTCATAACCAGCGTGAATTGCCTGAAGAACTCCACATTGTAATCAGGACTGCAACACACAAAGACAAGGACTGAGGTAACAATTAGAACTAAAACAGCAGCTGCTGCAGAGCATCTTGGAAAGTAATCAATTGCCATTGAGTTTCCTGAAAGTCCTCAGCAGAGACTATTTTCCAAGTAGTTCCACGGTAGTTATCTGCCATATTCATATCAATCAATGCAGGGATAGGACATCACGTCCTAATTATATGATCTTGTACTGCCTCAGTTCGCTCAGATGTCCAAAGATTTGGATTAGCTCTTAAAAGAGTTCATTTGAAACTTTTGAAAATAAAAGTGAAATACACATAATATAAACATTTCTAGGTATAAAATTGTGCCAGAGGGTAACTATCTAGTTTGCCCATCAGGCTCAGATCTATTTGTTCTTCTGCTGTGTGTAACATGTACTATTCTAATCAAAACACAGTGGGTTATTTACAAGGGAGGCAAGACTCGAAAAGTGGAGCAGTTACCATAGAAACCAATGGACCGTGCCTGCTGGTAAGAACTGAATTCTATAAATAACTTCAATCGTTTGATTCCCCTCCACACAACTAATACTACTGTAAGTAGCCAATCACAACTGGCTACCATCACACGGACAACTCTCATAACACAATTAACAACATTTTTTGTTTGTTTGTTGCGATTTTGAATGTTTCACATAATAAACTGACAGGAATATGGTTCTGTAATAAAAACTGGCGCCTGACTGGCAGACACTCAGAATGTGAGCTCACCACTGGCGCCTGACTGGCAGACACTCAGAATGTGAGCTCGCCACTGGCGCCTGACTGGCAGACACTCAGAATGCGAGCTCACCACTGGCGCCTGACTGGCAGACAATCAGAATGCGAGCTCACCACTGGCGCCTGACTGGCAGACAATCAGAATGCGAGCTCACCACTGGCGCCTGACTGGCAGACACTCAGAATGTGAGCTCGCCACTGGCGCCTGACTGGCAGACACTCAGAATGTGAGCTCGCCACTGGCGCCTGACTGGCAGACACTCAGAATGTGAGCTCGCCACTGGCGCCTGACTGGCAGACACTCAGAATGTGAGCTCACCATTGGCGCCTGACTGGCAGACACTCAGAATGTGAGCTCACCAATGGTGCCTGGCTGGCAGACAATCAGAACGTGAGCTCACCACTGGCGCCTGACTGGCAGACACTAAGAATGTGAGCTCACCACTGGCAGACACTCAGAATGTGAGCTCACCACTGGCGCCTGACTGGCAGACACTCAGAATGTGAGCTCACCACTGGCGCCTGACTGGCAGACACTCAGAATGTGAGCTCACCACTGGTGCCTGACTGGCAGACAATCAGAATGTGAGCTCACCACTGGCGCCTGACTGGCAGACAATCAGAATGCGAGCTCACCACTGGCGCCTGACTGGCAGACAATCAGAATGTGAGCTCACCACTGGCGCCTGACTGGCAGACACTCAGAATGTGAGCTCACCACTGGCAGACACTCAGAATGTGAGCTCACCACTGGCGCCTGACTGGCAGACACTCAGAATGTGAGCTCACCACTGGCAGACACTCAGAATGTGAGCTCACCACTGGCGCCTGACTGGCAGACACTCAGAATGTGAGCTCACCACTGGCGCCTGACTGGCAGACAATCAGAATGTGAGCTCACCACTGGCGCCTGACTGGCAGACACTCAGAATGTGAGCTCACCACTGGCAGACACTCAGAATGTGAGCTCACCACTGGCGCCTGACTGGCAGACACTCAGAATGTGAGCTCACCACTGGTGCCTGACTGGCAGACAATCAGAATGTGAGCTCACCACTGGCGCCTGACTGGCAGACACTCAGAACGTGAGCTCACCACTGGCGCCTGACTGGCAGACACTCAGAATGCGAGCTCACCACTGGTGCCTGACTGGCAGACAATCAGAATGTGAGCTCACCACTGGCGCCTGACTGGCAGACAATCAGAATGCGAGCTCACCACTGGCGCCTGACTGGCAGACAATCAGAATGTGAGCTCACCACTGGCGCCTGACTGGCAGACAATCAGAATGTGAGCTCACCACTGGCGCCTGACTGGCAGACAATCAGAATGTGAGCTCACCACTGGCGCCTGACTGGCAGACAATCAGAATGTGAGCTCACCACTGGCAGACAATCAGAATGTGAGCTCACCACTGGCAGACAATCAGAATGTGAGCTCACCACTGGCAGACAATCAGAATGTGAGCTCACCACTGGCAGACAATCAGAATGTGAGCTCACCACTGGCAGACAATCAGAATGTGAGCTCACCACTGGCAGACAATCAGAATGTGAGCTCACCACTGGCAGACAATCAGAATGTGAGCTCACCACTGTCACCTGACTGGCAATCAGAATGTGAGCTCCCCACCCGTGTCTCTTTCGGCTAATGCAGAGAGAGAGAGAGAGAACCTCGTTTTCACATATAATCAGTGGAATGGACATTATTAAGGTCCCCTCTTTCAATTACATTAACAATCTGGTTCTCCCATTGCCCTACTAGTAAGTCAGCGACTCAATCAGCCTGCATGGCGTCTTAATGAAGAATAGAGGCTGACGATCAGGGGACAAAAAAGGCACACAAGATCTTGTGCTCGCACTGGGGTCACTGAAAATGAAATGTTTAGTGTCTTTAACTGTTTGTTCGATTTCTGTGGTTTTCCATTCATCGCAATATGAAGTATATATCAAGGATATATACCGCGACTTACTTCATTACACTGTCATGATAGGCTGTGATATTAGCTTCTGGGCAGAACTGTAACACACTTTCCTTGGCCACCTGGAAACAATACACACGTATGTTAAAAAATGAACTTCATAATGTAAGGGCAATCAGGTCTCAATGTTACAGCAAGGTATTAAACCCATGAATGGTGTAAATCTCACCGTTTCTGAAAAGCTATGGGGTTTAGAGAGAGGGTTTGCTAAATAAGAACCCCAAAATGTGTGTGGATCACCTTTGTAGACCGCTGACTTACAAATGAAGAAAAAGGAAGGACTGGCACTCCAAACTAAAAATTAATAATGTAATGGCAGAAAATCAAATCATAAATAAGGATGCACAGTGACAAAAAAAGGTGAGAGGAACGCACTGGACGCTTTCTGCGTGTTTCTACACGTAATCATAGGTGACTGACTTTGTAGAAGAGGTTACAGTGTCACTTTTACTCTTAATATTGCACAGTAAGAAGTGAAGCCAGACCCCCCCAGTAGAGCTGAGAGGGAAGAGCAGTCACACGTTACCTGAGCTTTGGACCTTCCGACATGTTTCTTCTGAAACAAGAATTGTCTGTTGAGGTTGCTGACATCAATAGTGTCCAGATCAATCTAAGAAACAGAAGCCGCAAGTGAACACTTATTACAGGATAATGGGAGAGCATTAAATAAGGATCGGAAGAGGGACAAGGAAGCGGTAAATTGAGGTACGGACAATGAAGTGAAACACGACAGCAAGGAGTCAAAAAGATGATGATTAGGGTCCCCCATCACACTGTCTCCCCCTTACATTTCCCCATTACACCCCCTTTCGTTCCTCTGCTCCCCATCACACTGCCCGCCTGTATTCCCGGGCTCCCCATCGCATATCCAGGCCCCCCCTCCCCCCCCGTACAGCCCCCATACATTCCTGGTCCCCCAAACCCTTCCTCACAACACCACCCCTGGTAACTCCCAGACCCTCATCACACACACCCCGAACTCCCAGACCCTCATCACACACACCCCGAACTCCCAGACCCTCTCCACACCCCCCCGAACTCCCAGACCCTCTCCACACCCCCCCGAACTCCCAGACCCTCTCCACACCCCCCCGAACTCCCAGACCCTCATCACACCCCCCCGAACTCCCAGACCCTCATCACACCCCCCCCCCGAACTCCCAGACCCTCATCACCCCCCCCCCCCGAACTCCCAGACCCTCATCACACCCCCCCGAACTCCCAGACCCTCATCACACCGCCCTCCATTATCATAACCCCCTTGCAGCTCGAGTCCGCTCATCACACCGAGACCCCCCCCCCCCATCACATTGAGGCGCCCCCACTCATCACATTGGGACCCCCTCATAACACCAGACCCCCCTCATCACACTGAGACCCCTCTCATCACATTGGGACCCCCTCATCACACTGAGACCCCCCTCATCACACTGAGACCCCCCTCATCACACTGAGACCCCCCTCATCACACTGAGACCCCCCTCATCACATTGGGACCCCCTCATAACACCAGACCCCCCTCATCACACTGAGACCCCCCCTCATCACACTGAGACCCCCCTCATCACACCAGACCCCCCTCTGTTATATCCCGAGCCGCACCACATCTAGGTTGGTGAATCCGGTCAGAACCAGGTTCTTTAGCAGCTCGCAGCCGATGCCTCCAGCCCCCACCACCAGCAGCCGGCAGTTGGACACGGCCTGGGCCAGGTCAGTGCGTAACGCCCCGGTCATAGCCATCCTCCGGTAACACAGCGCGGGATGCACAGCGCGGCCTCTTCGACCAACGACACGCGGGACAGTACGGCCCGAGCTGGCAGCACAACGGGCAGCGACACCGGCGGCGGGAGGGGGGTACTGCACTGCATCACGCCAGAGTGGGACTAGCGGCAGGAGAGGGTAATGCAGCCATAGTTGCCAAGAGATTATTCATTGCGACACCAGCGGCAAAAAACCGGTACTGCATCTACCCATGATGTGAAGAGCAACACCAGAGGCTGGGTGGGGACATTGCATCGGCTTCCCACTTGCAAAGGTCCTTCAGGGGTCTAGGACACTTTCTCGTACCGCTTCGCCGCGGCAGTTAGAGCGCTGACAGTTCAGTGCGGCTGTTTCGATGCTGAATCATCACTACCAAATACTAACCATCCCTAATAAATTAACCCCCTCTTACACTACAATTGCCCCAACCCCTGAGCGCACTGTGGCTTCTCGGGCAACGCCTTAGTGCAAAGTAGGTTTTGAGGCAATTCTGGAGTGAAAAGTAGGGTTTGGGGGCAATTCCTGAGTGCAAAGTTGGTTCTGGGGCAATTCCAGAGTGCAAAGTATGTTTTGGAGCAACTCCTGAGTGCCAAGTGGGTTTTGGGGCAATTCCTAAGAGTGCAAAGTAGGTTCTGGGGCAATTTCTGAGTGCAAATATCTGTGTTGGTGGTTTTTATAACATTTCTTTTACTAATTTTTGGAGTTCAGGTTGTGGGTTTGAAAATTACCCACTGTGGACTGTGGTGCTCATGTACGGATGACAATAGTAATAATATTTAACCTGTAAAGTTGCTGTGAGACTTTCTCTCTCTCGCTTTCTAACGTATCCCGGGAAGGTGACTATTACACAACATGCAGGATGCTGACTGTGCTGTGTCAGTGGGGCAGTAATCTATCACTGTGTATAAAGGTTGTCTGTCCTGTGGGAGCTGTTACAGGTTGAACTCCTGCTGACTGCGTGGATTATATGTTATAAAGTGATATCTCTGCATGAATCTTGCCCAGCGAGGAATGGATCCCACACCCCATAGGGGACATGGATTGTACAATGCACCCCTCACGTTTTGGGATTGTTTGTTGGGTTTGTGGGTCAGCAGATCAGCCTGGGTATGTCTCGAATGGTTCTTATCTGCCGGTGACACAGTCTCTGCTTCAAATGTTTCTGCTCTTTTGTTGGCTGGGGTTTCAGGCAGAATTCGAGCGCTCCTAGATCGGTCCCTCGAGCGAGCAGTGTCATACTGTAGATCAGTGATGGCAAAACTTTTTGGAGCCGAGTGCCCAATTTTCTGCATAAACCCAAGTTGCTGACCTCAAAGTGTCAACACTGGATATTAAAAATATGCATAATTAAAAAAAAAAAATCACACACACTCACACCCACAAACATACATACATACAATATAAGTATACACACAGCTACATACTTGCACACATACAGTTCATGCATACACACACTTACGTGCACACATACAGTACATGCATACACACACTTACGTGCACACATACAGTACATGCATACACACACTTACGTGCACACATACAGTACATGCATACAGATACACACACAGCTTCTTGAATTTGAAGAATAATCTGCATTATGTTTAACCCCCTTATACACACACACATACACACACACACATACACACACACACATACACACACACACATACACACACACACATACATACACACACATACACACACACACATACATACACACACATACACACACACACATACACACACACACATACATACACACACATACACATACATACACACACATACACACACACACATACATACACACACATACACACACACACATACACACACACACATACACACACACACATACACACACACACATACACACACACACATACACACACACACATACATACACACACATACACACACACACATACACACACACACATACACACACACACATACATACACACACATACACACACACACATACACACACACACATACACACACACACATATAGATTTAACAGGATGGGTGCATTAAGATATGAGAAAGGAGTCAAATGCACTTTATAAATCTCATTTCAGCATATAAAATCCATTAAAAAAAAGAAACCTTTTTCTCCTTTCGTTAAATATTTAACCAGATTCATTAACTTATTTTTTATTTTGTTGCCACAGCTTTCATACCTGTTAACCGTTGAGTAGTAGCTATGTAGCAAAAAGGGTTAAGCATTGGCTGTGGATATATTTTTTAGGTTTTTGTCCCCGTCCCAAGCATTGTTACTGCCTTGTGATGACCTCTTTGTCTGTCAGTCAAAATGCCCCTGAACCGATAAAAGATGAAGCATGAAAAGATGCTCATCCCACACATCAGTAGTCAATAAAATAAATAAATAATCATTAAACTTATATAAACCTACTATCTTTATTGATGTCAGTGAGCTAGCAGGTTATGAAGATGTGAGCTTCCCTGCAAGACACTGGAGCTCCGTCCACTCAGGACATTATTCTCGGCCCACTCATGATGTCATGCTCTGCCCCCCGAAGCCATCGGCATGCATCTCACAGTGCCATCAGCGCTGATACTAACCGAAGGCGTCAGTGTGATGACTGCGCTTTGCCCCAATCTGGGTGCTTTCGGCATGTCCTGGGTGTGCAATCTGGCTGCTGGTACATGTACTGGGTGTGCAATCTGGGTGCTGGTACATGTCCTGGGTGTGCAATCTGGCTGCTGGTACATGTACTGGGTGTGCAATCTGGGTGCTGGGACATGTCCTGGGCGTGCAATCGGGGTGCTGGGACATGTCCTGGGCGTGCAATCTGGCTACTGGTACATGTCCTGGGTGTGCAATCTGTCTGCTGGTACATGTTCTGGGTGTGCAATCTGGGTGCTGGGACATGTCCTGGGCGTACAATATGGGTGCTGGGACATGTCCTGGGTGTGCAATCTGGCTACTGGTACATGTCCTGGGTGTGCAATCTGGCTGCTGGTACATGTACTGGGTGTGCAATCTGGGTGCTGGGACATGTCCTGGGCGTGTAATCTGGCTGCTGGTACATGTCCTGGGTGTGCAATCTGGCTGCTGGTACATGTCCTGGGTGTGCAATCTGGCTGCTGGTACATGTACTGGGTGTGCAATCTGGGTGCTGGGACATGTCCTGGGCGTGCAAACTGGCTTCTGGTACATGTCCTGGGTGTGCAGTCTGGGTGCTGGGACATGTCCTGGGTGTGCAATCTGGCTGCTGGTACAGGTCCTGGGTGTGCAATCTGGGTGCTGGGACATGCCCTGGGTGTGCAATCTGGGTGCTGGGACATGTCCTGGGTGTGCAATCTGGCTGCTGGTACATGTCCTGGGAGTGCAATCTGGCTTCTGGTACATGTCCTGGGAGTGCAATCTGGCTTCTGGTACATGTCCTGGGAGTGCAATCTGGCTGCTGGTACATGTCCTGGTTGTGCAATCTGTGTGCTGGAACATATCCTTGGTGTGCAATCTGAAGAAATCTCAGCCTCCCTATCAGGTTTCAGTGTAACTGTGATGTGGCATTGTGCCATACTGGCATTAATCCATAGAGAATAGTTCAGTATGTTTGTGCTGTTTTCTCAGCCAGCCACTGGGTTTATCAGATGTTCCCAACAGCCAATGGCAAGCAGTGTTGGAGCAAATAATTGTGTTTAATTTCTGTTAAAGTCCAACATCCGAGCCGACCTCTGTTACTGGAGCTTGGTGTCTGATTATAACTATCTCACTGCTGGGATAGCTGCCCTTGGACTGACTGCTTCCTATTCCACAATCTCAATGGGGGTCCTGGTCCAAACACTCATCTTGTGCTGTCTGAGTCTGGATGTAACAGGTGAGATCCCCCCACCCATCACCTACCTACTGTCACAGGACAGCAACTGACTGCAAAGAACACTGTAACTGCAAGGGTTAATAGAAATCCACCATTATCCTAACTATTGTCCCTTGTGTTGGCCAGATTTAAAGCCAGGTTCTCCCCTCACTCTCCAAATAATATGGATTTGCAATCTGCTCACTCTATATATTAAAACAGACGAGTGGTATATTTATGAAAATGATAGATAATCACCTGCTGGTAATATTGTACTCACAGTAAAGTATTTTCATTGGTTAAGTTAACTTTGACCTCTACAGATCTCCTCCCCCTTCAGTTTGCACATGAATTGTCCTGCAGTACATGTGTACTAAGATAAGTTGTGACATTTTTGCTCAATGCTCCATCGACTAGCCCAACACTAAACCTTATAGATCCACTGTTTATTCTTAAATTTATACCTGGTCGCTTGATATACACACCTTGATTCATCTTACACACAACTCTCTATTAACATCAGGCATTAATCCGCAGTGCCAAGGTTAGCCATCATTAGTGTAAAAAGTCAGCAATAGGAAGAAATCCTTGTCGTAATCTGCGTTATATTTTATACATTAACAAGAGACATACGTTTAATTTTTTTAGAATAAATTCAAGTTGCTGTAGCACCAGATACAGGAGGCTTTCGCAGGGGGTAGAATAACCTTGACCCTTTCCCCCTCTCCAATCCCAGTACTTCCTTACCTCCTCCCCATTGCCTGCCTTTGTTGGCCATTAATAGGATATATTATATTACTATGTGAGAAGCTGCAAACAGACCAGCATTACCTGAACAACATGAGAACTTTACTTTATAAAAGCTTTGGGTGTGAAGCCACAATAACCCCAGTCTACAATTCCTATGGTGTTCAGCCAGAAATGGCTAACTATATATCATGGGAGCTGCAGTCAACAACAGCAAAGATGGTGTAGAGTAGTTCACCGCAACCCCAGTCTATAACTACAATTCCCATGAATCTCAGCTAGAAATATGACTGGCTGGATAGTATTGTAGATACAGTCAATAAAAGCTACAGCTTTATTCATCTATCAACTAGCAATGTGGTGTGCTCAGCATCATGGGAGTTGCAATCAACAATGTGTAGTGTAGGTCTGGGATGCACAGCAAACATTTGAGCTATTACATAAAAAAGAGGATGGCTAGAGGGCAATAAAAAGGGACATAAAATCTTGGAACCATAATAGAGCAGATATCTGAGGGTTGAGCAGAATTCAAGAGCACAGTGACAGCACAAATTATAGACAAAGTCCAGTGCTATTCAAAAAACAAACAGCAGAGAGACAGTGTCTGATGCGTTACACCTTAACAGGGTTGACCACAGACAAAATAGAACACTTGAGGATCTACTCTGTATAGACTGTTCTGGACAGAAATGGGGCCATATCAGTCAAAGTAGCCAAATTTTGGAATTTTCGGTGATATTTTAGCACAAAATGTGACCACAATGACCAGTTTCTGTGCCAATTCCAGCTGTATTTTTTAGCCTTTTCAGGCAGATTGTACACACCTTGATTCACCTTGCACTCTATTGACATCAAGGAGCATGATGCTCAGCCAGCCTTATGACTGACAGATCATCATGGGGGTATGTTGTGGTTTTAGTTTTTAGCCTTTTCTTTTCAGGACCCTCTAGTCAATCAGTCAGTCGCTTCCTAAGTTAAATCATTGTCATTAAAACCTCTCGGTTTCTTAGGGAAAGAAGATGCTCAGCCCTTGGTAGCCACAAAGTACGGCAAACTCCTGGGGAAAACAGTGTCGGTCAAAGGGACGGATCGGAAGGTCCATACGTTCCTTGGGATCCCTTTTGCAAAGCCTCCAGTTGGACAATTAAGATTCTCCCGTCCAGAGCCACCGGTACCTTGGAGCAACATCAGGGATGCCACCAATGACCCACCTGCGTGAGTGATACTGACTGAAGGCTGGGGCTCTCCTGGCATGTCTACGAGACATATATACCTAGTTGTGACTGTATTGAGCTAGAGATGCCCATAATATGAGTCTACCCCTACCGGAGAGCCTTAATATACATAATGGTATGGCCAAGTGCATGATTCCTTTGAAGAGTTCACTTGCTATAGATACACACTGCTACTGTAATTATTATTATTACCTTATTAATAAATCACCAACATATTGTGCAGCGCAGTGTAATCATACACTAATCATACACATAGGAACACCTTGAGTCGGTTCCTCGTGGGACTTTTTTCCCTCTTAATCTATTAATTTGAGATTCTGCTAACACAGCAGGCTTTAATCATGAGAGAGAGAGTTGTGGGGAATTGAGAGAAAGCAGGCCATTCTCAATTCAAGTCTCTCTTTCATGGATAAAGCCCAATCGATAGATCATTTTTGATTCATTGCATGCAGTTGACAGTGTCCCTTTAAGATGTATAGCATTAGCCACATGTCTGTACCATCCTAACGCAGTACTGGAGACAGTATCTCCAGAAGGATATTGATACTTTGGAGAGAGTTCAGAGAAGGGCTACTAAACTGGTTCATGGGTTGAAGGATAAAACTTACCAGGAAAGGTTAAAGCATCTTAACATGTATAGCTTGGAGGAAAGACGTAACAGGCAGGGGCGGGCTGGGCCGGGGGGCAGGGAGGCAATTGCCCCCCAGGCCGCCCTAATGTATGTAAAAAACGGCCGCTGGGCCAGTGTTAAAAAAAAAACCGCGCTTGCAGGCAGAGACGGAGGTGAGAAACATAGAAACATAGAAACATAGAATGTGTCGGCAGATAAGAACCATTCGGTCCATCTAGTCTGCCCAAATTTTTTTTTTTTTGAGTACTTTTATTAGTCCCCCTTTTCAGGTCTAATAGCTAGGATAGCCTTGTGTCTATCCCACGCATGCTTAAAATCCTTGACTGTGTTTACCTCTACCACTTCTGCTGGCAGGCTATTCCATACATCCACTACCCTCTCAGTAAAGTAATACTTCCTGATATTACTTTTAAATCGTTGCCCCTCTAATTTAAGACTATGTCCTCTAGTTGTGGTAGTTTTTCTTCTTTTAAATATACTCTCTTCCTTTACTGTGTTGATTCCCTTTATGTATTTAAATGTTTCTATCATATCCCCCCTGTTGCGTCTTTCCTCCAAGCTATACATGTTAAGATGCTTTAACCTTTCCTGGTAAGTTTTATCCTTCAACCCATGAACCAGTTTAGTAGCCCTTCTCTGAACTCTCTCCAAAGTATCAATATCCTTCTGGAGATACGGTCTCCAGTACTGCGTACAATACTCCAAGTGAGGTCTCACCAGTGCTCTGTACAATGGCATGAGCACTTCCCTCTTCCTACTGCTAATACCTCTCCCTATGCAACCAAGCATTCTGCTAGCATTTCCTGCTGCTCTATTGCATTGCCTACCTACCTTCAAGTCCTCTGAAATTATTACTCCTAAATCCCTTTCCTCAGATGTTGAGGTTAGGACTGTACCAAATAGTCTATATTCTGCTTTTGGGTTTTTACGCCCAAGGTGCATAATCTTGCACTTGTCCACATTAAATGCCAGTTGCCACTGCTCTGACCATTTTTCTAGTTTAGCTAAATCATTTGCCATTTGGCTTATCCCTCCATGAATATCAACCCTGCTGCAAATCTTTGTATCATCAGCAAAAAGACATACTTTACCAACAAGACCTTCTGCAATATCGCTAATAAAAATATTAAAGAGAATGGGTCCAAGAACAGATCCCTGAGGTACCCCACTAGTAACAAGACCTTGCATCGAATATACCCCATTGACTACAACCCTCTGTTGCCTGTCACTCAGCCATTGTCTAATCCATTCAACAATATTGAAATCCAAACTCAAAGATTTCAGTTTATTGATAAGCCTTCTATGTGCGACAGTGTCAAAAGCCTTACTGAAATCTAGGTAAGCAATGTCTACTGCACCACCCTGATCTATTATTTTAGTTACCCAATCAAAAAAATCAATAAGATTAGTTTGGCATGATCTCCCTGAAGTAAACCCATGCTGTCTCTGATCTTGAAATCCAAGCGACTTTAGATGTTCAACAATCCTATTCTTTAACAAGGTTTCCATTATTTTCCCCACTACTGAAGTAAGACTTACTGGTCTATAGTTGCCCGCCTCCTCCTTACTACCTTTCTTGTGAATGGGCACAACATTAGCTAATTTCCAATCTTCTGGAACTACTCCTGTTAACAATGATTGGTTAAATAAATCTGTTAACGGTTTTGCTAGTACACCACTAAGTTCTTTTAATAACTTTGGATGTATCCCATCAGGTCCCATCGACTTATTTGTCTTTACTTTAGACAGCTGAAGTAAAACCTCTTCCTCTGTAAACTTACATGCATCAAAAGACTCATTAGTCTTTTTCCCTAAATGAGGTCCCTTACCCTCATTTTCATTTGTAAAAAATGAACAAAAATATTCATTAAGGCAGTCTGCCAAGCCTTTATCCTCTTCTACATAGCATCCTTCTTTTGTTTTTAATCTAACTAATCCTTGTTTTACTTTCCTTTTCTCATTTATGTATCTAAAAAATGTTTTATCCCCCTTTTTCACTGACTGGGCTATAGTCTCTTCTGTGTGTGCTTTGGAAGCTCTTATAGCTTGCTTTGCCTCTTTCTGCCTACTCTTATAGATCTTTCTATCTTCCTCACTCTGAGTATTTTTATAATTACTAAATGCTAGCTTTTTATTTTTTACTATTTTAGCCACCTCTGCAGAGTACCACAGTGGTTTCTTCAATTTTTTGCTCTTACTGACAAGCCTTATGCAATTTTCTGTTGCCTTCAGTAGTGCAACTTTTAGATAATCCCATTTCTCCTGGACTCCATTTAAATTGCTCCAGTCTGATAATGACTCCTTCACACCTAATCTAATTTTAGAAAAGTCTGTTTTTCTAAAATCTAAAACTTTTGTTTTTGTGTGGTGTGACTGCGTTACTGTTCTTATATTAAACCACACTGTCTGGTGATCACTAGATCCTAAACTTTCACCTACAGTAATATCTGATAACAAATCTCCATTTGTGAACACTAAGTCTAGTATGGCCTGCTTTCGAGTTGGCTCCTCCACTACTTGTTTTAGAGATAATCCAAGTAGGGAGTTTAGGATATGCGTACTCCTGGCGCAAGTAGCTGTTTTGTATTTCCAGTTCACATCAGGAAGATTAAAGTCACCCATGATGATCACTTCTCCCTTCATTGTCATTTTTGCTATTTCCTCAACTAGTAGATTATCTAACTCCTCTATTTGTCCAGGGGGCCTATAAATCACACCTACCCGAGTTACCATATGATTACCAAATTCTAATGTAACCCAAACTGACTCTATGTTCGCCTCACTAACTTGTATTACGTTACATTTTAAGCTATTCCTCACATACAGGGCCACCCCTCCCCCTTTTTTACCTTCTCTGTCTTTTCTATATAAAGAGTACCCTGGTATTGAAATGTCCCAGTCATGTTTTTCATTATACCATGTCTCAGTAACAGCCACTAAATCTACATTCTCAGTTGCCAATATTGTCACAAGTTCATGGATCTTATTCCCTAAACTGCGAGCATTTGTAGACATGACCCTAAGCTTATCATTTTTCAGCACACTGACTACAGGTAACTTCTTTACCTTTTTTGGGGGGCAATTGGATTGATGTTTTATCGCCATTTTGCCCCCCTCTTTTAGTTTAAAAACCTCCTAGCAAAACCTCTGAACTGCTCACTGAGAACATTCGTTCCCTTTTGAGAAAGATGCAAACCATCTTTTTTGTACAGTTCCTTTCTATCCCATAGTGAACTTCCATGAGAAACAAAGCCAAATCCTTGCTCCCGACACCATTCTCCAAGCCACAAGTTGAAGTCCCTAATACGCATCCGTCTATCATTCTGAATGTTATGCACAGGCATAACTTCAGAAAAGGACAGTGTGGACACAACCTGCAGTATATCATTGGCAAGAACACGAAAAGCTTCCTTCACCTCTGAAACCTCAAGAAGGGATCGGAAGATCCCCTCTCACCTCCGCTCTGCCTGCAAAACTGCACGGGGAGCCGAACAGGCAGCACAGAGAAACCTCCGTGCTGCCTGTTCGGCTCCCCGTGCAGTGTGACACGGAAGTGCCGACAGTCACGTGATCGGCGCTCTGACGTCAGACGCGCGCCGATCACGTGACCTGTCGGCACATGCCTACCACTAGCCACCAGGGAAGTCCTCCTGCCACTAGCCACCAGGGAAGTCCTGTCACTAGCCACCAGGGAAAAAGGTAAGAGATGGGGAGGGGGGGGGGGGGGGCAAAAAACACTAGCATATTATTGGGCAAATTGGCTGGGGAATATTACATGGCAAATAACACTGGCATATTATTGGGCAAATTGGCTGGGGAATATTACATGGCTAATAACACTGGCATATTATTGGACAAATCGTCTGGGGAATATTAAATGGCAGAATAAGACTGGCATATTATTGGGCAAAATGGCTGGGGAATATTAAATGGCAATTAACACTGGCATATTGGGCAAATTAGCAGGGGCATATTATTATTATTTTTTTTTTTTAATTAAAGTTTTATTGAGCATACTCAAAATATACAGTATAGATCATAAGTATGTCGACAAACAAATATAGTAATCACTGTAATACAGAGCACGTTCCACAGTAATAACTCGATTTAAATTTTAAAAACTAAAAACAGGACACATTCCTTCTGTTATATTACAATTATAGAGAAAGAAAGAACTTCCAAAATTATTGAATTGAAACACCCCATCTTCCTTTGCAAACCAACTCATTACCTGTCTATGATGTCAAAAAAATAAACGGACTCTAATCATTACAGACAACTGTGGATAGAATATCAGGGTTGTTCATGGGCAGAACATAATACAAAACGTGAGGGGTGGAGTCCCCCGGATAGGAACCTGTGACTTAGGTTCTGTGGTGTTCTTTTTATAAAGGAAAAACACTTTCTTATCTAACACATTAAAAATATAATACAGAAGATTCCTCCAGTCAGTTCCTCTGCATAATACAGAGATTATTTAACACAAGCAGGGTCTCTCCAACCCAGCACCTATAAGGATAGGAATCGACTATGATAGCCCTATCCCTCATTTCAACCATCAGATGGGTAAGAAAATATGGAGAAAAAGAACAAAAAAGAGAAAAGAAAAGGGAAAAATGAAAAGTTTACAGTGTAGTAGAAAAGGGAATACAAGGAAAAGAAGATATTTAGAGAAGGGAGTTGGAAAAGGGAGAGTTTGAAAAAGGAAACATAGGGAACTGCAAGAAGCTGCCCAAAAGAGGGAGCAGCTGGCCACCGCCAGAAGGCGTGACCAAGAGATTGGGCCTCGGGACACATCTGGTGACCCGAAAAAAATGCCGCCTCGACCAGTCTGGTGGCGACGATGCCCTGGGGGGGAGAAAGTACCATCAATAGCGTAAAACAGGGAACTCGAAAAACGCCTTCAGCTCAGCATAGCCAGTCAAAACACAGTCTTGCGGTGAGTCAATGTCACTTAGCGGCAACTCCTAATTATCTGTTGGCATAGTGGGATTTGTAGCGCCAGGCTCTAGAGGTAGAAGTGGAGGAAATCCCAGATCTTTTAGAAAACTATCCACCTCAGCAGGGTCCTCGATGGTCAGTTGTTTGTTCTCCGTGGTAACCGTGAGAGAGGTGGGAGAGCTCCAGCTGTATTTGATGTCATGATTTCGCAAGTGGGTAGTTAAACCTGCCATAGATCTTCTCCAATTTATTACCTCAGGGGGTAGATCATCATACAGTTGCAGTGAACTTCCAGCGTATTGAATATTTTGTATATTCCTTGAGGCGTGCAGGATCGCTAGCTTGTCAGCAGTGCTCTGGAATTGAATAATTATGTCCTGGGGAGCTGCTTGTGGAGCTCGTTTTGCTTTACGGACTCTGTAACTGTCCGAAATCCGGCTAGTCCCGGGTTTAAAGTCCGGTTTTAACTGTTGGCGCAAGCCATCCAGATAGGCACGGAGCGCGGTGGGCCCAATCGCCTCCGAAACCCCTCGTAGACGGATATTAGCACGCCTTGATTTCATTTCAAGTGCTAGTACTTGGCGGTGCAGCCTTTGCGAGTGAGTCGCCACTTGGCATATTTGTTGTTTCGATTCTTCCCGCTCTCGAGCGGCCGCAGCCGAATCAGTTTCAAGAGTGGCTACTTTGGATGTAAGTGAGGTAAGTTCCGATCGCATGGCCGCCATTTCAGCTTTCAGAACGCCTTGTAAATCCAGAAACAATTTGTTAATATCCCCTTTGGTTGAAGGTGTTCTATCTGCCAGGGGTTCGGGTGGGTGTGCAGGAGGCCTTCTATTGCGTGGTGAAAGCGAATCATCGGAAGACCCGTCTGAGCCCCGGTTGTCCTGTGAATCGGCAGGTGCGATAGGGAGAGGCTTATAAGGCCTAAACAGTAGAGAGCCAATATCTTTGGTAATATGGTCCGATATTTGTTCAGACTTTTTCTTCCTGCGCCCCATATCTACCAGAAGGTGGGAAGAGGATTTTTTCGACGTTTTGGCTGGAGATGCCATATAAATTGAACTTAATTAAGTAGCCGTTGTAGGAGCTCAGCCGAAGCACGTCTTTCCCCTGTGGCTGCAAGCTCCGCCCCCCAGCAGGGGCATATTAAATTGCAGATAACCTTGGAATATTATTGGGCAAATTTACTGAGTCATATTAAATTGCAGAATAACACTGGCATATTATGGGACAAATTGGCTGGGGAATATTAATGGCAAATAATATTGGAAATGTGTATGTAATGGGGTGATGGAGGCATGTAAATGTGGTAATGGGGCATGTCCTGGTGTGCAACGTGGGTTATGGGCAGGGCCGGACTGGGAGAAAAATTCGGCCCGGGCATTTTTTGATCACAGCGGCCCACTAAGAAGGGGGCGGGGCAGAGGAGGTGTGTTTTGTCATCACCAATGACAAACACGCTCCCTCTCAAAGTGAGCACATTGGTTCAATGCTCTTCCAGGGCAGACCATGCACAGAGCTCTGCTGAAGAGCTCTAGCATGTGAAAAAAGCCCTGTATGTGTTCTGCACAGTGCAAGCAAATGTAATAACATGCTTGCACTGTGTTTCCTTGCAACTTGTCTCTGGTGTCTCTATAAATGGATACCAGGAGACAAAAATGCCAGGAAAGAGTATTGAGCATGTGTTTGGAGCCTGCTTGTGGGATTGTGTGTGTGTAGAGTGAGCTGATTGTGGTGTGGTATTTTGTAATAAGGTTCGGTTTTAGTTGTGTTGTGTTTGTGGTGTAATGTGATGCATATGTGGCTAGGGGCTGTAGAGAATGTGTGTATAGGGGGATATAGCAAGTGTGTGCATACAGGCTATAGTGTGTGTGTGTGAATATATATATAGATTTAGTGTGTGTTTAGGGGTGTAGTATGTGTTTGCTTACAAGGAATCTAGTGTGTGTATATATACATATATATATATATATATGAGTCTAGTGTGTGTTTGAAGGACCCAGAATGTGTATAGGAGATCTAGTGAGTGTGTGTTTATAACGGTTTCAGAGTGTATATAGGGATCTAGTGTGTGTATGTGTGTAGATGATCCAGAGTTGGGTAAGGGATCTAGTGTGTGTCTGGAATGTAATGTGTTTAGGGGTGCAGTATGTGTGTGAGGGGTGCTGTGTGTATATATATATGTAAGTATTGTGTATGTCTGTTGTGCAGTGTGTTGTGTTCTGTGTGTATGTGAGGGGTGCAGTATGTGTGTGTGAGGGGGCGGTGTGATGAGGGGGGCGGTGTGTGAGGGGGCCGGTGTGTGAGAGTGATGGTGTGTGAGAGTGATGTGTGTGAGTGCTGTGTATGATGTGTGTGAGAGTGCTGTGTGTGATGGGTGTGAGAATGCTGTGAATGCTGTGTGTGATGGGTGTGAGAATGCTGTGTGTGATGGGTGTGAGAGTGCTCTGTGTGAGAATGCTGTGTGTGATGGGTGTGAGTGCTGGGTGTGAGAGTGCTGTGTGTGTGAGAGTGCTGTGTGTGTGAGAGTGCTGTGTGTGTGAGAGTGCTCTGTGTGAGAGTGCTGTGTGTGAGAGTGCTGTGTGTGAGAGTGCTGTGTGTGAGAGTGCTGTGTGTGTGAGAATGCTGTGTGTGATGGGTGTGAGAATGCTGTGTGTGATGGGTGTGAGAGTGCTCTGTGTGAGAATGCTGTGTGTGATGGGTGTGAGTGCTGGGTGTGAGAGTGCTGTGTGTGTGAGAGTGCTCTGTGTGAGAGTGCTCTGTGTGAGAATGCTGTGTGTGATGGGTGTGAGTGCTGGGTGTGAGAGTGCTGTGTGTGTGAGAGTGCTATGTGTGAGAATGCTGTGTGTGATGGGTGAGAGTGCTGGGTGTGAGAGTGCTGGGTGTGAGAGTGCTGTGTGTGAGGGTGCTGTGTGTGAGGGTGCTGTGTGTGAGGGTGCTGTGTGTGAGGGTGCTGTGAGGGTGCTGGGTGTGAGAGTGCTGTGTGTGTTGGGTGAGTGCTGTGTGTGTGAGAGTGCTGGGTGTGAGAGTGCTGGGTGTGAGGGTGCTGTGTGTGAGGGTGCTGTGTGTGTGAGAGTGCTGGGTGTGAGGGTGCTGTGTGTGAGGGTGCTGTGTGTGAGGGTGCTGTGTGTGAGGGTGCTGTGTGTGTGAGGGTGCTGGGTGTGAGAGTGCTGTGTGTGATGGGTGAGAGTGCTGTGTGTGTGAGAGTGCTGGGTGTGAGAGTGCTGGGTGTGATGGGTGTGTGAGTGCTGTGTGTGATGGGTGTGTGAGTGCTGTGTGTGATGGGTGTGTGAGTGCTGTGTGTGATGGGTGTGTGAGTGCTGTGTGTGATGGGTGTGAGAGTGCTGTATAAATGTTAGAATGGATTGTGTGTGTGTGTGTGTAGGGGGGGGGGGGGTAAATAAACAAATAAAATAACAGGCATTATGGGGACATAATGCCTGTTATTTTATTTGTTTATTTACCTACCCCCCCCCTACACACACACACACACACACACACACACACACACACACACAATCCATTCTAACATTTATACAGCACTCTCACACCCATCACACACAGCACTCTCACACCCATCACTCCTTTCTTACCTTTAGCCTGGGAGGGGGGGACCGGCACGCTGGTACCTGCGACTGGCGGTGGCAATGCTCCCTCGTGGTGAGAGGTTCACTCTCGCGAGATCCGGTCGTTGCTATGGCAATGCTCCGGATCTCGCGAGAGGAACCCGGTGGAGCTGCAAGTTAGAGCTCCGCCGGGTCCTCTCTCCCTCTCTCCCTCTCTCCCCGCCGGCGGCCGTATTTGAAGGCATGTGGGCCGGTGAGGGAGATCTTTGATGTCCTCACCGGCCCTTCATGTCAAACAGCGGGGCCGGCGCTCGGATAGTGCCGGCCCTGCATAGACCGGCAGGGGAGATTCTGGGACCTCCCCTGCCGGCCTCGGCCCATGGCCACCGCGGCCCACCGGGCATTTGCCCGGTGTGCCCGATGGCCAGTCCGGGCCTGGTTATGGGTCATGTCGTAGGTGTGCAACGTGGGTAGGGGGGGTGCCCAAAATTTGTCTGCCTAGAGCAGCACAAAACCAAGATACACCACTGAGTTGATGAATGGAATAGTCTTCCAGTAGAAGTGGTAGAGGTTAATACAGTGAAGGAGTTTAAGCATGCATGGGATAGGTATAAGGCTATCCTAGATATAAGATAAGGTCAGGGACTAATGAAAGTATTACATTACTGAGAGGGTAGTGGATGTATGGAATAGTCTTCCAGTAGAAGTGTTAGAGGTTAATACAGTGAAGGAGTTTAAGCATGCATGGGATAGGTATAAGGCTATCCTAGATATAAGATAAGGTCAGGGACTAATGAAAGTATTACATTACTGAGAGGGTAGTGGATGTATGGAATATTCTTCCAGTAGAAGTGGTAGAGGTTAATACAGTGAAGGAGTTTAAGCATGCATGGGATAGGTATAATGCTATCCTAGATATAAGATAAGGCCAGGAACTAATGAAAGTATTACTGTAGTGAGAGGGTAGTGGATGTATGGAATAGTCTTCCAGTAGAAGTGGTAGAGGTTAATACAGTGAAGGAGTTTAAGCATGCATGGGATAGGTATAAGGCTATCCTAGATATAAGATAAGGCCAGGGACTAATGAAAGTATTACATTACTGAGAGGGTAGTGGATGTATGGAATAGTCTTCCAGTAGAAGTGGTAGAGGTTAATACAGTGAAGGAGTTTAAGCATGCATGGGATAGGTATAAGGCTATCCTAGATATAAGATAAGGTCAGGGACTAATGAAAGTATTACTTTACTGAGAGGGTAGTGGATGTATGGAATAGCCTTCCAGTAGAAGTGGTAGAGGTTAATACAGTGAGTGAGTTTAAGCATGCATGTGATAGGTATAAAGCTATCCTAGATATAAGATAAGGCCGGGGACTAATGAAAGTATTACATTACTGAGAGGGTAGTGGATGCATGAAATAGTCTTCCAGTAGAAGTGGTAGAGGTTAATACAGTGAAGGAGTTTAAGCATGCGTGGGATAGGTATAAAGCTATCCTAGATATAAGATAAGGTCAGGGACTAATGAAAGTATTACTGTAGTGAGAGGGTAGTGGATGTATGGAATAGTCTTCCAGTAGAAGTGGTAGAGGTTAATACAGTGAAGGAGTTTAAGCATGCATGGGATAGGTATAATGCTATCCTAGATATAAGATAAGGCCAGGAACTAATGAAAGTATTACTGTAGTGAGAGGGTAGTGGATGTATGGAATAGTCTTCCAGTAGAAGTGGTAGAGGTTAATACAGTGAAGGAGTTTAAGCATGCATGGGATAGGTATAAGGCTATCCTAGATATAAGATAAGGCCAGGGACTAATGAAAGTATTACTTTACTGAGAGGGTAGTGGATGTATGGAATAGTCTTCCAGTAGAAGTGGTAGAGGTTAATACAGTGAAGGAGTTTAAGCATGCATGGGATAGGTATAAGGCTATCCTAGATATAAGATAAGGCCAGGGACTAATGAAAGTATTACATTACTGAGAGGGTAGTGGATGTATGGAATAGTCTTCCAGTAGAAGTGGTAGAGGTTAATACAGTGAAGGAGTTTAAGCATGCATGGGATAGGTATAAGGCTATCCTAGATATAAGATAAGGTCAGGGACTAATGAAAGTATTACTTTACTGAGAGGGTAGTGGATGCATGGAATAGTCTTCCAGTAGAAGTGGTAGAGGTTAATACAGTGAAGGAGTTTAAGCATGCATGGGATAGGTATAAGGCTATCCTAGATATAAGATAAGGTCAGGGACTAATGAAAGTATTACATTACTGAGAGGGTAGTGGATGTATGGAATAGTCTTCCAGTAGAAGTGTTAGAGGTTAATACAGTGAAGGAGTTTAAGCATGCATGGGATAGGTATAAGGCTATCCTAGATATAAGATAAGGTCAGGGACTAATGAAAGTATTACATTACTGAGAGGGTAGTGGATGTATGGAATATTCTTCCAGTAGAAGTGGTAGAGGTTAATACAGTGAAGGAGTTTAAGCATGCATGGGATAGGTATAATGCTATCCTAGATATAAGATAAGGCCAGGAACTAATGAAAGTATTACTGTAGTGAGAGGGTAGTGGATGTATGGAATAGTCTTCCAGTAGAAGTGGTAGAGGTTAATACAGTGAAGGAGTTTAAGCATGCATGGGATAGGTATAAGGCTATCCTAGATATAAGATAAGGCCAGGGACTAATGAAAGTATTACATTACTGAGAGGGTAGTGGATGTATGGAATAGTCTTCCAGTAGAAGTGGTAGAGGTTAATACAGTGAAGGAGTTTAAGCATGCATGGGATAGGTATAAGGCTATCCTAGATATAAGATAAGGTCAGGGACTAATGAAAGTATTACTTTACTGAGAGGGTAGTGGATGTATGGAATAGCCTTCCAGTAGAAGTGGTAGAGGTTAATACAGTGAGTGAGTTTAAGCATGCATGTGATAGGTATAAAGCTATCCTAGATATAAGATAAGGCCGGGGACTAATGAAAGTATTACATTACTGAGAGGGTAGTGGATGCATGAAATAGTCTTCCAGTAGAAGTGGTAGAGGTTAATACAGTGAAGGAGTTTAAGCATGCGTGGGATAGGTATAAAGCTATCCTAGATATAAGATAAGGTCAGGGACTAATGAAAGTATTACTGTAGTGAGAGGGTAGTGGATGTATGGAATAGTCTTCCAGTAGAAGTGGTAGAGGTTAATACAGTGAAGGAGTTTAAGCATGCATGGGATAGGTATAATGCTATCCTAGATATAAGATAAGGCCAGGAACTAATGAAAGTATTACTGTAGTGAGAGGGTAGTGGATGTATGGAATAGTCTTCCAGTAGAAGTGGTAGAGGTTAATACAGTGAAGGAGTTTAAGCATGCATGGGATAGGTATAAGGCTATCCTAGATATAAGATAAGGCCAGGGACTAATGAAAGTATTACTTTACTGAGAGGGTAGTGGATGTATGGAATAGTCTTCCAGTAGAAGTGGTAGAGGTTAATACAGTGAAGGAGTTTAAGCATGCATGGGATAGGTATAAGGCTATCCTAGATATAAGATAAGGCCAGGGACTAATGAAAGTATTACATTACTGAGAGGGTAGTGGATGTATGGAATAGTCTTCCAGTAGAAGTGGTAGAGGTTAATACAGTGAAGGAGTTTAAGCATGCATGGGATAGGTATAAGGCTATCCTAGATATAAGATAAGGTCAGGGACTAATGAAAGTATTACTTTACTGAGAGGGTAGTGGATGCATGGAATAGTCTTCCAGTAGAAGTGGTAGAGGTTAATACAGTGAAGGAGTTTAAGCATGCATGGGATAGGTATAAGGCTATCCTAGATATAAGATAAGGTCAGGGACTAATGAAAGTATTACATTACTGAGAGGGTAGTGGATGTATGGAATAGTCTTCCAGTAGAAGTGTTAGAGGTTAATACAGTGAAGGAGTTTAAGCATGCATGGGATAGGTATAAGGCTATCCTAGATATAAGATAAGGTCAGGGACTAATGAAAGTATTACATTACTGAGAGGGTAGTGGATGTATGGAATATTCTTCCAGTAGAAGTGGTAGAGGTTAATACAGTGAAGGAGTTTAAGCATGCATGGGATAGGTATAATGCTATCCTAGATATAAGATAAGGCCAGGAACTAATGAAAGTATTACTGTAGTGAGAGGGTAGTGGATGTATGGAATAGTCTTCCAGTAGAAGTGGTAGAGGTTAATACAGTGAAGGAGTTTAAGCATGCATGGGATAGGTATAAGGCTATCCTAGATATAAGATAAGGCCAGGGACTAATGAAAGTATTACATTACTGAGAGGGTAGTGGATGTATGGAATAGTCTTCCAGTAGAAGTGGTAGAGGTTAATACAGTGAAGGAGTTTAAGCATGCATGGGATAGGTATAAGGCTATCCTAGATATAAGATAAGGTCAGGGACTAATGAAAGTATTACTTTACTGAGAGGGTAGTGGATGTATGGAATAGCCTTCCAGTAGAAGTGGTAGAGGTTAATACAGTGAGTGAGTTTAAGCATGCATGTGATAGGTATAAAGCTATCCTAGATATAAGATAAGGCCGGGGACTAATGAAAGTATTACATTACTGAGAGGGTAGTGGATGCATGAAATAGTCTTCCAGTAGAAGTGGTAGAGGTTAATACAGTGAAGGAGTTTAAGCATGCGTGGGATAGGTATAAAGCTATCCTAGATATAAGATAAGGTCAGGGACTAATGAAAGTATTACTGTAGTGAGAGGGTAGTGGATGTATGGAATAGTCTTCCAGTAGAAGTGGTAGAGGTTAATACAGTGAAGGAGTTTAAGCATGCATGGGATAGGTATAATGCTATCCTAGATATAAGATAAGGCCAGGAACTAATGAAAGTATTACTGTAGTGAGAGGGTAGTGGATGTATGGAATAGTCTTCCAGTAGAAGTGGTAGAGGTTAATACAGTGAAGGAGTTTAAGCATGCATGGGATAGGTATAAGGCTATCCTAGATATAAGATAAGGCCAGGGACTAATGAAAGTATTACTTTACTGAGAGGGTAGTGGATGTATGGAATAGTCTTCCAGTAGAAGTGGTAGAGGTTAATACAGTGAAGGAGTTTAAGCATGCATGGGATAGGTATAAGGCTATCCTAGATATAAGATAAGGCCAGGGACTAATGAAAGTATTACATTACTGAGAGGGTAGTGGATGTATGGAATAGTCTTCCAGTAGAAGTGGTAGAGGTTAATACAGTGAAGGAGTTTAAGCATGCATGGGATAGGTATAAGGCTATCCTAGATATAAGATAAGGTCAGGGACTAATGAAAGTATTACTTTACTGAGAGGGTAGTGGATGTATGGAATAGCCTTCCAGTAGAAGTGGTAGAGGTTAATACAGTGAGTGAGTTTAAGCATGCATGTGATAGGTATAAAGCTATCCTAGATATAAGATAAGGCCGGGGACTAATGAAAGTATTACATTACTGAGAGGGTAGTGGATGCATGAAATAGTCTTCCAGTAGAAGTGGTAGAGGTTAATACAGTGAAGGAGTTTAAGCATGCATGGGATAGGTATAAGGCTATCCTAGATATAAGATAAGGCCAGGGATTAATGAAAGTATTACATTACTGAGAGGGTAGTGGATGTATGGAATAGTCTTCCAGTAGAAGTGGTAGAGGTTAATACAGTGAGGGAGTTTAAGCATGCATGGGATAGGTATAAGGCTATCCTAGATATAAGATAAGGCCACGGACTAATGAAAGTATTACTTTACTGAGAGGGTAGTGGATGCATGGAATAGCCTTCCAGTAGAAGTGGTAGAGGTTATTACAGTGAAGGAGTTTAAGCATGCATTGGATAGGTATAAGGCTATCCTAGATATAAGATAAGGCCAGGGACTAATGAAAGTATTACTGAGAGGGTAGTGGATGCATGGAATAGTCTTCCAGTAGAAGTGGTAGAGGTTAATACAGTGAAGGAGTTTAAGCATGCGTGGGATATGTATAAGACTATCCTAGATATAAGATAAGGCCACGGACTAATGAAAGTATTACTTTACTGAGAGGGTAGTGGATGCATGGAATAGTCTTCCAGTAGAAGTGTTAGAGGTTAATACAGTGAAGGAGTTTAAGCATGCGTGGGATAGGTATAAGGCTATCCTAGATATCCTTGGTCAGACTAGATGGACCGAATGGTTGTTATCTGCCGACACGTTCCATCCTGTCTATCTGTACATCCATTCTACAGGTGTCTACAAGATGAAGAACGGTTCAGAGGAATGGTTAAATATTTCGGAGCTGTGTGTGAGGTGCCACCAGTGTCTGAAGACTGCTTGTACCTAAATATCTACACCCCTGCTGATCGAGAGAAGGGCTCCAAATTACCAGTAAGTATTAATCCAGGTTTCATTATTAAAGGATTTCTTTAGCAAGAAACATTAAAATCTTTTTCATGCCTGATGAAGGGTAAATGTCTGCAAAAAGAAAATGTTAAGTTCAACTAAAACATGGTAACATGTTTTGCCGTAAAGTATCCTAAATGATAACTATACTTGCAGTGTGTGCATACATATATTACACGGCCCGACACGGCCATCTATTATTATTACATCCCCCGGCTGCCCCCACTAGCCACCAGGGACTAAGAAAAAGGTGAGGGGGAGGGAGTGGGGAGGAAGACATGGGAGGCAGGGACAGAGGGGGGGCGGGGAGCAACAAGGGGAGGGAGCGGTTAAGAGACAGAGACAAGGGGAGGGAGGGGGTTAAGAGACAGAGACAAGGGGAGGGGAGGGAAGGGGTTAAGAGACAGAGACAAGGGGAGGGAGGGGGTTAAGAGACAGAGACAAGGGGAGGGAGGGGGTTAAGAGACAGAGACAAGGGGAGGGAGAGGGTTAAGAGACAGAGACAAGGGGAGGGAAGGGGTTAAGAGACAATGATAACTATACTTGCAGTGTGTGCATACATATATTACACAGGAGTCTGTACAGAGCAGACATATAAAAATACCAGGTGAATGATAACTATACTTACAGTGAGTGCATACATATATTACACAGGAGTCTGTACAGAGCAGACATATAAAAATACCAGGTGAATGATAACTATACTTGCAGTGTGTGCATACATATATTACACAGGAGTCTGTACAGAGCAGACATATAATTATACCAGGTGAATGATAACTATACTTGCAGTGTGTGCATACATATATTACACAGGTGCCTGTACAGAACAGACATATAATAATACCAGGTGCATGATAACTATACTTGCAATGTGTACATACATATGTTACACAAGAGCCTGTACAGAGCAGACATATAATAATACCAGGTGAATGATAACTATACTGCAATGTGTACATACATATATTACACATGAGTCTGTACAGAGCAGACATATACTAATACCAGGTGAATGATAACTATACTTGCAATGTGTGCATACATATATTACACAGGAGCCTGTACAGAGCAGACATATAATAATACCAGGTGAATGATAACTATACTTGCAATGTGTGCATACATATATTACACTGGTGCCTGTACAGAGCAGACATATAAAAAATACCAGGTGAATGATAACTATACTTGCAGTGTGTGCATACATATATTACACAGGAGTCTGTACAGAGCAGACATATAATAATACCAGGTGAATGATAACCATACTTGCAATGTGTACATACATATATTACATAGGAGCCTGTACAGAGCACACATATAATAATACCAGGTGATTTATAACTATACTTGCAGTGTGTACATACATAAATTACACAGGAGCCTTTACAGAGCAGACATATAATAATACCAGGTGAATGATAACTATACTGCTGCAAATCTTTGTATCATTAGCAAAAAGACATACTTTGCCAACAAGACCTTCTGCAATATCGCTAATAAAAATATTAAAGAGAATGGGTCCAAGAACAGATCCCTGAGGTACCCCACTAATAACAAGACCTTGCATCGAATATACCCCATTGACTACAACCCTCTGTTGCCTGTCACTCAGCCATTGTCTAATCCATTCAACAATATTGAAATCCAAACTCAAAGATTTCAGTTTATTGATAAGCCTTCTATGTGCGACAGTGTCAAAAGCCTTACTGAAATCTAGGTAAGCAATGTCTACTGCACCACCCTGATCTATTATTTTAGTCACCCAATCAAAAAAATCAATAAGATTAGTTTGGCATGATCTCCCTGAAGTAAACCCATGCTGTCTCTGATCTTGAAATCCAAGCGACTTTAGATGTTCAACAATCCTATTCTTTAACAAGGTTTCCATTATTTTCCCCACTACTGAAGTAAGACTTACTGGTCTATAGTTGCCCGCCTCCTCCCTACCACCTTTCTTGTGAATGGACACAACATTATCTAATTTCCAATCTTCTGGAACTACTCCCGTTAACAATGATTGGTTAAATAAATCTGTTAATGGTTTTGCTAGTACACCACTAAGTTCTTTTAATAACTTTGGATGTATCCCATCAGGTCCCATCGACTTATTTGTCTTTACTTTAGACAGCTGAAGTAAAACCTCTTCCTCTGTAAACTTACATCTTATTATTACATATAATAATACCAGGTGAATGATAACTATACTTGCAATGTGTGCATACAAATATTACACAGGAGCCTTTACAGAGCAGACATATAATAATATCAGGTGAATGATAACTATAATTGCAATGTGTGCATCCATCTATTGCACAGGCGCCTGTACAGAGCAGACATATAATAATACCAGGTGAATTATAACTATACTTGCAATGTGTGCATACATAAATTACACAGGAGTCTGTACAGAACAGACATATAATAAGACCAGGTGAATGAAAACTATAATTGCAATGTGTGCATACATATATTACACAGGAGCCTGTACAGAGCAGACATATAATAATAAAAGGTGAATGATAACTTTACTTGCAGTGTGTGCATACATATATTACACAGGGTCCTGTACAGAGCACACATATAATAATACCAGGTGAATGATAACTATACTTGCAATGTGTGCATACATATATTACTCAGGAGTCTGTACATAGCAGACATATAATAATACCAGGTGAATGATAACTATACTTGCAATGTGTGCATACATATATTACACAGGAGTCTGTACAGAGCAGACATATAATAATACCAGGTGAATGATAACTATACTGCAATGTGTACATACATATATTACACAGGAGTCTGTACAGAGCAGACATATAATAATACCAGGTGAATGGTAACTATACTTGCAATGTGTACATACATATATTACACAGCAGTCTGTACAGAGCAGACATATAATAATACCAGGTGAATGATAACTATACTTGCAGTGTGTGCATACATATATTACACAGGAGTCTGTACAGAGCAGACATATAATAATACCCGGGGAATGATAACTATACTTGCAGTGTGTGCATACATATATTACACAGGAGTCTGTACAGAGCAGACATATTATAATACCAGGTGAATGATAACTATACTTGCAATGTGTACATACATATATTACATAGGAGTCTGTACAGAGCAGACATACAATAATACCAGGTGAATGATAACTATACTTGCAATGTGTGCATACATATATTACACAGGAGTCTGTACAGAGCAGACATATAATAATACCAGGTGAATGGTAACTATACTGCAATGTGTACATACATATATTACACATGAGTCTGTACAGAGCAGACATATAATAATACCAGGTGAATGATAACTATACTTGCAATGTGTGCATACATATATTACACAGGAGCCTGTACAGAGCAGACATATTATAATACCAGGTGAATGATAACTATACTTGCAATGTGTATTTACATATATTACACAGGAGTCTGTACAGAGCAGACATATTATAATACCAGGTGAATGATAACTATACTTGCAATGTGTACATACATATATTACATAGGAGTCTGTACAGAGCAGACATATAATAATACCAGGTGAATGATAACTATACTTGCAATGTGTGCATACATATATTACACAGGAGTCTGTACAGAGCAGACATATAATAATACCAGGTGAATGATAACTATACTTGCAGTGTGTTCATACATAAATTACACAGGAGTCTGTACAGAGCAGACATATAATAATACCAGGTGAATGATAACTATACTTGCAATGTGTGCATACATATATTACTCAGGAGTCTGTACATAGCAGACATATAATAATACCAGGTGAATGATAACTATACTTGCAATGTGTGCATACATATATTACACAGGAGTCTGTACAGAGCAGACATATAATAATACCAGGTGAATGATAACTATACTGCAATGTGTACATACATATATTACACAGGAGTCTGTACAGAGCAGACATATAATAATACCAGGTGAATGGTAACTATACTTGCAATGTGTACATACATATATTACACAGCAGTCTGTACAGAGCAGACATATAATAATACCAGGTGAATGATAACTATACTTGCAGTGTGTGCATACATATATTACACAGGAGTCTGTACAGAGCAGACATATAATAATACCCGGGGAATGATAACTATACTTGCAGTGTGTGCATACATATATTACACAGGAGTCTGTACAGAGCAGACATATTATAATACCAGGTGAATGATAACTATACTTGCAATGTGTACATACATATATTACATAGGAGTCTGTACAGAGCAGACATATAATAATACCAGGTGAATGATAACTATACTTGCAATGTGTGCATACATATATTACACAGGAGTCTGTACAGAGCAGACATATAATAATACCAGGTGAATGGTAACTATACTGCAATGTGTACATACATATATTACACATGAGTCTGTACAGAGCAGACATATAATAATACCAGGTGAATGATAACTATACTTGCAATGTGTGCATACATATATTACACAGGAGCCTGTACAGAGCAGACATATTATAATACCAGGTGAATGATAACTATACTTGCAATGTGTACATACATATATTACACAGGAGTCTGTACAGAGCAGACATATAATAATACCAGGTGAATGATAACTATACTTGCAATGTGTACATACATATATTACATAGGAGTCTGTACAGAGCAGACATATAATAATACCAGGTGAATGATAACTATACTTGCAATGTGTGCATACATATATTACACAGGAGTCTGTACAGAGCAGACATATAATAATACCAGGTGAATGATAACTATACTTGCAGTGTGTTCATACATAAATTACACAGGAGTCTGTACAGAGCAGACATATAATAATACCAGGTGAATGATAACTATACTTGCAATGTGTGCATACATATATTACTCAGGAGTCTGTACATAGCAGACATATAATAATACCAGGTGAATGATAACTATACTTGCAATGTGTGCATACATATATTACACAGGAGTCTGTACAGAGCAGACATATAATAATACCAGGTGAATGGTAACTATACTTGCAATGTGTGCATACATATATTACACAGGAGTCTGTACAGAGCAGACATATAATAATACCAGGTGAATGGTAACTATACTGCAATGTGTACATACATATATTACACATGAGTCTGTACAGAGCAGACATATAATAATACCAGGTGAATGATAACTATACTTGCAATGTGTGCATACATATATTACACAGGAGCCTGTACAGAGCAGGCATATTATAATACCAGGTGAATGATAACTATACTTGCAATGTGTACATACATATATTACACAGGAGTCTGTACAGAGCAGACATATTATAATACCAGGTGAATGATAACTATACTTGCAATGTGTACATACATATATTACATAGGAGTCTGTACAGAGCAGACATATAATAATACCAGGTGAATGATAACTATACTTGCAATGTGTGCATACATATATTACACAGGAGTCTGTACAGAGCAGACATATAATAATACCAGGTGAATGATAACTATACTTGCAGTGTGTTCATACATAAATTACACAGGAGTCTGTACAGAGCAGACATATAATAATACCAGGTGAATGATAACTATACTTGCAGTGTGTTCATACATATATTACACAGGAGTCTGTACAGAGCAGACATATATTTATACCAGGTGAAGGATAACTATACTTGCAATGTGTGCATACATATATTACACAGAAGTCTGTACAGAGCACACATATAATAATATCAGGTGAATGATAACTATACTTGCAGTGTGTGCATACATATATTACACAGGAGTCTGTACAGAGCAGACATATATTTATACCAGGTGAATGATAACTATACTTGCATTGTGTGTATACATATATTACACAGGAGTCTGTACAGAGCAGACATATAATAATACCAGGTGAATGATAACTATACTTGCAGTGTGTGCATACATATATTACACAGGAGCCTGTACAGAGCACACATATAATAATACCAGGTGAATGATAACTATACTTGTAATGTGTGCATACATATATTACACAGGAGTCTGTACAGAGCAGATATATAATAATACCAGGTGAATGATAACTATACTTGCAGTGTGTGCATACATATATTACACAGGAGTCTGTACAGAGCAGACATATATTTATACCAGGTGAATGATAACTATACTTGCAATGTGTGCATACATATATTACACAGGAGTCTGTACAGAGCAGACATATAATAATACCAGGGAAATGATAACTATACTTGCAGTGTGTGCATACATATATTACACAGGAGTCTGTACAGAGCAGACATATAATAATACCAGGTGAATGATAACTATACTTGCAATGTGTGCATACATATATTACACAGGAGTCTGTACAGAGCAGACATATAATAATACCAGGTGAATGATAACTATACTTGCAATGTGTGCATACATATATTACACAGGAGTCTGTACAGAGCAGACATATATTTATACCAGGTGACCATTCAAGTGCTTTTGTTGTATAACTTTTTAAAGCTTTGGGCATTGTACAATTCGTGTCTATGTCGTTCAGGTTATGGTGTTTATTCATGGTGGAGCGCTACTGCTCGGAGCAGCGAATATGTATGATGGATCCGCCCTGAGTGCCTACGAGGATGTGGTGATGGTATCGATCCAGTACAGGCTGGGGATGTTGGGATTTTTGAGGTAAATCACAGAGAGTAGCAGGACTGGCTGAACTTGATGAATGTTTGGAGGTCCTGCTGAAGGTTCCACTCTTAGACTCACCATGGAAACCAGTAGAATGTTCCTGCTGAAGGTTCCACTCTTAGAATCACCATGGAAACCAAAGGAATGTTCCTGCTGAAGGTTCCACTCTTAGAATCACCATGGAAACCAATGGAATGTTCCTGCTGAAGGTTCCACTCTTAGAATCACCATGGAAACCAAAGGAATGTTCCTGCTGAAGGTTCCACTCTTAGAATCACCATGGAAACCAAAGGAATGTTCCTGCTGAGTGTTCCACTTTTAGAACGTTGCCCCAGACATGACCTCTATAAATAAAACATGTGCAAGGGTCTCCAAGGGAGAGACCAGCAGCTCCCTCCACACCAGTGCCAGCCCAGGAGGGTGTCCCCACAGACTACCAGGGACTACATGAGCCTCCCACCAAGCAAGAAATTATTATTTAAAAAAAACAATCTCTGCTGCTGTGGTCTACTCTTCCAATGATGCTCAAACAGCATCATGGTGGATACTGGCTTAGCATCATGGGAACTGTAGTTAACAGCTAACATCTGCAGCTTTATCTTCTGTTGACTGCAATTCCCATGATGCTCAGCCAGAATCATGAAAGCAGTATGTCTGGTCGAGCTTCATGGGAACTGTAGTTAGCAGCATATGGTGTCTCACAAGTGTTGGATGTGGACTACAACTCCTATGATGTATAGCCATGTGGGGAAATATAAGATATTGTTCTGGGTGTGCAGTTTGGGTGCTCTGTGAAGACCAGTGGGTACAAGCTGGGTGCTCTTGCAAGACGCGTGGGTGCAATATATGTGCTGTGCTTTGGGAGCAAATTAGTGCTGTGGCAAGTTATACGGGTGTAATCAGGTACTGTGGGTGGAATGGCAAGGAATGTCCGGGCAATAATAAAAGGTGGCAGGCGAAATAGATTGGAATGGGGGTGGGGGTGGGAGAGGAAGTAAATAAAAACAAGGAATGCATTTATTCAAAAAGACATTTTATTATCTGATAACTGTACGAGGGATAGTCCGCACAGGGCACCTGAACACCTAAGGCCGACCCTGATAGGACTGTATACATTGCTATGGGCTGTATCTGTACCGTGTTGACTGAACATCGGGAGTCTGACCAGCCCAGATATAATCCTAGTGTAGAAATACCAAGTGTTTAGTGTAACAGTACATGCTTGGGATCAGGTGGGCACTGAACCTCAGGTGCAACCTAACTCCATATAGATCCATAGATGGGCAGAAAGATGGATACATAGATAGACAGATGGACAATCAGTCCTACAGATTGTTAATTGAATGGATTGTGCAGCTTACTCATTTGCATATGCCTACCCAGAATCCCTTGCAGTGGCGGAAGTCTTGCCTGGTGTATGTGGGTTTGTGTGTAACAATGCCTCCGCCGTCTCTCCGTTTGTCTCAGTACCGGGGACGAGAGAGCACCAGGGAACTATGGCTTTTTGGACCAAGTCGCAGCTCTTCAGTGGGTCCAGGAAAACATTGAGGATTTCGGAGGTGACCCTCAGTCTGTCACCATATTTGGGGAATCGGCAGGAGCAGTGAGCGTGTCTGTCCTGGTGAGTTTTCTCTCCGGACCCCTTATAATCTCAGTTGAAACTACTGGTTCGTCCACTGGGGACATTATGAGCTCTGCATGCAAAAATCCATTGTTTACTGGGCTAGCTTATTCCAGTGATGCTCAACCTTGACACTAGAGATGATGGAGAACTGAATGTCCTGTGATACTCAGTTAGTCATCCAGCTGTCTGAGTAGCATGGGATATGTCGTTCTAAAAACAACTCTGTAGTGCCAAGGTTAACCAACATTGGATTATTCAGTGATCTGTCACTTTGCACCATGTTTCTTTCCCAGCCCTCTCCTGTTTGTGTTATATCCACAGGTGCTGTCTCCCTTAACCAAAGGCTTGTTCCACCGAGCCATTGCTGAGAGTGGGACTGCGATGCTGACCGGACTGATGACGGATAGTGGAGAACATGTGTCCTCCATCACTGGCGTAAGCATTACTCTGTGTGACTGCAGAGATCACTTTGAAGAGACACTCCAGTCTATGGACTGACGTTGATGCATCTGATAGTGTTTGACCTGTATGTGTACAGTTTGGTTTATTGATTTTTCTGCATTTGTTTTTATATTTTTGTACATTTTATTTGCAGATTATTGCTAACATATCTGGGTGTGATCCTGCTACAGTGGTGGACTGTTTGAAAACCAAAACTGAAGATGAAATTCTTTCCATAGTTGGAGCCATGGTACAGTACATGACAAGGAGACCAACTGTCGGTGGCTAATGTTTTGAGTGATGAACACTAAATATAATTGTGCATTGACAGCACTGTTTAGATTTGGTACAACATCCAATCAGAGAGCGAGTTGCCAGAGACAGGTCAAGACTGACGTTTAAAATAACACAAGAAATCATCCAACTTAAATTTCATGAGAACATTTATTTGTGTTTCATTTTGCAATAACTCTGGGTTAAATGTGTTATTTTACAGTACTGTGGTGTTATTTTATAATCTATTTTTCTTCTCTTCATGGGGATGCCATTTATTACAGGAAGTTACTTTCCACAAGATCCTGGCACTTGTGAGAGGAGTTTAATTTCTAAAAAATACTCCCAGATATTGAACCACTCCCAATAATTTTGGACTAACCAAATAACTTCCTATCTGGTAATATCAATGAAAGAAAGAAATTAGATATAAATTATAAAATAACACCAGAACACTATGAAACAATGCATTTAAACATAAAGACATCGCTAAATGGGACACAGATAACAGCCTCATTATAAATCAAGTAGAAAAAGGTGATTGCAATTTTGCCCACAAAATGTATTGATCATTTTTCATAATTTTTTTTACCTCTACATCCACCGTGTAAGCGATGATGAGGTGGACAGAGTGCCTTTAAGACATTGACTGCCATCTGAAGACCTAGAGAAGGTTTCTTTACAGTTAGGCAGGTTATATTGTGGCATTGACTGCCATATGAAGTGGTACTGATCGATTCAGTCAATATATTCAAAAACGTTTGAATGTAATGGTAATGTTCATCCAGGATGAGTCCTGCGGAATCAAGTAGCTGACAGAATAAGGTAACAGAAGGGGAGATCTGGGTGGAGGTCAGGAGAGTACAACCTGAGTTAGCACCCTCCCCACCACGAATAATGATCTAATGATACAAACTAACCTTCTGCCTACACAGGCGTTCACCCCTTCGCCTGGCTGCGTGGACGGAGAGTTCCTTCCAAAACCAGCAGAGCAGATTTTGGCCCAGAAGGAGAGCAACAATGTTCCATTCATTGTCGGGGTGAACAATCACGAATGTGGCTGGGTCCTTCCAGTGGTAAGAAGCCTTCTCTATAGATACCCATAGACCAGAGACATTTTTAATACCCAATATTTTTTAGAAAAAAGGTCTTTGTGAAACAAGCTCACCAAACGACAGACGGAGCTATAGCAGCCCACCGTGTGGGATGGTACACTCTAAGTTATTTTTTGCCCACCTGCTCTATTAGAGAAGACTTTATGATGTGCATATCCCAC
Organism: Pelodytes ibericus; assembly: GCA_036172795.1. NCBI lineage: Eukaryota > Metazoa > Chordata > Amphibia > Anura > Pelodytidae > Pelodytes > Pelodytes ibericus. Next base: position 202,081,307 of record CM069862.1, on the reverse strand, counting down.
CTGTAAACATGAATATACACAGAGGAATTGCTGCAGGTGCTGCGGGGGGACAACTGTTGGGAATTATGTTAAATATTTAAATCTGTAAGCATCTTGTAGATGTTTCGCTTTGGGTCGCTACATCTTACCGGATTACATGATGGAATGGACAAGGACGCGGTCGAGCTTAGCCTGAGAACCATTCCTTACTTGGTAAGCTCCATGTTACTGTCTGTACCCTTAATAAATAAATGTCAACATATACCCTAGAGACACATCAGGGCCGTCTTTAATGTTATTGGGACTCAGGGCAGACATCTGTTTGTGGGCTGCCATCTTGCCACCCTTACCGCATCATACACAAGTGAGATGGGTTTTAGAGCCCAGGCCACTGGTTGGTTCTACATGAAGCCCTATCATAACATTGCATTGACACAATAAATGGTTTCAGGATTATGGTGCATTGTCCATGCAAAGTTTATTTTTTTCAGGCTTCTAAACCTTGACCTATGTCATAAAAGGTCGAGTCTGGCACACAGAATGTGCCACCAATGGCCACTGAAATTCCCTTCATCCAACTGTGCCACACAAACAAACACTGCTCCATGTCCCACGTTCCACCAAATCCTTCTCCCCAATTCAACGGACTGTGTAAATATGTGATCTCACCCAGTGCTGTATTTACCGCGAGGCATCCTAGGCGGATGCCTAGGGTGGCAAATTTTAGGGGCAGCACTAAAAAAAAAAAAAAAAAGTAAAAAAATATCTGCCCCTTTAAAAAAAAAAAAAGATCGGAAGATCCCCCCTCACCTTCTCTGCCTGCCAGCAGGCTGCACGGGGAGCCAAACAGGCAGCACAGAGAAACCTCCGTGCTGCCTGTTCGGCGCCCCGTGCAGTGTAACACGGAAGTGCGGACAGCTCGCGTGACCGGCGCTCTGACATCAGACGGGAGCCCTTCACGTGCCCTCTCTGCACAACCACCGGGGACCGAACACTAGCCACCAGGGAAACAGGTAAGTGCTGGGGAGTTGGGGGGAAATTGTCTGGGGCATATTAATGGGACATAACACTGGCATATTATTGGCAAATTTAGTGGGGCATACTAAATGGCAAATAACACTGGAATATTATTGGGCAAATTGACTGATGCATATTACATGGCAAATAACACTGGCATATTATTGGGCAAATTGGCTGATGCATATTAATGGCAAATAACACTGGCATATTATTGGGCAAATTTACTGGGCCATACTAAATGGCAAATAACACTAGCATATTATTAGGGCAAATTGGCTGGGGAATATTAAATGGCAAATAACACTGGTATATTATTGGGCAAATTGGCTGGGGAATATTACATGGCAAATAATACTGGCATATTATTGGTCAAATTGGCAGGGGCAGATAAAATGGCAAATAACACTGGCATATTTAGGGCAAATTGGCAGGGGCATATTAAATGGCAAATAATACTGGCATATTATTAGGGCAAATTGGCAGGGGCATATTAAATGGCAAATACTGGCATAATATTGGGCAAATTGGCAGCGGCATATTAAATGGCAAATACTGGCATAATATTGGGCAAATTGGCAGGGGCACATTAAATTGCAAATAATACTGGCATAATATTGGGCAAATTGGCAGGGGCATATTAAATGGCAAATAATACTGGCATAATATTGGGCAAATTGGCAGGGGCATATTAAATGGCAAATACTGGCATAATATTGGGCAAATTGGCTGGGGCATATTAAATGGCAAATACTGGTATATTATTGGCAAATTGGCTGGGGAATATTAATGGCAAATGATACTGGCATATTATTGGGCAAATTGGCTGGGGAATATTAATGGCAAATAACACTGGCATATTATTGGGCAAATTGGCTGGGGAATATTAATGGCAAATAATAATGGTAATGTGTATGTAATGGGGTGATGGAGGCATGTAAATGGGGTGATGGGGCATGTCCTTGGTGTGCAACGTGGGTTATGGGTCATGTCGTGGGTGTGCATCGTGGGTAGGGGGGGGTGCCCAAATTTTGTCTGCCTAGGGCAGCACAAAACCAAGATACACCACTGATCTCACCATAAAATGTCACAATCTCACCTGCTGCAATGTGATCTACCAACAACCAGGTAACTTGCAAATCCTTTACCTCAAACCCCAGATCAGTGGCGTCATAAGGGGGGGTGCAGACCGCACCAGGTGACACCCCCAGCGGTGACACAACGCAGCGCCTCGCTCTTTTTTCACCAAGCTGCATCCGCGGCTGCCGAACTAGAAAAAAAAAGTCAAAAAAAATCTGTCCCCTGCATCTCCCTCCAATGTCACCACTACCACCTTATACATTGAACTCTGCCTCCTGCATCTCACCCAATGTCACCACTGCCACCTTATACATTGAGCTCTGCCCCCTGCATCCCCTCCAATGTCACCACTGCCACCTTATACATTGAACTCTGCCCCCTGCATCCCCTCCAATGTCACCACTACCACCTTATACATTGAACTCTGCCCCCTGCATCTCCCTCCAATGTCACCACTACCACCTTATACATTGAACTCTGCCCCCTGCATCTTCCTCCAATGTCACCACTACCTCCTTATACATTGAACTCTGCCCCCTGCATCTCCATCCAATGTCCCCACTACCACCTTATACATTGAACTCTGCCTCCTGCATCTCCCTCCAATGTCACCACTACCACCTTATACATTGAACTCTGCCCCCTGCATCTCCCTCCAATGTCCCCACTACCACCTTATACACTGAACTCTGCCCCCTGCATCTCCCTCCAATGTCACCACTACCACCTTATACACTGAACTCTGCCCCCAGCATCTCCCTCCAGTGTCACCACTACCACCTTATACATTGAACTCTGCCCCCTGCATCTCCCTCCAATGTCCCCACTACCACCTTATACATTGAGCTCTGCCGCCTGCATCTCCCTCCAATGTCCCCACTACCACCTTATACATTGAACTCTGCCTCCTGCATCTCCCTCCAATGTCACCACTGCCACCTTATACATTGAACTCTGCCCCCTGCATCTCCCTCCAGTGTCACCACTGCCACCTTATACACTGACCTCTGCCCCCTGCATCTCCCTCCAATGTCCCCACTACCACCTTATACATTGAGCTCTGCCCCCTGCATCTCCCTCCAATGTCCCCACTACCACCTTATACATTGAGCTCTGCCCCCTGCATCTCCCTCCAATGTCACCACTATCACCTTATACATTGTACTCTGCCCCCTGCATCTCCCTCCAATGTCACCACTACCACCTTATACATTGAGCTCTGCCCCCTGCATCTCCCTCCAATGTCACCACTGCCACCTTATACATTGAACTCTGCCCCCTGCATCTCCCACCAATGTCACCACTACCACCTTATACACTGAACTCTGCCCCCTGCATCCCCCTCCAATGTCACCACTACCACCTTATACATTGAACTCTGCCTCCTGCATCTCACCCAATGTCACCACTGCCACCTTATACATTGAACACTGCCACCTGCATCTCACCCAATGTCACCACTGCCACCTTATACATTGAACTCTGCCCCCCTGCATCTCCCTCCAATGTCACCACTACCACCTTATACATTGTACTCTGCCTCCTGCATCTCCCTCCAATGTCACCACTGCCACCTTATACATTGAACTCTGCCCCCCTGCATCTCCCTCCAATGTCACCACTACCACCTTATACATTGTACTCTGCCCCCTGCATCCCCCTCCAATGTCACCACTGACACCTTATACATTGAACTCTGCCTCCTGCATCCCCTCCAATGTCACCACTGCCACCTTATACATTGTGCTCTGCCCCCTGCATCTCCCTCCAATGTCACCACTACCACCTTATACATTGAACTCTGCCACCTGCATCTCTCTCCAATGTCCCCACTACCACCTTATACATTGACCTCTGCCCCCTGCATCTCCCTCCAATGTCACCACTACCACCTTATACATTGAACTCTGCCTCCTGCATCTCCCTCCAATGTCACCACTACCACCTTATACATTGAACTCTACCTCCTGCATCTCCCTCCAATGTCACCACTGTCACCTTATACATTGAGCTCTGCCCCCTGCATCTCCCTCCAATGTCACCACTGACACCTTATACATTGAACTCTGCCCCCTGCATCCCCTCCAATGTCACCACTACCACCTTATACATTGAACTCTGCCCCCTGCATCCCCTCCAATGTCACCACTACCACCTTATACATTGAACTCTACCTCCTGCATCTCCCTCCAATGTCACCACTGTCACCTTATACATTGAGCTCTGCCCCCTGCATCTCCCTCCAATGTCACCACTGACACCTTATACATTGAACTCTGCCCCCTGCATCCCCTCCAATGTCACCACTACCACCTTATACATTGAACTCTGCCCCCTGCATCTCCCTCCAATGTCACCACTACCACCTTATACATTGAACTCTGCCTCCTGCATCTCCCTCCAATGTCACCACTACCACCTTATACATTGAACTCTGCCCCCCTGCATCCCCCTCCAATGTCCCCACTACCACCTTATACATTGAGCTCTGCCCCCTGCATCTCCCTCCAATGTCACCACTACCACCTTATACATTGAACTCTGCCTCCTGCATCTCCCTCCAATGTCCCCACTACCACCTTATACATTGAACTCTGCCTCCTGCATCTCCCTCCAATGTCCCCACTACCACCTTATACATTGAACTCTGCCCCCTGCATCCCCCTCCAATGTCACCACTGACACCTTATACATTGAACTCTGCCCCCTGCATCCCCTCCAATGTCACCACTACCACCTTATACATTGAACTCTGCCCCCCTGCATCTCCCTCCAATGTCACCACTACCACCTTATACATTGTACTCTGCCCCCTGCATCCCCCTCCAATGTCACCACTGACACCTTATACATTGAACTCTGCCTCCTGCATCCCCTCCAATGTCACCACTGCCACCTTATACATTGTGCTCTGCCCCCTGCATCTCCCTCCAATGTCACCACTACCACCTTATACATTGAACTCTGCCACCTGCATCTCTCTCCAATGTCACCACTACCACCTTATACATTGAACTCTGCCCCCTACATCTCCCTCCAATGTCCCCACTACCACCTTATACATTGAACTCTGCCCCCTGCATCTCCCTCCAATGTCACCACTACCACCTTATACATTGACCTCTGCCCCCTGCATCTCCCTCCAATGTCACCACTACCACCTTATACATTGAACTCTGCCTCCTGCATCTCCCTCCAATGTCACCACTACCACCTTATACATTGAACTCTACCTCCTGCATCTCCCTCCAATGTCACCACTGTCACCTTATACATTGAGCTCTGCCCCCTGCATCTCCCTCCAATGTCACCACTGACACCTTATACATTGAACTCTGCCCCCTGCATCCCCTCCAATGTCACCACTACCACCTTATACATTGAACTCTGCCCCCTGCATCCCCTCCAATGTCACCACTACCACCTTATACATTGAACTCTACCTCCTGCATCTCCCTCCAATGTCACCACTGTCACCTTATACATTGAGCTCTGCCCCCTGCATCTCCCTCCAATGTCACCACTGACACCTTATACATTGAACTCTGCCCCCTGCATCCCCTCCAATGTCACCACTACCACCTTATACATTGAACTCTGCCCCCTGCATCTCCCTCCAATGTCACCACTACCACCTTATACATTGAACTCTGCCTCCTGCATCTCCCTCCAATGTCACCACTACCACCTTATACATTGAACTCTGCCCCCTGCATCTCCCTCCAATGTCACCACTACCTCCTTATACATTGAGCTCTGCCCCCTGCATCTCCCTCCAATGTCACCACTACCACCTTATACATTGAACTCTGCCCCCTGCATCTCCCTCCAATGTCACCACTACCTCCTTATACATTGAGCTCTGCCCCTGCATCCCCCTCCAATGTCCCCACTACCACCTTATACATTGAGCTCTGCCCCCTGCATCTCCCTCCAATGTCACCACTACCACCTTATACATTGAACTCTGCCTCCTGCATCTCCCTCCAATGTCCCCACTACCACCTTATACATTGAACTCTGCCTCCTGCATCTCCCTCCAATGTCCCCACTACCACCTTATACATTGAACTCTGCCCCCTGCATCCCCCTCCAATGTCACCACTGACACCTTATACATTGAACTCTGCCCCCTGCATCCCCTCCAATGTCACCACTACCACCTTATACATTGAACTCTGCCCCCTGCATCTCCCTCCAATGTCCCCACTACCACCTTATACATTGAACTCTGCCCCCTGCATCCCCTCCAATGTCACCACTACCACCTTATACATTGAACTCTGCCCCCTGCATCTCCCTCCAATGTCACCACTACCACCTTATACATTGAACTCTGCCTCCTGCATCTCCCTCCAATGTCCCCACTACCCCCTTATACATTGAGCTCTGCCCCCTGCATCCCCTCCAATGTCACCACTACCACCTTATACATTGAACTCTGCCCCCTGCATCTCCCTCCAATGTCACCACTACCACCTTATACTTTGAACTCTGCCCCCTGCATCCCCCTCCAATGTCACCACTGCCACCTTATACATTGACCTCTGCCCCCTGCATCTCCCTCCAATGTCACCACTACCACCTTATACATTGAACTCTGCCACCTGCATCTCCCTCCAATGTCACCACTACCACCTTATACATTGAGCTCTGCCGCCTGCATCTCCCTCCAATGTCACCACTACCACCTTATACATTGAGCTCCGCCTCCTGCATCTCCCTCCAATGTCCCCACTACCACCTTATACATTGAACTCTGCCCCCTGCATCCCCTCCAATGTCACCACTACCACCTTATACATTGAACTCTGCCCCCTGCATCTCCCTCCAATGTCACCACTACCTCCTTATACATTGAACTCTGCCTCCTGCATCTCCCTCCAATGTCCCCACTACCACCTTATACATTGAACTCTGCCTCCTGCATCTCCCTCCAATGTCACCACTACCACCTTATACATTGAACTCTGCCCCCTGCATCTCCCTCCAATGTCCCCACTACCACCTTATACATTGACCTCTGCCCCCTGCATCTCCCTCCAATGTCACCACTACCACCTTATACATTGAACTCTGCCTCCTGCATCCCCCTCCAATGTCCCCACTACCACCTTATACATTGACCTCTGCCCCCTGCATCTCCCTCCAATGTCACCACTACCACCTTATACATTGAACTCTGCCTCCTGCATCCCCTCCAATGTCACCACTGCCACCTTATACATTGAACTCTGCCTCCTGCATCTCCCTCCAATGTCACCACTACCACCTTATACATTGAACTCTGCCCCCTGCATCTCCCTCCAATGTCACCACTACCACCTTATACATTGAACTCTGCCCCCTACATCCCCCTCCAATGTCACCACTGCCACCTTATACATTGAACTCTGCCCCTTACATCTCCCTCCAATGTCACCACTACCACCTTATACATTGAACTCTGCCTCCTGCATCTCCCTCCAATGTCCCCACTACCACCTTATACATTGACCTCTGCCCCCTGCATCTCCCTCCAATGTCACCACTACCACCTTATACATTGAACTCTGCCCCCTGCATCTCCCTCCAATGTCCCCACTACCACCTTATACATTGAACTCTGCCCCCTGCATCCCCTCCAATGTCACCACTACCACCTTATACATTGAACTCTGCCCCCTGCATCTCCCTCCAATGTCACCACTACCACCTTATACATTGAGCTCTGCCCCCTGCATCCCCCTCCAATGTCACCACTACCACCTTATACATTGAACTCTGCCTCCTGCATCTCCCTCCAATGTCCCCACTACCACCTTATACATTGAACTCTGCCCCCTGCATCCCCTCCAATGTCACCACTACCACCTTATACATTGAACTCTGCCCTCTGCATCTCCCTCCAATGTCCCCACTACCACCTTATACATTGAACTCTGCCCCCTGCATCCCCTCCAATGTCACCACTACCTCCTTATACATTGAACTCTGCCCCCTGCATCTCCCTCCAATGTCCCCACTACCACCTTATACATTGAACTCTGCCTCCTGCATCTCCCTCCAATGTCACCACTGCCACCTTATACATTGAACTCTGCCCCCTGCATCCCCCTCCAATGTCACCACTACCACCTTATACATTGAACTCTGCCCCCTGCATCTCCCTCCAATGTCACCACTACCACCTTATACATTGAACTCTGCCCCCTGCATCTCCCTCCAATGTCCCCACTACCACCTTATACATTGAACTCTGCCTCCTGCATCTCCCTCCAATGTCACCACTGCCACCTTATACATTGAACTCTGCCCCCTGCATCCCCCTCCAATGTCACCACTACCACCTTATACATTGAACTCTGCCTCCTGCATCTCCCTCCAATGTCACCACTGCCACCTTATACATTGAGCTCTGCCCCCTGCATCTCCCTCCAATGTCACCACTACCACCTTATACATTGAGCTCTGCCTCCTGCATCTCCCTCCAATGTCACCACTACCACCTTATACATTGAACTCTGCCTCCTGCATCTCCCTCCAATGTCCCCACTACCACCTTATACATTGAACTCTGCCTCCTGCATCTCCCTCCAATGTCCCCACTGCCACCTTATACATTGAACTCTGCCCTCTGCATCTCCCTCCAATGTCACCACTACCACCTTATACATTGAACTCTGCCACATGCATCTCCTCCAATGTCACCACTACCACCTTATACATTGAACTCTGCCTCCTGCATCTCCCTCCAATGTCACAACTACCACCTTATACATTGAACTCTGCCCCCTACATCCCCTCCAATGTCACCACTACCACCTTATACATTGAACTCTGCCCCCTGCATCTCCCTCCAATGTCCCCACTACCACCTTATACATTGAACTCTGCCCCCTGCATCTCCCTCCAATGTCACCACTACCCCCTTATACATTGAACTCTGCCCCCTGCATCTCCCTCCAATGTCACCACTACCACCTTATACATTGAGCTCTGCCTCCTGCATCCCCTCCAATGTCACCACTACCCCCTTATACATTGAACTCTGCCCCCTGCATCTCCCTCCAATGTCACCACTACCACCTTATACATTGAACTCTGCCCCCTGCATCTCCCTCCAATGTCACCACTACCACCTTATACATTGAACTCTGCCCCCTGCATCTCCCTCCAATGTCCCCACTGCCTCCTTATACATTGAACTCTGCCCCCTGCATCTCCCTCCAATGTCACCACTACCACCTTATACATTGAACTCTGCCTCCTGCATCTCCCTCCAATGTCACCACTACCACCTTATACATTGAACTCTGCCCCCTGCATCTCCCTCCAATGTCACCACTACCTCCTTATACATTGAACTCTGCCCCCTGCATCTCCCTCCAATGTCACCACTACCACCTTATACATTGAACTCTGCCCCCTGCATCTCCCTCCAATGTCACCACTACCTCCTTATACATTGAACTCTGCCCCCTGCATCTCCCTCCAATGTCACCACTACCACCTTATACATTGAACTCTGCCCCCTGCATCTCCCTCCAATGTCACCACTACCACCTTATACATTGAACTCTGCCTCCTGCATCTCCCTCAAATGTCACCACTACCACCTTATACATTGAACTCTGCCCCCTGCATCTAATCCAATGTCACCACTGCCACCTTATACATTGAACTCTGCCCCCTACATCCCCTCCAATGTCCCCACTACCACCTTATACATTGAACTCTGCCTCCTGCATCTCCCTCCAATGTCACCACTACCACCTTATACATTGAACTCTGCCCCCTGCATCTAATCCAATGTCACCACTGCCACCTTATACATTGAACTCTGCCCCCTACATCCCCTCCAATGTCCCCACTACCACCTTATACATTGAACTCTGCCCCCTGCATCTCCCTCCAATGTCACCACTACCACCTTATACATTGAGCTCTGCCGCCTGCATCTCCCTCCAATGTCACCACTACCACCTTATACATTGAACTCTGCCCCCTGCATCTTCCTCCAATGTCACCACTACCTCCTTATACATTGAACTCTGCCCCCTACATCTCCCTCCAATGTCCCCACTGCCACCTTATACATTGAACTCTGCCCCCTGCATCTTCCTCCAATGTCACCACTACCACCTTATACATTGAACTCTGCCCCCTACATCCCCCTCCAATGTCACCACTGCCACCTTATACATTGAACTCTGCCTCCTGCATCTCCCTCCAATGTCACCACTACCACCTTATACATTGAACTCTGCCCCCTGCATCTCCCTCCAATGTCACCACTACCTCCTTATACATTGAACTCTTCCCCCTGCATCTCCCTCCAATGTCCCCACTACCACCTTATACATTGAACTCTGCCTCCTGCATCTCCCTCCAATGTCACAACTACCACCTTATACATTGAACTCTGCCTCCTGCATCTCCCTCCAATGTCACCACTACCTCCTTATACATTGAACTCTGCCCCCTGCATCCATAGAAACATAGAAACATAGAATGTGTCGGCAGATAAGAACCATTCGGTCCATCTAATCTGCCCAATTGTTTTTTAGTACTTTTATTAGTCCCCCGTTCCCGGTCTTATAGCTAGGATAGCCTTGTGTCTATCCCACGCATGCTTAAAATCCTTGTCTGTGTTTACCTCTACCACTTCTGCTGGAAGGCTATTCCACACATCCACTACCCTCTCAGTAAAGTACGGTAATACTTCCTGATATTACTTTTAAATCGTTGCCCCTCTAATTTAAGACTATGTCCTCTAGTTGTGGTAGTTTTTCTTCTTTTAAATATACTCTCTTCCTTTACTGTGTTGATTCCCTTTATGTATTTAAATGTTTCTATCATATCCCCCCTGTTACGTCTTTCCTCCAAGCTATACATGTTAAGATGCTTTAACCTTTCGTGGTAAGTTTTATCCTTCAACCCATGAACCAGTTTAGTAGCCCTTCTCTGAACTCTCTCCAAAGTATCAATATCCTTCTGGAGATACGGTCTCCAGTACTGCATACAATACTCCAAGTGAGGTCTCACCAGTGCTCTGTACAATGGCATGAGCACTTCCTACTGCTAATACCTCTCCCTATGCAACCAAGCATTCTGCTAGCATTTCCTGCTGCTCTATTGCATTGCCTACCTACCTTCAAGTCCTCTGAAATTATTACTCCTAAATCCCTTTCCTCAGATGTTGAGGTTAGGACTGTACCAAATAGTCTATATTCTGCTTTGGGTTTTTACGCCCAAGGTGCATAATCTTGCACTTGTCCACATTAAATGTCAGTTGCCACTGCTCTGACCATTTTTCTAGTTTAGCTAAATCATTTGCCATTTGGCTTATCCCTCCATGAATATCAACCCTGCTGCAAATCTTTGTATCATCAGCAAAAAGACATACTTTGCCAACAAGACCTTCTGCAATATCGCTAATAAAAATATTAAAGAGAATGGGTCCAAGTACAGATCCCTGAGGTACCCCACTAGTAACAAGACCTTGCATCGAATATACCCCATTAACTACAACCCTCTGTTGCCTGTCACTCAGCCATTGTCTAATCCATTCAACAATATTGAAATCCAAACTCAAAGATTTCAGTTTATTGATAAGCCTTCTATGTGCGACAGTGTCAAAAGCCTTACTGAAATCTAGGTAAGCAATGTCTACTGCACCACCCTGATCTATTATTTTAGTTACCCAATCAAAAAAATCAATAAGATTAGTTTGGCATGATCTCCCTGAAGTAAACCCATGCTGTCTCTGATCTTGAAATCCCAGCGACTTTAAATGTTCAACAATCCTATTCTTTAACAAGGTTTCCATTATTTTCCCCACTACTGAAGTAAGACTTACTGGTCTATAGTTGCCCGCCTCCTCCCTACTACCTTTCTTGTGAATAGGCACAACATTAGCTAATTTCCAATCTTCTGGAACTACTCCCGTTAACAATGATTGGTAAAATAAATCTGTTAACGGTTTTGCTAGTACACCACTAAGTTCTTTTAATAACTTTGGATGTATCCCATCAGGTCCCATCAACTTATTTGTCTTTACTTTAGACAGCTGAAGTAAAACCTCTTCCTCTGTAAACTTACATACATCAAAAGACTCATTAGTCTTTTTCCCTAAATGAGGTCCCTTACTCTCATTTTCATTTGTAAAAACTGAACAAAAATATTCATTAAGGCAGTCTGCTAAGCCTTTATCCTCTTCTACATAGCATCCTTCTTTTGTTTTTAATCTAACTAATCCTTGTTTTACTTTCCTTTTCTCATTTATGTATCTAAAAAATGTTTTATCCCCCTTTTTCACTGACTGGGCTATAGTCTCTTCTGTGTGTGCTTTGGAAGCTCTTATAGCTTGCTTTGCCTCTTTCTGCCGACTCTTATAGATCTTTCTATCTTCCTCACTCTGAGTATTTTTATAATTACTAAATGCTAGCTTTTTATTTTTTACTATTTTAGCCACCTCTGCAGAGTACCACAGTGGTTTCTTCAATTTTTTGCTCTTACTGACAAGCCTTATGCAATTTTCTGTTGCCTTCAGTAGTGCACCTTTTAGATAATCCCATTTCTCCTGGACTCCATTTAAATTGCTCCAGTCTGATAATGACTCCTTCACATCTAATCTAATTTTAGAAAAGTCTGTTTTTCTAAAATCTAAAACTTTTGTTTTTGTGTGGTGTGACTGCGTCACTGTTCTTATATTAAACCACACTGTCTGGTGATCCTTATACATTGAACTCTGCCCCCTGCATCTCCCTCCAATGTCACCACTGCTACCTTATGCATTGAACAAGGGAACTGCAAACTTAAGGCCATAGTAGCAGAGTTGGAAAAATCCTCCCATTCAGCGGTACTTCACACTGTTATATTGTAATTCCCTCTTTCATAATAAAGCACTAAGTCTCAACTTCACTGTGTCATCATCACAGCCCCTCAGACAGGGGAACACACACTGCACCCCATTTCACATGAGTACTTATCAAACATGCTAATCAACAGATACATCTGGCACTGAAAGGGTTAGAAATTACAATTCCCAAAAGCTTGGGTTATATTTATTTATTATAGGGGTCTGGGGACATTTTACCATCCTCTGGAGCCCAGGGGGCTCATTTAAAATTTGATATTTTTTTTTTAGGGTATCTCTCAGGACTTAATTCCCTTGATAATGAAAGAGAAATTTAATACCAACGACCACTTTGAACTGCGAGATCGTTTCTTGGACATGTGCGCAGACTTCATTTTCATTTTTCCAGCCATCAAAACGGCGAGGTATCATCGAGGTACGAGACAGAAGTGGGGTCTATTAACTTAAAAATAAGGTTTCTTTTTTTTAAATTACGCTTTGGTGTCGTACCTTTCATTACAGGTTTTATTGCGACAAAGTGCTATCTTTTGTTTTGTTTAAATTTCCCACTGCATTAGTACACGCCTGACCAGTCATGTGACTTGTGTCTGCTGCCTCTCTGCTAAAAACTGAAACTTGATGTCGTTTTGTGGCCTGGGTTCTGCATAGGTTTTACAAATAATGTAAAATAACACGTGAATGTTTTTTCTTAGCAGTGTGAAAGAATATATAGGAGCTAGACACAGGAAACTCACAAAGAAAACATTTGTAATATTACAAAATACATATTTATTTTTATCTAATCACGATGGTGACCCGGTGCCCGGGAATTGGAGTGCCCTGTTGTAGTCAATGGAATTTATTTCAGGATGCAAACACAAATCAATGACATTGAGCCAGAAGAGGAGCTCAGTGCGTTATGTCTGGAGACAAAAATGGTACACTGATGTTTGTAAGTCAACACATGGGTATTGCATGGAAAGGATCTGTTGGAGCAAAAGATATAAAATGAGATCAAGCCGCAGTTTTCACAGGGAGGAAGCAGACACAAGGCATGCGATCAGATAGCGTGTGAGTAAAGTAGCAACATTAAGGAACTAATACAAAAGGTTTTTTTCAGTGATAAGCAGTTCATGTAGGTGTTTTCGCTCCTTTTTCCGACCCTAACCAAGCATTGGTTGTCTTACAGATTCTGGATTTCCCACTTATGTCTACGAATTCCAGCACCGACCTTCAGCGTTCAAGGACACGAAGCCAGAGTTTGTCAAAGCAGACCATGCCGATGAAATTTTATCTGTTTTTGGGACCCCGTTCTTGAATGGGGACGTTGTTTTCAAACGTATGTCACCCAGTTGGCCGTATAAGATGCCTAATACATTTTGGTTCAGATTTCTGTGTCTGAATAACTAAGAGGTTTTATCTTATCCTACAGCTGATGCGACTGAGGAAGAAGAAGTCCTGAGCAAAAAAGTCATGAAATATTGGGCTAATTTTGCTCGGAATGGGTAAGACACCAGTAGCTACTTGATTGTCCTCTAACATGCGTATAACAATGCATTTTAAATTTTTTTGGCTCTAGGATGGACTGTAGCTACTTGTCCCATCTAAGATGCTCTTCTGTAGCAATGCACTATGTGTGTCTCATTCTCTGCAGGGATCCCAATGGTCCAGGTCTGACAAAATGGCCCAGATACGACAAAGATGAAGACTACCTGGAAATAAACTTGAAACAGAAGCCAAACAGGAGGCTGAGGCAAGAGAGCCTTGATTTCTGGACCAAGACTTTCCCCGAAAAAGCCCGGGAGATGTCAGAGGACAAAGGAGACCGCGTGGAGTTGTAGATTTGTCTGGATTAATTATTCTTTTTACCTTGTGGAATCATTAGTCTAAATCATAGTAAAAATAAAAAAAAACATTTAAAGGATTCAACGTATTTATATAGGAACATTGACTAATATCATGTGTTACATGAAACAACCATGTAATGTAACATGATCAGTGTTACGATTCAACATTTTTAGCAATCGGTTCTCTTTTATATATGAAGCCAATCTGCAGGAGTAAATTAAGCCAATCTGCAGCAGTAGAAGAATAACATTTGTATAAAAAACTAATCTACAGCAGTAAATACATAACCATTGTATATGAAGCCAATCTGCAGCAGTAAATGCATAGCCTTTGTATATGATCCAACCTGCAGCAGTAAATACATCATCTTTTTATATAAAGCCAATCTGCAGCAGTAAATACATAACCTTTGTATATGAAGCCAATCTGCAGCAGTAAATACATAACCTTTGTATATGAAGCCAATCTGCAGCAGTAAGTACATAAACTTTGTATATGATGCCAATCTGCAACAGTAAATACATAATCTTTGTATATGAAGCCAATCTGCAGCAGTAAATACATAATCTTTGTAAATTAAGCTAATCTGCAGCAGTAAGTACATAACCTTTGTATATGAAGCCAATCTGCAGCAGTAAATACATAATCTTTGTAAATTAAGCTAATCTGCAGCAGTAAGTACATAATCTTTGTAAATTAAGCTAATCTGCAGTAAATACAGAAGGTTTGACTCAATACACACCAATTAGTCTAAAATTGGATTTGGGTTGGGCACTTTAACCCACTGAAACATATTGCTGAAAAGCGACCGCTCAATATCCCTGAATTTGTGTCCGAATCCGCAGTACAAGCAATTAATAAACCGAACGATTTGGGGCTACTCAATGTGCGCCAATACTGAACACACTCTGAAGGCAGAATTCGCCCATTTCAATTCTCAGGGAATCAAAAGCTGGAATAATAGGTAGAAGGGTTGAAGTTGAGGGACGTGTGTCTTTTTTCAGCCTAAATTACTATGTTACTATGATCTGAGCAAAATATTTTAATGGGCTTTTTTAGTTCTATGGACTTGCCCATATATGTGTCCTAATATCATATATCACCAATATGTTACCACAATGAAAGGGAAGGAGACCCATCCCCCTACACACAGTAAATTAAAAATTTGTCCTTCACCCCCCCCCATCGGCACCTTGTGCCGCCATATGGTAGCACCGGCCCTGAGTACAGCCAGATGATATAAGAAATGGTAAGTAACCAAGGGTTCTATGGCTACTACAGAGATAATATAGCATCTGATGAGGATGACATACTGGACAACCGTGCAATTGTGTTGGTATCATCACCAGAGTGACTTCCAACCACCTGTGCCGATGAAGGGATGCTAGGTGTGGGAGTTGCCGCAGGAGCAGCCTGCAAGCCTACTGTAATTCCAGTTTAACATACTTGTATCTCAAAAGTCAGCTGTGGTGTTCAGCTCTAGCTTCACACTCCTGTTGGTGCATTATTCTCATCAGTGTCTGCTTCACAACGACAGCACCTAAGTAACTAGGCATCTCATTATGCTTCTCCACCAACCCCGCATGGAACCATTCTTGGTTGCCCACCCATACGGTCAGTAGCTGGTCCATGTGTGTGACATCAGATCATCAACAGCAGCATTGAATGCCGTCATCAGAGCATCTTCAACAGGATGTGAGAGTTTCTATATGCAAATTAACACACTGCAATGGGAAATGTGCATACAGGCCACAGATGATGTCATAAAAAGGAGACTCCACAGACACACTTAGAGCACAAATTTCTCCTAATTAAGGCATTTGCTTGCAATGTTCCTAACACAATGTATAGATCAGTTTCAAACATTTGTTATTTTCTACAATCCCCTTGCAAGTTTCAAATATGTTACAAGCCAAAGTTAGAAAAAATGCCATTTACATAATAATTACGATTATTATTCGTATCAAGGTGTAAACAAAATATTACAACACAAACAGGGAAGCCACATATGGAAACACATGCACATGTAGTATCCGGGAACCAGGATCAGACAGAGCTTGTTGCAATAAAATAATTACTGTTCCTGTGGGTATTTTGGGTGCAAAGTACTCTGGTTGTTAAAGGATAAACTGTAGCCAAAAACTAAGGTTTGTTTATTTGAAACATTAACACCGAGGAAGTTGTTTTCGACGAAACGCGACTGGGCAGTTGTGAGAGGAGGATGATCCGAAAACACACGAACGGCCTGATTTCGGTGAAAGAAGCCCTGGTAACCTAGCGGGACGCCACGTCTGTGTACATCTCCAGATGTGACGGAGTTTGGACTTGTGGCTTAAAGACACTGCTTGTGCACACTACCGCAAGTGATTTTATTTGGGCATTTTTACATATGTTTTAAAGTAAGCCTCATATAGCGGGGGCCAAGAAATGTCTTACTTTTACAGTCTATACTATGCTGCTCTCCTTGTTAAGGTTATCTACTGCTTGGAGGAGTCAGACACTATTTTCTCTGTCTATATTCCTATTATCCACCGTTCCAGGATCCAAATCTGAAAACGGAGTTTGGATACATCCCAGAGACTAAAAACCAAAGCCAAGTTTAAGGGCTCTGCTATATGTGAGTGAAATACCATATTTGTTTTGTCTACCCTGTGTTATCAATAATACACATTTCTATTTTACTGTTTTTTTACATGTACGCACTGGATCCTTGTTGAAAGTTTGTGTTAAGTATAATATATATATATATTTATTATTTATACCAATTTTATTTCAAGCGCATCACCTTTTTTATGTTTTCGTAAATAGAAGTGCTTAAAATGATCGAATACAAATAAAGATCTATATCGCTTTATCAGGGGGCAGACATGTTGTTTGGAATCTTGGGTCAGATCTGTCAATTCTTCCTTCATCTGACCAAAGATGAAACATATCTCACCCAACCCCTCTGATAGAGCTAAATGAAGCAAAAATGAGTTACTAAAGTACTTTCTTTGTATTCTTTCATTAAAATATTTATATTTAAATTGTCTACACTTGATGCAATTTCTCAATTAAACAGAACTTTATTTATTTAGATAGCTTTCCTCTAAGCAATGTTACATTAAACTGCAGTCCAAACTGGACTGAAGGAAGCCAAATAAAAAGGAAGCAGTGTTTGTTTGAGAGGAGAGAATATCAGGATAATGCTAGTCTCAGCATCTTGGCACTGCTGGGGTATGGTGTTTAGCAGACTTCCCAGGCATTAGCATGAATGCATCATACTCACCAGTGTTCAGTATCTTAAAGAATGCAGTTGGAACTCTTACCTCCTGTCACAGAGCTCCTTCACCTAGCCCCTGAGAAAGTCTTCTCTTTTGCTAATGACCATGATCCCTTGCAATAATACACAAATAAATAAATTGTATGTATCAATGTATCTTTAGAAATAGCACCCTCCCCATGCTCATATTGTACAAGGTCCATTACTTTTAGGATGTTGGAAAGCCCTTACTTGGTCTAATGATAGTTTGCTCCACATCAGGTTTCAGTGTAACTGTGATGTGGCATTGTACCATACTGGCATTAATCCATAGAGAATAGTTCAGTATGTTTGTGCAGTTTTCTCAGAAAGCCACTGGGTGTATCAGATGCTCCCAACAGCCAATGGCAAGCAGTGTTGGAGCAAATAATTGTGTTTAATTTCTGTTAAAGTCCAACATCCGAGCCGACCTCTGTTACTGGAGCTTGGTGTCTGATTATAACTATCTCACTGCTGGGATAGCTGCCCTTGGACTGACTGCTTCCTATTCCACAATCTCAATGGGGGTCCTGGTCCAAACACTCATCTTGTGCTGTCTGAGTCTGGGTGTAACAGGTGAGATCCCCCCACCCATCCCCAACCTACTGTCACATGACAGCAACTGACTGCAAAGAACACTGTAACTGCAAGGGTTAATATAAACCCACCATTATCCTAACTATTGTCCCTTGTGTTGGCCAGATTTAAAGTCAGGTTCTACCCTCACTCTCCAAATAATATGGATTTGCAATTTGCTCACTCTATGTATTAAAACAGACGAGTGGTATATTTATGAAAATGATAGATAATCACCTGATAATATTGTACTCACAGTAAAGTATTTTCATTGGTTAAGTTAACTTTGACCTCTACAGATCTCCTCCCCTTTCAGTTTGCACATGAATTGTCCTGCAGTACATGTGTACTAAGATAAGTTGTGACATTCTGGCTGCTCCATTGACCAGCTCAACGATAAAACGTATAGATCTGCTGTTTATTCTTTAATTCATACCTGGTGGCAGGTTGTACACACCTTGATTCACCTTGCACTCTATTGACATCAAGGGGCATGATGCTCAGCCAGCCTTATGACTGACAGATCATCATGGGGGTATGTTGTGGTTTTAGTTTTTAGCCTTTTCTTTTCAGGACCCTCTAGTCAATCAGTCAGTCGCTTCCTAAGTTAAATCATTGTCATTAAAACCTCTCGGTTTCTTAGGGAAAGAAGATGCTCAGCCCTTGCTAGCCACAAAGTACGGCAAACTCCTGGGGAAAACAGTGACGGTCAAAGGGATGGATCGGAAGGTCCATACGTTCCTTGGGATCCCTTTTGCAAAGCCTCCAGTTGGACAATTAAGATTCTCCCGTCCAGAGCCACCGGTACCTTGGAGCAACATCAGGGATGCCACCAATGACCCACCTGCGTGAGTGATACTGACTGAAGGCTGTCGCGTTGTGTTCCAAAGTCCCAATTTCTGAGGTCTTCTCAAATGTTGGGTTGTCTAGGCATGTCTACGAGACATATATATACCTAATCACACCTCAGTTGTGCTTGTAGTTCAGTAAGGGCTGCGAAGCTTCAAATTGGCAACTGCTTCCCCGCACATCCCTGTAGTACTTATCAAAGCATTGCTCATTATCACTCTAGACGGCAGCATTATCGGCATGTAATCGGCCATGATCTCCGAATTGCAAGGATATTTGGGGTCACATCAGAGCAAATTGTGGATGTCGAAATTCAGGTTCCGATATGACCCCAAATCATTCTGTACTTTCTCCATTCATCTTGGTAATTTGGGGTTTGATACTCGATACTAAGATGTATACCACGTCTGTTCCATCCTGTCTATCTGTACATCCATTCTACAGGTGTCTACAAGATGAACAACGGTTCCGAGGAGTATTTAAGTATTTCGGAGCTGTGTGTGAGGTGCCACCAGTGTCTGAAGACTGCTTGTACCTAAATATCTACACCTCTGCCGATCGAGAGAAGGGCTCCAAATTACCAGTATGTATTAATACAGTTTTCATTATGAAAGGAGCACTGCAACATGAAATGCATGATGTCGGTAATAAAATATGAAATTCAGTTTAATTGAAAGAAGGCATTGTAAATGTAATTGCGTTCAATGAAAGAATACAAATAAAGCACCTTACTGAGCCCCTTTTGCCCTGTGTTTAGAATCTGTGGTCAGACAAATAAATCCAACCTATCGGAGCACAAAGTGCTCAACAAGATACTTTAGTTATATTTTTTCATTAAAGCATTTTTATTTAACATGCCTACACCTGATTTTTCAAGTGAACAAGTTTTTTTTTTTTTTGGCTGACAGTTTAAATTCCAATAATTACAGAAATGTATGTATTGAATAAATTGCAATATCTGCATTGTAAATATGGGAATTTACTCACAAATATCAGCCTTGCCGCTAATCCACCCACTCAGCTCTCAGCATTTGGGAGGAGTCTGGTAGGAAAAAAGCAACATTTTAACATTTTATTTTGGGGCATGTACACAGGGCACCCCCGATATACTGCAGAGCTCATCATCGGGGGGGGGGGGGGGGGGGGTGCAAAAAGTAGCTTCATTCAGGACATTCTATGCCGTTCTACAGGCGTCTAGGATTAGAATGTCTGAAAAGCACAAAGGGGTTACATTAAAGTTTGTCTTTAACCTTTGCAAAATGAGTACCGTGGGGTAAGTCTGTCTCATTGTATCGTTCAGGTTATGGTGTTTATTCATGGTGGAGCGATGATGCACGGAGCAGCGACTATGTATGATGGATCGGCCCTGAGTGCGTACGAGGATGTGGTGATGGTATCGATCCAGTACAGGCTGGGGATTGTGGGATTCTTGAGGTAAATTACAGAGGGTAGTAAGTGTCACAACCTGGGATAGCAGACCAGAAAGGAGCCTCAATGCAGGGCATGATGTGGGGTCTGTTTGCACTACACAATACATAACTGTGACTGGTAGCTGTGACCGGACTGAGACTGGATGGGTAGCTGTGACCGAACTGAGACTGGATGGGTAGCTGTGACCGGACTGAGTGACCGGACTGAGACTGGATGGGTAGCTGTGACCGGACTGAGTGACTGGACTGAGACTGGATGGGTAGCTGTGACCGGACTGAGACTGGATGGGTAGCTGTGACCGGACTGAGACTGGATGGGTAGCTGTGACCGAACTGAGACTGGATGGGTAGCTGTGACCAGACTGAGTGACCGGACTGAGACTGGATGGGTATCTGTGACTGGACTGAGACTGGATGGGTATCTGTGACTGGACTGACACTGGATGGGTAGCTGTGACTGGACTGAGACTAGATGGGTATCTGTGACTGGACTGGTAGCTGAAACAGGAATGCACGACTAGAACAGAAGATACCGGAACCAAGATGGCAGAGCAGGGAACCAAACAACAGCACAGAAGGACATTTTCACCTGAAAAGAATCCACCCTATGGTTGAGGCTCAGGCTTTCTCCTCCTAGGACTTTTTGCACCACAGAAGGATGGAACCCAGCTAAAAACAGCAGGGCACCAGGATACAAAAATAACAAAAGAACTGAAGGCGACAGAACAGAAGGGCAACGCAAAAGGCATAGTCAGACGGGCAGAAGGCAGAGGCTGTCAGCAAACAGGCAGGGTCAGACACAGGCAAATTGTCAAAGCAGGCAGAAAACAGGCAGGGTCAGACACAGGCAAATGGTCTGCTGATTGCTCCAACTTTAATATCACCATGGGAACTAATGGAATGTTTATGCTGATTGCTCCCTTATGGTACCTACTGAGTGTTCCAGTTTTAGAACGTTGCCCCAGACATGAAATAAATCCTGGGAAGTTTTTTTTTTGTATCTCAAGCAACACATGACCCTTTGCTTCTTTCTGTAGCCCCCTGGTGGGACTGCCTCTATTGCTATGGGCTGTATTTGTAGCTTGTTCATTAATAAAAGAAGATTTCCTCTGGGATTGATTGGTCGGACCAGCCCTGAATAAATCCTAGTGTAGAAATGCCCGTTGTTTAATGTCACCAAGAAGTCCATGTATAAAGTGGATATAGAGACAAAAAGGTGATCATTGCTAACATCGTTTGCATATCTACCCAGAATCCCTTGCAGGTGTTGACAGCACTGCATGTTCAGGACATCTGGAGTGTGGGTTTGTGTGTAACAATGCCTCCGCCGTCTTTCTGTTTGTCTCAGTACCGGGGACGAGAGAGCACCAGGGAACTATGGCTTTTTGGACCAAGTCGCAGCTCTTCAGTGGGTCCAGGAAAACATTGAGGATTTCGGAGGTGACCCTCAGTCTGTCACCATATTTGGGAGATCGTCAGGAGCAGTGAGCGTGGGTGCCCTGGTGAGTTTTCTCTGGTTTGTCCACTCAGGATATTATGTGCTCTGCATGCAATCTCCATGGTTTACGTGGCTAGCTTATTCCAGTGATGCTTAACCCTGACACTAAAGATGTTGGAGAACTACATGTCCCATGATGGTCAGTCAATCAGCCGGCTCTCTGAGCATCATGGGACTTGTAGTTCTAGAAACTGCCCTGTAGTGCCAAGGTTAACAAACATTGTCAGTGGTCTACCACTTTGCACCATGTTTCTTCCCACCTAACAGGCCTCTCCTGATATCCACAGGTGCTGTCTCCCTTAACCAAAGGCTTGTTCCACCGAGCCATTGCTGAGAGTGGGACTGCGATGCTGCCTGGACTGATAACGGATAGTGGAGAACATGTGTCGTCCATCACTGGCGTAAGCATTACTCTGCGTGACTGCAGAGATTACACTCCAGGCGGCGGTCTGACTTTGATGCATTTGATAGTGTTTAACCTGTATGTGTATAGTTGTTTTTTTTATTGATTTTTCTGCATTTGTTTTTATATTTTTGTACATTTTATTTGCAGATTATTGCTAACATATCTGGGTGTGATCCTGCTACAGTGGTGGACTGTTTGAAAACCAAAACTGAAGATGAAATTCTTTCCATAGCTGGAGCCATGGTACAGTACATGACAAGTTGGTGGCCAGTGTAAAAATTGGTAAAAGGTTTGAGTCCTAATGAACAGTAAAAAATTTCTGTCCTTAAGTTTTTGGGGATGATTGGCTATTTTTGGTTCAGTGTATTTCAGTGGGATTTGGGATTTGAAAGCATTGAACTTGATATTGGCCAAGATGATCAAGGTCACATTGAGGCATTCTGTGTAGTATGAGGTTAGACTTCTGATATGACCCGGGTGTACACCAAATCTTCCCTGGTTTATTAATTAGGGGCCGAAGTTCGGTCTACATTGTGTAGACCCTGATGTCTATTTTTAACCTACGTCTGAAAAAAGTAGGTGCTGACAGATCAAGGTGACTTAAGGAGAAACCTGGGTGGAGATCAGGAGAATTCAACAAGGGTTATTGCCCCCTCCAACACGAATAAGGAGCTGGATTAGTCCAGACAACAAAAATGTGTTAAGAAATTATACAAATTCTGCCTACACAGACTTTCACCCATTTACCTGGCTACGTGGACGGAGAGTTCCTTCCAAAATCCGCAGAGCAGATTTTGGCCCAAAAGGAGGGCAACAATGTTTCGTTCATTGTCGGGTTGAACAATCACGAATGTGGCTGGTCCATTCCAGTGGTAAGAAGCCTTCCCTTTAGATACGTATAGACCAGAGACATTTATACTAAGCAATATTTTCACCAAAGGCTGGACAGAGCTATTATAGCTTGCCCCTGTGGGATGGGACACTCTTGAGAGCAGCTCGTATGTCCACCTGCTTTAATAGAGAAGACCTTACCATCTGCATCTGAGACCGGCCCACCGGTCAGTGTGGTATAGTTGACTGGGTCATAACTACAAGGTATACTCATACCAGATGAGGCTCAAAGTGAGAAAAAAATGTCTTCAGTATTTTTAAGCCCAATAATTTGTTTATTAACCAGCACTCATGGTAAGCAGACTATGGCCCCTCCGAACTCTCCAGCATTAACCAGGACTGTCCCGATTCAGGAATTCTATCCCACAGTCCTGATTTCCAATATCCGGGATGCCTTGTAGGAACAGAACATCCGAGGGGGTCAAATCTTAGGAATTATGTAAAATATTTCATTCTGTAAAGGATCTTTTCAATGTTTCGTTTCCAGTCAATGAATCTTACTGGATTACAAGAAGGAATGAATAAGGAAGCAGTCCAGCATGCTCTGAGAACCATCCCTTACTTGGTGAGCACCATTTTACTGTCTGTACCCCCAAATAAAGGTCAACAGATACCATGGAGCCTCATAGACAGCATATAGAGCGGCAAGCATAGTGGGTTCTACTCATCAAACATCTACTAACGTCCGGAGAGACAATGAGTCAGACACACATGTTTCGTTCCCAAGACCTCTGCTGTTTATTGTAAAGACAAGCAGTTTTATAGAAGCAAAAAGGTGTTGGATAGTTTAACATCATTGGTTAATATTTGGTGCATAAGATGGAGTACAAAAGGGGTGAACACATAGAATACAGACGTGTTAAAATGTTAAATATATATTTATCCTAAGATGTAGGCAGGAAGGAGCCTTTGGTTTACATCCCACACTAGACCTTCATTAAACATAGATAAGAGAACATTCCTGTACCAGTCAGTGGGGGAGTTACAAGAGACTGAACATCTGTGTGTGAGAAACAGAGTGAAAGAATATGGTCCCTCCAAGAGGTGGGGGAGTGGGGGAGGGGGGGGGTTAACCCTTCCCTGAAGTTAACTCTTCCAATGCTGAATAAACTCTTGTGATGCTGTTTACTCAATAAATGCTGTTAACCCTAAGATTTGGGTTGCCCTCTATTTTATTCTCACAGATCTGCAGAAGGAGATATGGTTCCCCATCTAGCATGCAGCATCTGATCTTTAAGGTTATCCCCACATTTTCCGTGAATATTTAAGCTAGTTCACTAGTTCTTTTTTTTTTTTTTTAGGGTATCTCTCCGGACTTAATTCCCTTGTTGATGAAAGAGAAATTTAACACCAACGACCACTTTGAACTGCGAGATCGTTTCTTGGACATGTGCGGAGACTTCTTGTTCATTATTCCGGGAATTTACACTGCGAGGTGTCATCGAGGTATAAGTACATTTTGGCGCCATTTTAATTTCAGGTATCATTCCGCCAAAGTTCTATTTTTTAGTTTGTTTAAAATGCTACGATTCCACCCCTTGACCGCGTCCGATGTCTTATTTTTGACTCTTCCTACATTCCCCATGTTCAGTCGCTGGCCAAATCCTGTCGTCTGAACCTAAGGAGCATTGCAGGGTAGAGACTGCCAAATTCCTAGTGCCCTCACTTGACTACTGTAATACCCTGCTGACTGGACTACCTCTGGCTCATCTTTCTTCCCTGCAATCTATTCAAAATACAGCTGCCAGGCTCATCTTTCTCACTCATCGTTCCAATTCGCCTTTCTGAAAATACCCTCCATTGACTTCCTGTTTGCTCTTGGGTAAAATTATTAATTCTATCTATAAACCTCTAAGCCCTCCACTCTTTGTCCCCTCCCTACATTGCCTCCCTCATTAACCAATACTACCCTGCACGACCTCCGTGCTCCTCAATGGGACTTAGGCTCTCCTCTAACTTCTCCACCTCTTCCCGCCGGCAGCAAGATTTTGCCTAAGCTGCCCCCTCTCCCCGGAACTCCCTTCCGTAGAGCATCCAGCCCTCTCCATCTTTTTCAAACTTCAAAAAGTCCCTCAACACTCATCTCTTTAAGGTAGCTTATTGCTTATGTGGAAGATTAAATTTCCCTGGAAGCCATTTTGTATCTTGGAAGCCATTTTGTCCTACTGACTCCATTTTGTATGCCTTCTTCCATGTTTGTCCTCTGTGATACCCAAAGAGAGTGAGAGGTTTATGTGGAAATTGAGGGGGACGTACAAGTGAGTTCTGCTTCTAGTGTTGGGATATTTCACAGGAAACCAGGCTTGCTCAACTATGTCTGAGAAGTACAGGATGTAGCCAGGGTACAACCGCAATGATCAGGTGGTCTTTCTAGATTATTCCAGTAAGTTAAACTGGCAAACAATGTGGTTTTATTAAGATGATACGTGGCACTGCGACAAATTATAACCAATCATATGCTTCTATTAGCAGTGCATTATGAAATTATGCTGTTCTGTTTTACTATAAAGATGTGTGTTGAGAAGGGTGCGGCAGAGCAGTCTGTGCAGACGCCACCCTACGTACGTTTGTATTAAACTTCATTGCTTATTCAACTCAGAATCTGGGCCTGGTCTCATTTCTTTGACTCTTCATTCCTGTGTGAAGTACCCAGGGAAAAAGTGACCATTCACACTTACTTGCACAGAATAAGAGAAATGATGAGATCTTGACACAGGAAAAGATTTGAAATATTACAAAATTAATATTTATATTGATCTAATGACACTTTTACTTCAAGCAAGCGCTGCCTTAGCATAAAAACCCAACGTTTACAGATTTGACATTTCTAATTGGCGTAAAATGGTGGGCTGTGATAACTCCCAAGTATTGGAAAGTAGAAGAGTTTTGAACTAATACAAAAGATTTTTTTTCCCAGTGATAAGCAGTTCATGTAAGGGGATCCTCTGCTTTTTCCAACCCTAACCAAGCATTGGTTGTCTTGCAGATGCTGGATTTCCCACTTATGTCTACGAATACCAGCACCGACCTTCAGCGTTCAAGGACACGAAGCCAGAGTTTGTCAAAGCAGACCATGGTGATGAAGGGTTTTATGTTTTTGGGACCCCGTTCTTGAATGGGGACGTTGTTTTCAAACGTAAGTCACCCAGTTGGCTGTATAAGATGCCTAATAATTTTCATCATTTTTGGTTCCGATTTCTGTGTATTAATAACTAAGAGGTTTTATCTTATCCTACAGCTGATGCGACTGAGGAAGAAGAAGTCCTAAGCAAAAACGTCATGAAATATTGGGCCAATTTTGCTCGGAATGGGTAAGACACCAGTAGCTACTTGATGGTCCTCTAACGTACACATAGCATCTAGCAATGTGTTGGCGCTAGGATGGACTATTTGTCTACCTACTAGTTAGCAGTCAGTAGAGCATCACTGAAAATATCTACATATCTAAAAAAAAAATCCTCCAAGCTATACAGAGGATCCTTTCAACTTCCCTAGTAAGTTTTATGCTGCAATCCATTAGTTGTCCTATCTAAGATGCTCTTCCGTAGCAATGCACTATGTGTGTCTCATTCTCTGCAGGGATCCCAATGGTCCAGGTCTGACAAAATGGCCCAGATACGACAAAGATGAAAAATACCTGGAAATAAATTTGAAACAGACGCCAAACAGGAGGCTGAGGCAAGAGAGCCTTGATTTCTGGACCAAGACTTTCCCCGAAAAAGCCCGGGAGATGTCAGAGGGCAAAGGAGACCGCGTGGAGTTGTAGATTTGTCTGGATTAATTATTCTTTTCTCCTTGTAGGGTCATCAGACCAAATCACAGTAAAAATTTAAAAACATTTAAAGGGTCTCAATGTATTTACACGGGAACACTGATGAATGTTGTGTGTAACATGAAACAACCATACAATGTAACATGATGCATAAACAGCAAGAGCAAGAAAATAACCAATGAAAACAACATCACAGTGCTATGAGTTGGATTTCCCAAACATAATTGTGTAAAAGACCCACTCCAAGGAAAAAATGCCACATTGAGCTTTTCACACATCCAACTGCCATGGACCACACTTACCATGATGCTGAGCTGCTGGCTCAACATCATGGGATCTCTAGTGCCCATGTACTAACAGTAACTATAAGGTAAAAATGCGCATTGGGGAGAGTGAGGGGGCTTATCCGGAATCCTGATCAGCTGTGTTTTCTAAAGGATTGAAGCCTCGAGTGTTCAGCGGGAGGCAGCGATTGTTCCTGACTTCATTCTGAGAAAACGTTTGGAAGCCTACTTTTACAGTGTGCACCATGCTGTCTTTTTGTGTGATCCTTTTTAAGGTGCCCATACAAAGGAGGTGTATTTGGTTTTGTTTCTATCTTTCACATTTGTTTTCATTTTCATAATATTTATTTCATTTTGACATAAAGATATATAAAAATACAAACAACCGCATACTATACAATTTACATGACCTATTGCTCCACATACAGACATACACAAGGTGCAATATACATTGTCTTATAATAAGTAATAGCTACATATCCAGTAAGATGTACAATATAAGCAATTTAAATATCTACACATTGAGCAGTTCACAATACCCTATTACATACTGCAAGCAATCTTACATAAAGTGCAAAATACGTTGGGTATCTTAAAAGTGATTGTGTGGTACAGAAATAGAGAGAATAGGTATGTAGATGTAATATCTCCAATCTAAACAGGTCTCTCCATGATCTTTCATATTTAAATTATTTGCCGTACCATACATCCTGCAGTGTTACCTAGTTGTGTATCTTTTTGGATCATAGCTATTCAACTATAACAGCTACTGTATACATATACTTTCTTGGCTGTTATACGGTATGTGTATTCGAGCCGGCAGGCAGGAGTACACTTTTACAGACAAGCAAGATTTCACCTTCATCCTAATCTTTCATACCAAATATATTATAAACAATCTCCAGATTCGACGTTTTCTTTTTATTTTTATAATTCTCTACCTAATCTGGTTGCCCAGTGGTTTATTTTACATATACAACATTGTGATCATAGATAATTCTTCTATTGCCATTCGGGAATCAGTTTCAAACATGTTATATTTTCCTGTAACAACTATAGTTGAGCGGACACCTGGATGTTCGGGTTCGAGAAGTTCGAGCAAACTTTGGAAGAAGTCCGGGTCCGTGCTCGAACTTGACCCCGTACTTGACCCCGAACCCCATTGAAGTCAATGGGGACACGGACTTTTGGCCACTAAAATACCTCTAAAATAGTCATGGAAAGGGCTAGAGGGCTGCAAAAGGAATTAAAATGTGGGTAAGAGTAGGACAAGTGCCCTGCAAACAAATATGGATAGGGAAATAACTTAAAAAAAATAAAATACATACAAATTAAAAATACTGTACTATTTAGCACCCAAAACAATTAGAGTTAGGTTCTATTTGACTCTCAGATGTAATGCATGTAATGCTATTGCTATTCTATAAACCGAAATAGAGTCCCCATTCATAAGAATAGGTCAGTTTGGTTAGATTTTTGTTTATCTAACCAAAAAAAGAGAAAGGGATCTATATTACCACATGTTTCTTTTTCATATTGATATCAGATTTTGTTCATTGATTTCTTATTCCCCCAAAGGAGAAAATGAGAAAACATTATCGAATCATGAATATGATATATGTTGGGGAAGGACAATCCACCTTGAGACATAGTTTTTGACATAATATGGAATTGAATTTTGGGTTTCTTCCCAAACATATGCGACAAACAATTTATTGAAATATAGTGAGAACCTTCCGTGGTACTCTCAGTGGGATGGTACGTAACAGATATTCCAACTTAGGGAGCAAATATGCGCTAACCATCCAAGAGATTTGAATTTTCCTCCAATTCTTAACCCTTTCTTAAAATTCTTTATGCAATTTAAGATAGTTGTGTTTCACTATACTATCTATCAAGATGTGAAAGAGTTAGTATGACATCATCGGCATAAAGCGATATTTTTTGTTGTTGATCTCCGAATTCTATGCCGAAAATAGAGTGTGTTTCCCTAATATATGCGGCTAAGGGTTCCATGGTAAGATTATAAAGGAGGGGTGACAGTGGGCAAACCTGCCTTGTACCGTTTTTGATTGGGAACCATCGCGAGTTCAGACCATTGCCGTGAATTTTTGCCATGGGTTCCAAATACAAAGAGAGAATCATAACTTTAAACAATCCCTCTATACCGAAGGTGGACAATACCTCTGACATATATCTCCAATTGCTTTTTCAGCATCGACAGAGACAAAGATACAAGGTGTACTTGTGTTATTCACTATTGTGATTAACTTTAGTATTTTCCGGAATACTGCTACCGTTTTTAACCGATTAGCCAATATTTTAGAAAGGATTTTAACGTCAATATTTATTAATGAGATTGGACGGTAGTTGGTTGCACATTTATTATCCATATCCTGAAAGCTGAGAGTGGATTCTATTATACACCCCAGAGCCTAAAAACTAGAGCCGAGTTTAAGGACTCTGGTTTAAGTAAGTGTAACACCAGGGTTTTTTTTCCCCTCCTTTTTTGGGGGCTGCTGTATTCAATTATCAGTATTACACTACTTTGGGTTTATTGTTTTTTATGTACTACTGGATAAATACTGGATCTTGTGTTAAGGTGTATTATATCATTTATTTTTTATCACTAAGTGCATCACCTCTGTTTTGATTGTGTGAATTGGTGTAAGGGATGCACTTGTGATGCAGCCATTCTTTTCACACTTATTCTATTTATTTAATATAATTGGCGCCCATTTTACTATACTTTTTTTATTTCTCCTGATATGCAAGTTACACATGTCCCATTGAAAAGCAGCTCATTTGCATATCAAGCCCCAGGTGATGTCATAATCAGGAGACGTCACAGACACATTTAAAATACAGTTGCATTGTGGAGACTGTGCATAATACCTGAAAACTCATGTTCTCACATGAGTAAAACTGAAATACACACTACCTGAGGCCTCAGCTGAAACAACTACACATAGAAACTTTGATGGCAAGGCCGCAAACTGCCTCACGTACTGCCACCACTGCCTCATCACCACAACCGGGGCCATGTTTAATACAGGTGTGGCTGCCATGCGTCCAGGCACACTGCTAGGGCCACCGAGTCTGCTACTTGAACCCTATAGTCTCTGGCTTTTTTTCTTCATATTCTCACTTGTCAGCGTGGATGGCATTATACTGAGTTACATTATTATTTATTTTATTCTTTAGCTCACTTACTCCCACACCCCTTTCATTATGGTATTGCCCAAGTTCCTTTAGCTTCTTCCATGTATTATTGCTTTTCCTTCACCCCATTGGCCAGCTTCCTTTAGATCCCTCCTTTCATCCTATTGGCCTCTCTCCTAGTCACTCTGTCTTTCTTCACCTTGGATTGGGTGGCTGCTGTTCGTTCCCTCCCCTTTATTCCTTTTTCTCTGACCTGTGTGGGAGCTGCTACACTGGTAAGATCATCTTTATTTTTTAACCTTTTCTGTTCCAGAGGAGCTATCACACACCCTTGTAGCAATCACAGGGTGGTATTCTTCTATTAAAAAGTACAATGTGGAGGGCTGGTACTGTTTGATAAGCATTAATATGCTCTGTATGTGGTCTGAGCTGCCCATTGGCAGGGGGAGGAATGGTTTGCACTTTGTTGTTTCAGGGGTTTTTGGAGGGGTGAGGGGGCTGCAGGTGGCAGAGATCAATGCAAGGGTGACACCAGCTAAATGCAGGCTGGTGCATCCCATTGCAATGGGTGAGGCACCCTGTAATAGGAAGTGGTCACATTGGTGGCACCCTGTGTGTGAGAGAGAGTGTCTTTTTAAAGAGACAGGGCTTAAGTGTGCCTACCCCCCGGACACTCCATATACTATTACCGGGATGAATGGGGGACTTTTTCCCTTCCACGCTCTGTAGAATGGGGTACCTCAGCAGTGCCACTCTCCTTTCTATAGCAGCACTTTCCTGCTTACTCCCTGCCTCATCCCTCCCTTTATTATTATTATGATTTCCTTCTTTCATTACTACCCTTACCTCTACACTTCCCCCTCCGTCTCTTATTCCTTCTGTGAAATCTGTCTTCGCCCTCATCTTTTTAATCCTAGTTTAATTATAGTTTTAAACATGATGAATAGGTCCTGTTCGTCCACAAGGGGGCACTGTTTGCCACGACTTGAAGGCTTTGGGGGTTATTCACTAAAAGGTGAGTTGAACATTTCAATTTTTGAACATAATAAATGGATTGGGCACAATGGGGGCAAATACTGGCACAATGGGCGTGCCTATGTATAAAGCAGATTCGCGGGAGTCTGCGTTATCTATGCTGAATTCACAGATTTAGGGGGTGTCAGCACTCGTCCCGGCGCAGTCTATGTATGAAAAAAGTGCCTAATTTGTGTCGGGGGGGGGGGGGCAAGTCTCTCCCTCGCTGCAAGCGTCGGGAGTTATAAAAAACAACAATCCCATTATACATGACAAAACTCAGTCTTTATAGATAACCCCCAATGTCTTTTTTTTTTTTTTTTTAGTAATCCCTCTGCTGCTGTGGTGTAAGGCAATCTTTTAGGATGTTGGAAAACATTTAAAGGAAAACCGTCGGCAAAAAAATAAGATCTGTCTAATGGAAAGATTACATCAAGTGTAGATAAGAAATGTTTTAATGAAGGAGTCCACGTAAAGGATCTTATTGAGCCCTCTGTGGCCTGTAAAGCTCTATCAGGGGGCTGACGTTTTATCCTGAATCTTTGGTCAGGTGAAGGAAGATCTGATCCATTTGACCCAAGATGTCTGCCTCCTGATAGAGCTATCCAAGCAAAGAGGGCTCAATATGATACTTAATTTATATTCTTTCATGAAATGAATGTGTATTTAAGTGACACTTCATGCAACCTTTCAATTAAACAGAACTTGTTTTTTTTTTTGCTGAAATTTGACTTTTAATTGGCCCATTAAAAGTGCCGTGGCATCGTGCCCAACTAGCACTGAGACTGTTTCAGTATGGGTGTGCTTGCTGTTCATCCAGCCACTGGGTGTACCCAACAGGTAATGCTTGAAACACAGAGTTCCCACATTGTTCCCATCAGCCAATGGCAATCGGTGTTGGAGCAAATAATTGTGTTTAATTTCTGTTAAAGTCCAACATCCGAGCCGACCTCGGTTACTGGAGCTTGGTGTCTGATTATAACTATCTCACTGCTGGGATAGCTGCCCTTGGACTGACTGCTCCCTATTCCACAATCTCAATGGGGGTCCTGGTCCAAACACTCATCTTGTGCTGTCTGAGTCTGGATGTAACAGGTGAGATCCCCCCCACCCATCCCCTACCTACTGTCACAGGACAGCAACTGACTGCAAAGAACACTGTAACTGCAAGGGTTAATATAAATCCACCATTATCCTAACTATTGTCCCATGTGTTGGCCAGATTTAAAGCCAGGTTCTCCCCTCACAAATTTGTGCAACAAATATTCTTGAAAAACATAAAAAAAGTGTGGGTGCCAAATGCTTTAGGTACGTCCTTGGTCAGGTTAACTTTGACAGATCTCATCCCCCTTCAGTTTTTGCATTAATTGTCCTGTGGTACATTGGTAATTCGAACTTTTTGCCCTTTGCTTTTATTCATACTTGGTGACATCCAGGGGCATGATGCCCAGCCAGCCTTATGACTGACAGAGCATCATGGGGGTATGTTGTGGTTTTAGTTTTTAGCCTTTTCTTTTGCAGGACCCTCTAGTCAATCAGTCAGTCGCTTCCTAAGTTAAATCATTGTCATTAAAACCTCTCGGTTTCTTAGGGAAAGAAGATGCTCAGCCCTTGCTAGCCACAAAGTACGGCAAACTCCTGGGGAAAACAGTGGCTGTGAAAGGGACGGATCGGAAGGTCCATACGTTCCTTGGGATCCCTTTTGCAAAGCCTCCAGTTGGACAATTAAGATTCTCCCGTCCAGAGCCACCGGTACCTTGGAGCAACATCAGGGATGCCACCAATGACCCACCTGCGTGAGTGATACTGACTGAAGGCTGGGGCTCTCCTGGCACGTCTACGAGACATATATACCTAGTTGTGACTGTATTGAGCTAGAGATGCCCATAATATGAGTCTACCCCTACCGGAGAGCCTTAATATACATAATGGTATGGCCAAGTGCATGATTCCTTTGAAGAGTTCACTTGCTATAGATACACACTGCTACTGTAATTATTATTACCTTATTAATAAATCACCAACATATTGTGCAGCGCAGTGTAATCATACACTAATAATACACATAGGAACATCTTGAGTCGGCTCCTCGTTTATTGCGGATCAGATGAAGGAAGATCTGCCACAATTAAAAACACATTTTTTTCTTTTTAAAATTCTGCTAACACGGTGGGCTTTATAAATGAACGAGAGACCTGTAGGGAATTGAGTTGGGAATTTCAGGCTAAAGGCCAAAGTAACCAAGGTGGTAAAAATTTTAATTTTGGCATTCATTTTGAAACATCTCTCTACATTCAGTGGGCAGTGTCCCTTTAAGATGTATGAGCCACATGTCTGTACCATCCTGTCTATCTGTACATCCATTCTACAGGTGTCTACAAAATGAACAGCGGTTCAGAAAAGTATTTACATATTTCGGAGCTGTGTGTGAGGTGCCACCAGTGTCTGAAGACTGCTTAAACCTAAATATCTACACCCCTGCCGATCGAGAGAAGGGCTCCAGATTACCAGTATGTATTAAGACAGGGGAGGGTTTTTAGGGGGAGCCAGTAAATTAGATAAAGAGGGGATCCTGTAGGAACAACCATGGTTAACTGACCTGAGCATGTAAAAGTGATGTGATTCACGGAATAATGGCTGACCATACAGCTGTATGCATGGAAGCAGAAGTAGGAGAGGTTAAGGTAAGACCTATTCAGGATAAAAGCAGGAATATGGTGGCACAATTCAGAAAGTGTAATTGAGAGGGATGGGTGCTTGGGGGACATGTAATAAAATAGTACATTATTTTAGGCTTGGAGTGGGCCTTTAACCCCTTGTCACCATAAACAAGTCCTTCTGCATAGAATATGTCTAATATAATAATTGAGCTAAGGATGTCAGTTGCACACCTTTACCACTAGGTGTCAGTCATCTGCTATAACAGTGAGGGCAAACCTATGGCACAGGTGCCACATACTCCAATGGCCCTGTACTTGTATGGTTATTTATTCTTGTCAGGACCCATCTAATTACACATTATCCGTTTTTTATAAATTATTTCCTACGTCGTTCAGGTTATGATTTTTATTCACGGAGGCGGGCTGACGCAAGGAGCAGCAAATATGTATGATGGATCCGCCCTGAGTGCGTCCGAGAATGTGGTGATGGTATCGATCCAGTACAGGCTGGGGATTTTGGGATTCTTCAGGTAAATCACAGAGGGTAGGAGGACTGGCTGAACTTGATGAATATTTGGAGTTATGTGTAAAGAATAATTCTGGGGCAAAGTTCTAAAAAGTGGAGCAGTCACCATGGGAACCAATGGGATGTTCCTGCTGATGACATCACTTTTAGAACTTTACCCACAAATCACCATGGAAACCAATGGAATGTTCCTGCTGATGACATCACTTTTTGAACTTTACCCCCAAATCCCCATGGAAACCAATGGAATGTTCCTGCTGATGACATAACTTTTAGAACTTTACCCCAAAAATCACCATAGAAACCAATGTAATGTTCCTGCTGATGACATCACTTTTAGAACTTTACTCCAAAATCACCATGGAAACCAATGGAATGTTCCTGCTGAATGTTTCACTTTTAGAATCAACATGAAAACCAGTAGAATGTTCCTGCTGAATGTTCCACTCTTAGAATCATCATGGAAACCAATAGAATGTTCCTGTTGAGTGTTCCACTTTTAGAATCACCTTGGAAACCAACAGAAACTAAGAGGTCCATGTATAAAGTGGATAAAAAGCAAAAAGGTGATCTTTGTTAACCTTATTTGCATAGGCCTACCCAGAATCCCTTGCAGTGGTGGCAGTCTTGCCCGGTGTGTGTGGGTTTGTGTGTAACAATGCCTCCGCCGTCTTTCTGTTTATCTCAGTACCGGGGACGAGAGAGCACCAGGGAACTATGGCTTTTTGGACCAAGTTGCAGCTCTTCAGTGGGTCCAGGAAAACATTGAGGATTTCGGAGGTGACCCTAAGTCTGTCACCATATTTGGGGAATCGGCAGGAGCATCGAGTGTGTCTGTCCTGGTGAGTTTTCTCTCCGGACCCCTTATAATCTCAGTGGGTTATTAAGAGTTCTGCATGCAATATCCATTGTTTACTGGGCTAGCTTATTCCAGTGATGTTGAACTTTGACACATGTTTAAGAACTGCATGTCCCATGATGCTTGGTTCGTTATCTGGCTGATGCAGCATCATGGGATTACGAGTGGCTCAGTGGTGTGTCACTTTGCACCATGTTTCTTTCCCAGCCCTCTCCTGTTTGTGTTATATCCACAGGTGCTGTCTCCCTTAACCAAAGGCTTGTTCCACCGAGCCATTGCTGAGAGTGGGACTGCGATGGTGACCGGACTGATAACAGATAGTCAAGAACTTGTGTCCTCCATCACTTGCGTAAGTCTTACTCTGTGTGATTGCAGAGATTACAAACCAGTCTGCAGACTGACATTGACTCATCTGATAGTGTTTAACCTGTACCATGTGTACAGTTAATTAGTCTGTTTTTCTATTGCTTTTTCTGCATTTGTTTTTATATTTTTTCAGTGACATAAATTGCTACACATTTTATTTGCAGAGTATTGCTAACATATCTGGATGTGATCCTGCTACAGTGGTGGACTGTTTGAAAACCAAATCTGAAGATGAAATTCTTTCGATATCTGGAGCCATGGTACAGTACATGACAAGGAGACCCTCTGTCGGTGGCCAATGTTAATATTTGGTTAATGCTTTTGAGTCATGATGAACACTTAATATAATTGTGCATGGACAGCACTGTTTAGATTTGGTACAACAACAGAGAGCGTGTTGCCAGGGACAGGTCAAGATGGAAGTTTAAAATAACACTCGTCCTACTTTCATTTTGCTGAGTGTTTAATGATAGCCTGTTATTGTGTTTAAATGTGTTATTTTATAGTAATGTGATGTAATTTGATAATCTATTTTTCTTTTATTCAGAAGGATGACATTTCCATCCAGGAAGTTACTTTCCATATGATTCTTCCAGCCACTAGCAATAAAAGGAAAATAATTGATTATAAAATAACATCATGGCACTAAAAAAACAATGCATTTACACCAAAGACATTGCTAAACAGGACACAAATGACAGCCTATCATTTTAAAGCAAGTGAAAGAGGAGAATATTTTGGGAGCTCTCTTTATAATTCTTAACTTCTAGTCCACACATGAACATCCTAAACATTGCTTGCATGGTAAATGTACCTGAAAAATACGAGAAAAATATAGCTTGAAAATAATCTGTACATTGTGTTAGCAGAATTGCATTGCAAATGAATAAAGGAAAACAATTACGAATACCTTGTACTTTGAAAGTGACAGCAACAGTTAAATAATGGGCAGACAAGATTTAATGCTGTCACAGACAAAACGAGGGGAACGATAACCAGGATATTCAAACCCCCTAGAAAATACAGGGTTGCTATTCCTATTGTAGCCGGAGACACCAAACAGTAACTGACACCAAACAGTAACTGACACCAAACAGTAACTGACTCCGTAAAAGGGCATACAGCTCCCTGAAAAATCTAATCACCGACTAACCGGAGTGGTAAAAAGTTATATTCTAAATACGTCAAACTTGTATATGACACAAGCCAAACTTCACCACACGAAACGAATCAACAGACACATTTAAAACATATGTTTCTCCTATTTTACTAGCACAAATTATGGTTCGTTTTACATACATTTTTATTTTCTAAACTCGAGGTTGATCGCGTTCCTTTAAGATTGGAAGAAAGGAGATTTCGTCTTAAACGTAGAGAACATTTCTTTACTCTTAGGTTTTTTCTAGATATGAAGAGACCTGGGTGGAGATCAGGAGAGTTCGGCTAGAGTTAGTGCCCTCTGCAACATGAATAAATAGGTGCGTTAGCCTAGACGACAATATATAAGAAATTATACAAATTAACCTTCTGCCAACACAGAACTTTGCCCCTTTACCTGGCTATGTGGACGGAGAGTTCCTTCCAAAACCCGCAGAGCAGATTTTGGCCCAGAAGGAGGGCAACAATGTCCCGCTCATTGTTGGGATGAACAATCACGAATGTGGCTGGTCCATTCCATTGGTAAGATGTCTTCCCTTTAGATACCTATAGACCAGAGACATTTAAACTAAGCAATATCTTTAGAGAAAGGGGTTTGTAAAACAAGCTCACCAAAGAATGGACAATAGCTCACCCTGTGGGATGGGACACTCTTGGTAGCAGCTTGTAAGTTATTTTTTGGCCACCTGCTTTATTAGTTAAGACTTTACAATATCAGACCTGTCCCACCTATAAGAAAGAGCACTGGAGGACCTCCTCAGTCAGACAAACCAAATAAATAATACCTCCGATTTCAGCCTGATGATGACAGAGTGGAGCCTCCCTCAGCGCCAGGCTATCCAGCCCGTACAATAGGATTCAAAAAAGAATCCTTTGAAGTATTTCATTCTGTAAAGGATCTTTTCATTTTTTTTGTTTCCAGTCAAGGAATCTTACTGGATTACAAGAAGGAATGGATAAGGAAACGGTCCAGCATGCTCTGAGAACCATCCCTTTATCGGTAAGAACCATTTAACCTGAAGTAAAGTCAACTAATACCATAGGGACTCACAACCTATAGCATATAGAACTGTGGAGAAGTGACCACCAGTAGTAGGATTCCATGTTGTTTGGCAACCAGTTGCCTTTGTATGGAAAGCCAATCTTCAGCATGCATAATCGTTGTGTAGCAATAACATCTGCAGCAGTAAAATCATAATTGTTGTATGTGAAGCCAATCTGCAACAGCATATGCATAATATTTGTATATGAATCATATACCCATAACCCACGTTGCACACCAAGGACATGCCCCATCACCCCATTTACATACACATTGACAATGTTTTTTGCCCATAATATTCCCCAGCTAATTTGGCCAATAATATGCCAGTATCATTTGCCATTAATATGACCCGGCCAATTTGCCCAATATTATGCCAGTATAATTTGCCATTAATATTCCCCAGCCAATTTGCCCAATAATATCCCAGTGCTATTCTGCCATTTACCGGTAATATGCCCCAGCCAATTTGCCCAATATTAAGCCAGTGTTCTTTGCCATTTAATATGCCCCTGCTAATTTGCCCAAAAATATGCCAGTGTTATATGCCATTTAATATGCCCCTGCTAATTTGCCCAATAATATGCCAGGGTTATTTGCCATTTAATGTGCCCCTGCCAATTTGCCCAATAATATGCCAGTGTCATTTGCCATTTAATATGCCCTGCTAATTTGCCCAATAGTATGCCAGCGTTATTTGCCATTTAATATGCCCCTGCTAATTTGCCTAATAATATGCCAGCGTTATGTGCCATTTAATATGCCCCTGCTAATTTGCCCAGTAATATGCCAGCGTTATTTGCCATTTAATATGCCCCTGCTAATTTGCCCAGTAATATGCCAGCGTTATGTGCCATTTAATATGCCCCTGCTAATTTGCCCAATAATATGCCAGCGTTATTTGCCATTTAATATGCCCCTGCTAATTTGCCCAGTAATATACCAGTGTTATTTGCCATTTAATATGCCCCTGCTAATTTGCCCAGTAATATACCAGTGTTATTTGCCATTTAATATGCCCCTGCTAATTTGCCCAACAATATGCCAGTGTTATGTGCCATTTAATATGCCCCTGCTAATTTGCCCAATAATATGCCAGTGTTATGTGCCATTTAATAAGCTCCAGCCAATTTCCCCCATCTCCCCAGCACTTACCTTTCCCTGGTGGCTAGTGGCAGCCAGCATGGTCCTAGGATGCCTAGCGGTAAATACAGCACTGGTGCATGCTGCAAATACAGTGTGACTGGCTGTACAATGTATACAAAAACAAAAACTGTTTTTTGGCTTCTCATCCTAATAAAGTTGGCAACAAATTTATAAATATAATACAAATGAGAGGTTTTGGTTAGGGTTATTTACATGCTCACACCCGTTTGGTAAGCATAATTTTATACATTTATATATTTTTTGAGCCTGTGACTAGCTTAGTGCACCGTCATTTTTTTTCTATGCATAATGTTTGTATATGAAGCCAATCTGCAAAAGTGAACGAAAACTATTTGTTAATGAAGCCAACCTGAAACAGTATATCCATAATCTTTTTATCTGAAGCCAATCTGGAGCAGTATATACATTATCTCTGTATACGAAGTCAATTCACAGCGGTAAAAACATAATATTTGTATATGAAGCCAATCTGGAACAGTATATGCATAATCTTTATATCTGAAGCCAATATGGAGCAGTACATACTGGAAGAAGCTACGCGTGACAACTGGGGAGTCGGGTTCCCAGACACGCGTTCGGTGAACCTCTCTACTGGTGACAACTGAATAGCGAGAACCAGACCAAAATAACTGGGGAAATTATCCAGCTCGATTCTTCAAATTTATTCTTCTGTCCTGATTTACTGCCTTTATTTTTGTTTACTATTCAATAAAGCAGTTTTTATTTTCTGCGTAAATGGACATACAGAAGGATCTGTTTTACCATATATATATATATTTAGTGTGTATTAGTCACGCTTCCTTTATTTGGTTATAATCTGAGCCCACCCTTTTCATGTTGCCCCCTGCTTTCTGATTCGGCTGCATCTAACCCGAAATGATCACATTCAAAAACTAACTTCTGTGTAATTGAAAGATTTCAACAAATGTAGGCACATTAAATAGAAATGCTTTAATTAAAGCTATAAGTGAAGTACCTTATAGAGCCCTCTATGCTCCGTTTTGAGTCCTCTACGCCCAGTGTATATCCATCTTTAAGGTTATCTCTACATTGTGCACGGATATTACAGCTAACACTCATTACAAATTTGATATTTTTGCTCAGGATTTCTCTCAGGACTTAATTCCCTTGATTATGAAAGAAAAATTTAACACTAACGACCCCCTTGAACTCCGAGATCGTTTCATAGACATGTGTGGAGACTTAGTTATCGTTTTTCCGGCCATCAAAACGGCGAGGTATCACCGAGGTATGAGACACTAGCAGGGTCAATTACCGTAAAAAGGTTTGGTTTTTATTGCTATTTTGGTGCCATACCTTTCATTTCAGGTATTATTTCACCAAAATGTTGTCTTTTGTTTACAATGCCCACCACCTTTGTACACACCTGACCAGTCATGTGACTTGAGTCTGCTGCCTCTCTGCTAAAAACTGAAACTTGATGTCATTTTATAACCTGGGTTCTGCATAGGTTTTTCACATAAAGTGGATGATAGATGATAAAAGAGATTGTTGGCAAACCACTTAATAGCACTATTCCTGTAAAAGAAAATGATACACAGTTCTTCTCACAGTTCATGTAGGGGGTTCATCTCCTTTTTCCGACCCTAACCAAGCATTGGCTGTCTTGCAGATGCTGGATTTCCCACTTATGTTTACGAATTCCAGCACCGACCTTCAGCGTTCAAGGACACGAAGCCAGAGTTTGTCAAAGCAGACCACGGTGATGAAGTGTTTTCTGTTTTTGGGACCCCGTTCTTGAATGGGGACGTTGTTTTCAAACGTAAGTCACCCAGTTGGCCGTATAAGATGCCTAATAATTTTTGGTTCATATTTCTGTGTCTGAATAACTAAGAGGTTTTATCTTATCCTACAGCTGATGCGACTGAGGAAGAAAAAGTCCTGAGCAAAAAAGTCATGAAATATTGGGCCAATTTTGCTCGGAATGGGTAAGGCACCAGTAGCTACTTGATGGTCCTCTAACATGCGCATAGCATCTAGCACTAGGATGGACTGTTTCTCTACCTACTAGTTATTAATCAGTAGAGCATCACTTGAACATATCTACATATCCCAGAAAAATCTACATATCTGTTTCCCTTTATGCAAGGGATTCTGGGTAAGGATATGCAAATACGGTTTCTATTGACCACCTTTTTGTCTCATAATCCACATTATACATGGACCCTTTTGAAGCTTATGCAATCTGGTATTATGTGAATGTTGGTGGTTATCCAACTGTTTGGGTGCCCATTACTACATAACCCCCAACAGACCCAGTTTGGGGCCACTTTGAGGGTCACCTCTTTACCAGAGTCACACTCCCTGTTGTCCTACATCGCTGGTGGAGCATGTGTGGCGGTATGTTAGTAATTACTTGTCCTACCTAAGATGCTCTTCCGTAGCAATGCACTA
Source organism: Pelodytes ibericus (assembly GCA_036172795.1). Classification (NCBI taxonomy): domain Eukaryota; kingdom Metazoa; phylum Chordata; class Amphibia; order Anura; family Pelodytidae; genus Pelodytes; species Pelodytes ibericus. The sequence goes on along the minus strand of CM069862.1, from coordinate 202,039,188 downwards.
TGTGTTTATCTGCAGGGATCCCAGTGGTCCAGGTCTGACAAAATGGCCCAGATATGACAAAGATGAAAAATACCTGGAAATAAACTTGAAACAGAAGACAAACAGGAGGCTGAGGCAAGAGAGCCTAGATTTCTGGACCAAGATTTCCCCCATAAAAGTTCGGGTGGACAAAGGAGTCCGTGTAGAGTTGTAGATTTGTCTGGATTAGTTATTCTTTTCTCCTGGTAGGGGCATCAATAAAGAATAAATAAAAAAACATTTGAAGGGATTCAATGTATTTACACGGGAACACTGATGAATGCTGTGTGTAACATGAAACAACCATACAATGTAACATGATGCATAAACAGCAAGAGCAAGAAAATAACCAATGAAAACAACATCACAGTGCAATGAGTTGGATTTCTCAAGCATTGATTGTCCAAAAGGCCCACTCCAAGGGAAAAATGCCATCCCGCTGGTTTATTGCTTGCACTCTAAGAAGCCATCCCTCTCATTCATACTATCTGCTCAGGGATGCCCCCATAGACCCTGTGAGTCTCCAGCAGAGGGGTACACTCGGAGGGCTATTCACTAATGAGAGGAGTTGCAGGGGAGATGAATATTTCAGCTAGGTTTGTCCCCACACAATGTAGTGCTAAACCGGCGAATAAATGTGGCCTATTTCCGTACCGGCTTTTCGTTATTTGCAGTTTGACTACCGAAATGCTAGCCTCAGTCTCCCCACCCCCAAGAGTCTTCTATGGTGAGGACTCTGGATTCTTTTAGAGCGATTACAAGAGGAACTCGACTTTTACAGAAATAACCAAATTCCTCCCATAAAAGTCAATGGAACGAGTTTGGCTTTAGCCGAAAAATGTGACGACGTTTAATAAAATAAAAATGATTAAAAATAGTAATTAAGAAAAATAATAATACATAAACATATGGTAAATTAACATCAAATAATAGTTCAAACAAAATGTTTGCATTTGTTATTGTTAATATGTGAATATATTATATAACATTTATTTATTATAATTTTATATGAATACGATTGTGTTTAAGATATCTTTTCTTTTACACTCTTCTATTCGATTCTCCAGCTAATGTCTAGGAAATTGAAATTCCCCAAATTTGGGTGTTGTACCTGAATTTGAGCCATTTCATGGGGCCCTAAGTGAGTAGGGAGAATCCATAGGAAGCCCTAAGCCCTTTAACCCAATCTGAATATGGCCAAAGATCGGCATGATGATGGATATTTGTATCACAAATTATATTAGACCATAAATGTTGACATGTCTGCTTTAGAGCACTTTACAGCTGAATTATTATTTTTGAGGGAAATTGGTGATTTTCCCGTATGTTTCCCAAATTCGGAGTGTGTCCAGGGTTAATCAGCTCATATTGGGTATCCAGAAATCTGAAGGCTTCCAATGGTTTCCCAACATCCCATCATATCTGGTGGCTATATGTCCGTCCTCTGTGCAGGAGTGAAGACTGAGCGGAGGATCCAAGTGAGCACTGTGGGAAAGTAGAGAGAGGGTGGCATATAGTGGGCAGACTAACACTGGTATATTAATGGGCAAATAAAATTGGCATACCTTTTGGGAAATGACCCTGGCATATTAATGGGCAAATAACGGTGGCATTTTAATGGGGAAATAACACTGGCATATTAATGGGGAAATACGAGTGGCATAATGGGCAAATTTGCTGTGGCATATTAATGGGCAAACTAACAATGAAATATTAATGTGCAGACTAATACTGGCATACTAATGGGCAAATTGGCTGTGTCATACTAATGGTCAAATAACAAAGGCGTATTAATGGGCAGAAATGGGACCCGAAATTTGTCCAGGAGATGTCAGAGGACAAAGGACACGATGCAGAGTTGTAGATTTTTCTGGATTAGTTATTCTGTTCTCCTTGTGGGGTCATCAGACCAAATCACAGTAAAAATAAAAAACATTTAAAGGGCCTCGATGTATTTACATGGGAACACTGAGTCTGCTACTTGAGCTCTACAGTTTCTGCCACTATTACATCATATTCTCACTTGTCAGAGGGGATGACATTAGACTGATTTACATTATTATTTATTATGTTCTTTCCCTCACTTACTCCCACACCCCTTTTATTATGTTATTGCCCAGGTTCCCTTAGTTTCTTCCAACTAGTATTGTTTTTCCTTCACCCTGTTGACCAGCTTTCCTGAGATCCCTCCTTTCAACCTATTGGTCTCTCTCCTAGTCACTCTATCTTCCTTCAACTTGGATTGGCTGGCTTCTGTTTATTTCCTCCCCTTTATACCTGTTTCTTATGTCTGTGAGGGAGCTGCTACACCGGTAAGATCATCTTTATTTTTTTAACCCTTTCTGTTCCAGAGGAGGCATCACAAACCCTTCTAGCAATCAAAGAGTGGTATTCTTCTATTAAAAACATGTACAATATGGAGTGTTGGTAGTGTTTGATTAGCATTAATATGCAGTGTGCTCTGAGCTGCACATTGGCAGGGAGAGGGATGGTTTGCACTTTGTTGTTTCACTTTTTTCATTTCCCCCGCTCTGTTTGAAACATGATGAACAGGTTCTGTTAGTCCACAAGGGGACACTGTCTACCATGACTAGAAGGCTTTTGGGGGCTATTCACTAAAAGTTGAGTTTGCAGAAGGTTTTCGTAGGTGCACTTATAATCCCATACTTTATTTAGATATTTTGTTATGTTAGTGTATCTAATCAGTAAAATAAGGATACGTTAAATATTCTGATATGTAGCTACAATTCATACTGCAACATATATCCTAAATGAAGACTGCGCACACATGACGCCTGCGTTCTTGGACCATGCTATCTAATATCACGTGTAAGATAGGGAAGCAATTTATTCATATAGTTTGTAGTTTTTTTTAAAGTGAGGTCATCACAAGTTTCAGGAAATGGAATAGTGACAAATCTTTTAGCTTTATCAGTTACTCTATGATAGTTCAGTACGTTGATGTATGTGAACAATACTCCGTATATTCCGTATATGTGACTGTAATTTTCCTTGAATCCGTGGGTTAATGTGAACTGAAGAATGAATAAAAACATAATAAAGACATAGATTGGGTGCAGTGTCTGTTTAATAATTTCCCCCTCCCCATGCAGCAGTTGCATAAGGCAATCTTTTAGGATGTTACAAAGCATTTAAAGGACAACCGTTGGCAAAAAAATGATTTGCCTTTAATGGGAAAATTGTATCAATTGTAGACATTTCTAACAGACATGCTTCAACAAAAAAATGCAAATAAAGTGCCTTATTGAGCCCTCTGCTGACATTTTGTTTAGAATTTACAGTCAGGTGAAGCAAGATCTGACCCATTTGACCAAAGATGTCTGCCTCCTGATAGAGCTATCCAAGCAAAGAGGGCTCAGTAAGATGCTTTATTTATATTCTTTCATTAAATAATTTGTATTTAAGTGACACTTCATGCAACCTTTCAAGCTTGTTTTTTTTTTTTTTTGCATGAAGTTGTCTTTTAATTGGTCTGTTGATAGTTTGCTTCAGGCTACAGTGCTAGTACTGTGGCATCGTGCCCAACTGGCACTGAGACTATTTCATTATGGGTGTGCTTGCAGTTCAGCCAGCCACTGGGTGTACCCAACAGTCTATGTTTGGAACACCAAGTTCCCGCATTGTTCCCATCAGCCAATGGCAATCAGTGTTAGAGCAAATAATTGTGTTAAAGTTCTGTTAAACATCCGAGCCGACCTCTGTTACTGGAGCTTGGTGCCTGATTATAACTATCTCACTGCTGGGATAGCTGCCCTTGGACTGACTGCTTCTTACTCCACAATCTCAATGGGGGTCCTGGTCCAAACACTCATCTTGTGCTGTCTGAGTCTGGATGTAACAGGTGAGATCCCCCACCCATCACCTACCTACTGTCACAGGACAGCAACTGACTGCAAAGAACACTGTAACTGCAAGGGTTAATATAAATCCACCATTATCCTAACTATTGTCCCTTGTGTTGGCCAGATTTAAAGTCAGGTTCTCCCCCTTCTTTTGATGTCCCCCTGTTTGTCTAGATTTACCTGTCCTGTATTCTATCGTCAATTCAATCCCAATTTTCTTTTCTTTTTGGTAGTTTGATGCACTGCAGTTCTTTCTGCGAGGGATATTTATAATGCTATATTTCTGTGTATGTATATATGGGCGTGTGCATATGTATTAGACATGTGCAAAACTAAAATTTTCGTTTCGTTTTCGTCCATTTGGATGAAAATGTTATTTATTTCGTCTAAAACGAATTTCGTTCATTACCGCATTCGTTTCAGACGAAATTTGTTTATTATTTTCGTTTCGTTTTATTCGTTCGTTTTATAGAATACGTGTAATACTATTGGCTTTCTATAAACCGAACGAGAGCCCCATTCATAAGAAAGAACTCTAGTTCGGTTTATAGAAAGCCAATAGTATTACATGCATTCCATAAACCGAAAGTCGTTCATTATGTCGGTTTATGGAATGTATATGCAATGCTATTGGTATTCTATAAACCGACTCTATTTCGGCTTATAGAATGCCAATAGCACGAATGGACGAACGGACAAATGATTTTCGTTTATTAACCATTCGTTCATTCGTCTTTCGTTAGTTTAGCATTTTCGTTATTCGTTTTTTTGGACGAATGGACGAAAATGCTATTTTCGGACGAAAATGCATTCGTCCGAAAACGAATGCACATGTCTAATATGTATACACATGTGTGTATTTGTGTACTCGTATGTTTCTGTCAGGGTTATCAGAGATTTGTAACGGTATTCTTTAGGGAACACAAAAGCAGTATTGGCTAGGTTGTCAGATAAGGTTATAACGATACACCGCTTGTAGCAGTTATGCAACAGAATTGTTAAGCATCTCAATTCCTCATTAATCACATAGAGTCTTGGGAAAAAGTTCAGGGTTTGAGATTGAGCAATAACGATTAATATGCAGATGGAATTGCAGGATAATAATTGTAGGCAAATCAAAAAAGCAGGGATGAATAAAAAGATACTTGCAGCTTGATGCAGCAGATTCGGGGTTAATAGTAAGGCCGTCCGTTAATCCGATTTGGGTTCGAGGTAAGGAGAAGTCAGCGTGGTCAGTTTATACAATCCGAGGTCTGAGGAGTTGTGAACGAAGAATAGTCGGTGTACAAGGAGAGGAGAATTCAGGTAAGTCGGATATAACAAGCCGGGCCTGTCAACGAAGGTAGCTTACGGATTATCACTTTCGGTTTCACTTGAGGCAGCGTATAACACGAAAGCAGCTGAGATGCGCGTTCAGACACGAGGAGACGAAATTAACCCAGCAACTTCAAACGTGGCGCGGTTTCCCTATATGGCAGGGGAATACCGCGTCACTGAAGGGGGAGGAGTTAGTGTCACGAAAATAGAAGATCTGACAGTTTACATCTGCTTTTTACATTGCTTTTGTACTTTTGCAGGGTTTTCCCGTTTGGATCATTGTTATTATTATCACTGTATATTGGTATATATATTTTCCCTCTCCCTTTGCACGTGTAAGTGTGTGCTTTTCTCTTTATTTTCCTATTCTCCGCCTGTTGTAGATTCTCTGCTGTCACCTGGAGATGTGCTTTTCTCTCTCATCATTTATATGTCTGTTCACTTTCTCTTTTTCTCTTATTGTGGACAACGTGAGTGTTTTCTAACCTTTAGTATTGCTGCATTATCAATATTCTTTGGCTCTCTTTCTAGCAGTTTATTTGCATACTTTGTTGTCATTTGTTTATTGATACATTTAAATATATGTGTTCCATTGTTCTCATGTATTCTTGCTTTCAATCAAATTCTTTTTTTTTAAGCAGGATTCATTTGTATTTATCTTCTTTTATACACATATTGTCTCTTTTGTGTTTGGTGTAATTGTTTAATTGGTTAGTGAGAACACACCTTGTTTATTCAGGGCACTATATAAGGGAGGGTGCCCCAGGTACTGGCAATGCCTATGACTAAGTACCTTAGCGGTCCAAAACGCCTCAGGATTTATTTGTCTGTGAGATTTTCACCAATAAATCCTTATGACTGACAGATCATCATGGGGGTATGTTGTGGTTTTAGTTTTTAGCCTTTTCTTTTCAGGACCCTCTAGTCAATCAGTCAGTCGCTTCCTAAGTTAAATCATTGTCATTAAAACCTCTCGGTTTCTTAGGGAAAGAAGATGCTCAGCCCTTGGTAGCCACAAAGTACGGCAAACTCCTGGGGAAAACAGTGGCTGTGAAAGGGACGGATCGGAAGGTCCATACATTCCTTGGGATCCCTTTTGCAAAGCCTCCAGTTGGACAATTAAGATTCTCCCGTCCAGAGCCACCGGTACCTTGGAGCAACATCAGGGATGCCACCAATGACCCACCTGCGTGAGTCATACTGACTGAAGGCTGGGGCTCTCCTGGCACGTCTACGAGACATATATACCTAGTTATGACTGTATTGAGCTAGAGATGCCCATAATATGAGTCTACCCCTACCGGAGAGCCTTAATATACATAATGGTATGGCCAAGTGCATGATTCCTTTGAAGAGTTCACATTACATTACATTAACATTTATCTATATAGCGTCAACAATTTAGGTAGCGCTAGGTACAGAGCATAGAAGGGTACTACATACTAAGTTAGACAAACTAGAAACAGACTGGTACATGAGGTAGAGAGCCCTGCTCGCCAGCTTACAATCTAGAAGAACAGACTGGTACATGAGGTAGAGAGCCTTGCTCGCAGAGCTTACAATCTATAGGGAATGGGTCCATAAGACACATAAGGGAGTGAAGAGGTCAGAGGGATCAAAGTTGTAGTAACAGTAGTGTGGATGCGTGGTACTAGGTGGGATAGGTCAAAAATGAATTGTGCATGTTCCAGCTAGGTGGGATCAGCTAGAAGTAAAGTGACCGGTATTCTAGTGGGTTGGGTAGTAAGCTTCTTTAAAGAGATGAGTTTTGAGGGACTTTTTAAAGTTTGAAAATGAAGGAGAGAGCTGAATGCTCTGCGGAAGGGAGTTCCAGAGAGAGGGGGCAGCTCGGGCGAAATCTTGGAGGCGCGAGTGAGAAGTGGTGACGAGGTTGGAGGAGAGTTTTAGTCTCATTGAGGAGCGCAAAGGTCGCGCAGGGAGGTAACAGTTAACAAGGGATGCAATGTACGTAGGAGCAGAGGAGTGGAGGGTTTGTAGGTTAAAGACAGAATTTTAAATGTTATCCTTGAGAAGACGGGGAGCCAGTGGAGGGCGTTGCAGAGAGGAGCCGCCGAATCAGACCGACGTGCATGAAAGATGAGTCTGGCAGCTGTGTTTTGAATTGATTGCAGGGGAGCCAGACGAGCCAGAGGTAGTCCAGTCAGGAGGCCGTTACAGTAGTCCAGGCGAGAGATCACTAGCGAGTGCACTAGTATTTTGGCGGTCTCTTCGCCGAGGAACGGGCGAATGCGGGCAATGTTCCTTAGGTGCAGCCGACAGGATTTGGCTAAAGATTGAATATGCTCGAATGATTGAAGATTTCACTTGCTATAGATACACACTGCTACTGTAATTATTAATACCTTATTAATAAATCACCAACATATTGTGCAGCGCGGTGTAATCATACACTAATAATACACATAGGAACATCTTGAGTCGGCTCCTCGTTCATTGCGGATCAGATGAAGGAAGATCTGCCACGAATTAAAGACCTTTTTTCTTTTTTGAAATGCTGCTAACACGGTGGGCTTTGTTAATGAATGAGAGACCTGTAGGGAATTGAGTTGGGGATTTCAGACTTAAGGCCAAAGTAACCAAGGTGGAAAAAATCAGCTGAATGGAAGATTTTTTCCAAACTTTGGCCTTAAATTTGAAACTCTCTTTTATAGATGAAGCACAATGTATAGATCATTTTTGATACTCTACATTCAGTGGGCAGTGTCCCTTTAAGATGTATAGCATTAGCCACATGTCTGTACCATCCTGTCTATCTGTACATCCATCCTACAGGTGTCTACAAGATGAAGAACGGTTCAGAGGAATATTTACATATCTCGGAGCTGTGTGTGAGGTGCCATCAATGTCTGAAGACTGCTTGCACCTAAATATCTACACCCCTGCCGATCGAAAGAAGGGCTCCAAATTACCAGTATGTATTAAGTCAGGGGAGGGTTTTTAGGGGGAACCAGTAAATTAGATAAATAGGGGATCCTGAAGGAACAACCATGGTCAACTGACCTCAGCATTAGGGTTGCCACCCGGCCGTTTTTTTACCGGCACAGCTGGTATTTGACTTCCTGGGGCCGGTGCCGGAACAACTAAAATACCGGCCTTTCAAAGGCCAGTATTATTTGCAGCACGGGAGCGGAGAGAAGGTAGACTATACTTTTGCATAGTCTGCATGGTCCAAATGGTGGCTGTACCTGTAGCGCGCTGTAAGTATGTGTCCTGTCGGTCTCACACCATGTAAAGGCTCTCCAGCGTCCCTCTCCCATGCAATAAGGTAAACAGGGAAGGGGGACACATTGAATTATGCACCCTTTCCCTCCCCCAAAAAATAAATAAAAACGGCTGCCTTGTAACTAGGATTTTCTTTAGTCTGTCTATGTTACTGTCTGTCTGTGTGATTGTCTGTCAGTATGTCTGTGTGACCATCTCTGTCTGTCAGTATGTCTGTGTGACCATCTCTGTCTGTCAGTATGTCTGTGTGACCATCTCTGTCTGTCAGTATGTCTGTGTGACTGTCTCTGTCTGTCAGTATGTCTATGTAACTGTCTGTCAGTATGTCTATGTGACCATCTCTGTCTGTCAGTATGTCTGTGTGACTGTCTCTGGGTATGTCTATGTGACCGTCTCTGTCTGTAAGTATGTCTCTGAGTATGTCTATGTGACCATCTCTGTCTGTCAGTATGTCTATGTAACTGTCTATGGGTATGTCTATGTGACCGTCTCTGTCTGTCAGTATGTCTATGTGACCATCTCTGTCTGTCAGTATGTCTATGTAACTGTCTATGGGTATGTCTATGTGACCGTCTCTGTCTGTCAGTATGTCTATGTGACCATCTCTGTCTGTCAGTATGTCTATGTAACTGTCTATGGGTATGTCTATGTGACCGTCTCTGTCTGTCAGTATGTCTATGTGACCGTCTCTGTCTGTCAGTACGTCTATGTGACCATCTCTGTCTGTCAGTATGTCTATGTAACTGTCTCTGGGTATGTCTATGTGACCGTCTCTGTCTGTCAGTATGTCTCGGGGTATGTCTATGTGACCATCTCTGTCTGTCAGTATGTCTATGTAACTGTCTCTGGGTATGTCTATGTGACCATCTCTGTCTGTCAGTATGTCTATGTGACTGTCTCTGGGTATGTCTATGTGACCGTCTCTGTCTGTCAGTATGTCTCTGGGTATGTCTATGTGACCATCTCTCTCTGTCAGTATGTCTATGTAACTGTCTCTGGGTATGTCTATGTGACCGTCTCTGTCTGTCAGTATGTCTCTGGGTATGTCTTTATGTGTGTATAAATAAATAAAAACGGCTGCCTTGTAACTAGGATTTTCTTTAGTCTGTCTATGTTACTGTCTGTCTGTGTGATTGTCTGTCAGTATGTCTGTGTGACCATCTCTGTCTGTCAGTATGTCTATGTGACCATCTCTGTCTGTCAGTATGTCTATGTGACTGTCTCTGTCTGTCAGTATGTCTGTGTGACCATCTCTGTCTGTCAGTATGTCTGTGTGACCATCTCTGTCTGTCAGTATGTCTGTGTGATCATCTCTGTCTGTCAGTATGTCTGTGTGACTGTCTCTGTCTGTCAGTATGTCTATGTAACTGTCTGTCAGTATGTCTATGTGACCATCTCTGTCTGTCAGTATGTCTGTGTGACTGTCTCTGGGTATGTCTATGTGACCGTCTCTGTCTGTAAGTATGTCTCTGAGTATGTCTATGTGACCATCTCTGTCTGTCAGTATGTCTATGTAACTGTCTATGGGTATGTCTATGTGACCGTCTCTGTCTGTCAGTATGTCTATGTGACCATCTCTGTCTGTCAGTATGTCTATGTAACTGTCTATGGGTATGTCTATGTGACCGTCTCTGTCTGTCAGTATGTCTATGTGACCATCTCTGTCTGTCAGTATGTCTATGTAACTGTCTATGGGTATGTCTATGTGACCGTCTCTGTCTGTCAGTATGTCTATGTGACCGTCTCTGTCTGTCAGTACGTCTATGTGACCATCTCTGTCTGTCAGTATGTCTATGTAACTGTCTCTGGGTATGTCTATGTGACCGTCTCTGTCTGTCAGTATGTCTCTGGGTATGTCTATGTGACCATCTCTCTCTGTCAGTATGTCTATGTAACTGTCTCTGGGTATGTCTATGTGACTGTCTCTGTCTGTCAGTATGTCTATGTGACCATCTCTGTCTGTCAGTATGTCTATGTAACTGTCTATGGGTATGTCTATGTGACCGTCTCTGTCTGTCAGTATGTCTCTGGGTATGTCTATGTGACCATCTCTCTCTGTCAGTATGTCTATGTAACTGTCTCTGGGTATGTCTATGTGACCGTCTCTGTCTGTCAGTATGTCTCTGGGTATGTCTATGTGACCATCTCTCTCTGTCAGTATGTCTATGTAACTGTCTCTGGGTATGTCTATGTGACTGTCTCTGTCTGTCAGTATGTCTCTGGGTATGTCTATGTGACCATCTCTCTCTGTCAGTATGTCTATGTAACTGTCTCTGGGTATGTCTATGTGACTGTCTCTGTCTGTCAGTATGTCTATGTAACTGTCTCTGGGTATGTCTATGTGACTGTCTCTGTCTGTCAGTATGTCTCTGGGTATGTCTATGTGACCATCTCTCTCTGTCAGTATGTCTATGTAACTGTCTCTGGGTATGTCTATGTGACTGTCTCTGTCTGTCAGTATGTCTATGTAACTGTCTCTGGGTATGTCTATGTGACTGTCTCTGTCTGTCAGTATGTCTCTGGGTATGTCTATGTGACCATCTCTCTCTGTCAGTATGTCTATGTAACTGTCTCTGGGTATGTCTATGTGACTGTCTCTGTCTGTCAGTATGTCTATGTAACTGTCTCTGGGTATGTCTATGTGACTGTCTCTGTCTGTCAGTATGTCTATGTAACTGTCTCTGGGTATGTCTATGTGACCATCTCTGTCTGTCAGTATGTCTATGTAACTGTCTCTGGGTATGTCTATGTGACCATCTCTGTCTGTCAGTATGTCTATGTAACTGTCTCTGGGTATGTCTATGTGACCATCTCTGTCTGTCAGTATGTCTATGTGACCGTCTCTGTCTGTCAGTATGTCTCTGGGTATGTCTATGTGACCATCTCTCTCTGTCAGTATGTCTATGTAACTGTCTCTGGGTATGTCTATGTGACCATCTCTGTCTGTCAGTATGTCTATGTAACTGTCTCTGGGTATGTCTATGTGACCATCTCTGTCTGTCAGTATGTCTATGTAACTGTCTCTGGGTATGTCTATGTGACCATCTCTGTCTGTCAGTATGTCTATGTGACTGTCTCTGTCTGTCAGTATGTCTCTGGGTATGTCTTTATGTGTGTATGTGTGTGAAACAGTTCTCACTGACATGATATACACATATTACATATGTATGTGTGTGTGTGCTAGTGTTTGTGTGTGTGTGTGTGTGTATATATATATGTATATATATGTAATTATATATTTCACACTGGCATGATATACAAATATATATATATAGAGGCGTAAATAGAAACCACAGGGCCCCAGTGCGAAAAGGTACTCTGGGGCCCCCCATGCATTTTCCCCCCGCCTCTCTATTTGTATAACACAGACACACATGCTAATACACAGACACACAGAATTACACACATTCAGATACACAGAATGACATTTCTACACATACAACACTGACACACATACAGATACACAGACACATACTGATACACTTGCAGATACCCATACACACATACAGACAGACACACATGCAGACAAAAAGATACACATACAGACACATACAACTACAGAAACGCATGCAAATACACAAACACACTTAATGACAAACCTTCAGATACACACACAAACAGATACCCATGCAGACAAAGAGATACACATACAGACCCACATGCAGACATACACAGACACACATTCTCTTACACACAAACTGTTAAAAAAATGTAGTCACCCTCCTGTTTCCTCCAATAGCATTAATGAATATTAAGCTGGAGTGGCTCTTTAGAAAAAACAGACTGTAATTTCTAAAACAAAAGAGCATGGGCCACCCAATGTGCCCCTTCAATCCGTCCTGTGGCAGGGCCGCACCAAAATGCTGGCGGGCACCCTGGAGTGATGGGCCCAGTCGCAGCTGTGACCCCTGCGACAACGGTAGTTCCGCCACTGTATATATATATCATGTCAGTGAGAAATATATGCCTAGTAAGTATTAAGCTCCAGTCACCGGGTACCTGTACCAAGGAGCCAGAAGCTTAATCTGATAGGGACATTGAGTGGATCCGCCCCTCAGTGGCTCCACCCTTTGTGGCCACACTGTTTTGTGGCTCCGCCCACTTCTTTGGCCGGTATTTTTTTGGTTAAAATGTGGCAACCCTACTCAGCATGTAAAAGTGATATGTGATCCTCGGAAAAATGGCTGACCATACAGCTGTATGCATGGAAGCAGACGTAGGAGAGGTTATATCTAATATAATAATAGAGCTTAGGATGTCGGTTGCAGAACTTTTACCACTAGGTGTCAGTCATCTGCTATAACAGTGAGGGCAAACCTATGGCACTGGTGCCACATCAGACACCCAGGCACCTCTTGGCTTCCTGTTGCAGAAAGTGCAGCACACGGGGCCACTGAGATGGAACAATGGAAAGAAAAGAAATGAAAGGGAGAAGGGAAACTAAAATAAAAAGAGTCTGCAAAATGGGAGAGGGGGACTAGAACTTGGGGTAAAATGGCACTTTCAGATTATTAACTTGTTTTTTTGTGGAATACTGGGCACTTGGGATCAATAACCTTCAGTATTCAACAATTACGGTAGATAAGGTCAGGGCATGGTCAGGGGGTAGAATGGTACACCACTAGAGGGCGTACGCCAATGGCCCTGCACTTGTATGGTAATTTATTCTTGTCAGGACCCATCTAATTACATTATACGTTGTTTACAATTTATTTCCTATGTCATTCAGGTTATGGTGTTTATTCATGGTGGAGCGCTGCTGCTTGGAGCAGCGAATATGTATGATGGATCCGCCCTGAGTGCGTACGAGGATGTGGTGATGGTATCGATCCAGTACAGGCTGGGGATTTTGGGATTCTTGAGGTATATCACAGAGGAACATTTGCAGTTATGCGTAAAGAATAATTCTGGGGCAAAGTTCCAAAATTGGAGCAGTCCCCATGGTAACCAATGGAATGTTCCTGCTGAATGTTTCACTTTTAGACTCAGCATGAAAACCAATAGAATGTTCCTGTTGAGTGTTCCATTCTTAGAATCATCATGGAAACCAATAGAATGTTCCTGTTGAGTGTTCCATTCTTAGAATCATCATGGAAACCAATAGAATGTTCCTGTTGAGTGTTCCACTTTTAGAATCACCTTGAAAACCAATGGAAACTAAGAGGTCCATGTCTAAAGTGGATAAAAAGCAAAAAGGTGATCATTGTTATTTGCTCCTGCCTACCCAGAATCCCTTGCAGTGGCGGAAGTCTTGCCTGGTGTGTGTGGGTTTGTGTGTAACAATGCCTCCGCCGTCTCTCCATTTGTCTCAGTACCGGGGACGAGAGAGCACCAGGGAACTATGGGTTTTTGGACCAAGTCGCAGCTCTTCAGTGGGTCCAGGAAAACATTGAGGATTTCGGAGGTGACCCTAAGTCTGTCACCATATTTGGGGAATCGGCAGGAGCAGTGAGCGTGTCTGTCCTGGTGAGTTTTCTCTCCGGATTCCTAACAATCTCAGTGGAACCTACTGGTTCGTCCACTGGGGACATTATGAGCTCTGCATGCAATATGCATTGTTTACTGGGCTAGCTTATTCCAGTGATGCTCAACCTTGACACTAGAGATGATGGAGAACTGAATGTCCCATGATACTCAGTCATCCAGCTGTCTGAGCAGCAGTCAATATGGATTGATTATTCAGTGGTCTGTCACTTTGCATCATATTACTTTCCCAGCCCTCTCCTGTTTGTGTTATATCCACAGATGCTGTCTCCCTTATCCAAACACTTGTTCCACCGAGCCATTGCTGAGAGTGGGACTGCGATACTGCCTGGAGTGATATCGGATAGTAAAGAACAGGTGTCCTCCATCACTGGCGTAAGTATTACTCTGTACTTTCTGTAGAGATCACTTTGAAGAGGCTGCAGACTGACAATGATGCAGCTGAAAGTTGTTGTTTTTTATATTACTATCCATTCATACGCACATTCATACACCCATTCATACACCCATTCATACACCCATTCATACACCCATTCAGACATCACACCATTGGTTCTATTTCTTCAAAGATCTGATTTTATTTATTCAACCAGTGGGCCCAGATATTGTAGTCATTTTCCAACTTCTCGACATTATTTAAGAAATAAACCCTTTCCATAGTTGCTTGATAGTCTAGTTGTGTAAAAAGATCTTCCATCAGAAGTTGCCTAGTAGACTTCCAAGCCCGTGCAACCAGGAGTTTTACTGCTGAGAACACCTGGGCCAAAAAGAATCTCATTTCTAATTTATATTTGGTTAATCCTATATGATATAATATCATCCTTGGATCGTATAGGAATTGTTCGACGGTGACAAAAAGAGCAGGGCGTGTTTCACAAAAACTTTCATAATTTCGCATTCCCCCCACATATGTCCCAGGGTACCCCTGAATTTAGAACATATCCAGCATAGATCTGATCCTGCGTAGAATCTTTTCAACTTCAATGGTGATAAATTCCGTCTATATATCTTTTTAAAATTGACCTATTCGTATGAATGGGGACTCTATTTCGGTTTATAGAATAGCAATAGCATAGCATTACATGCATTCCATAAACCGAAAGTCGTTCATCATGGTGGTTTATGGAATGTATGTAATGCTATTGGTATTCTATAAACCGACTCTATTCCGGTTTATAGAATGCCAATAGCACGAATGGACGAATGATTTTCATTTATTAACCATTCGTTCATTCATCTTTCGTCAGTTTAGCATTTTCGTTATTCGTTTTTCGGAAGAATGGACGAAAATGCTATTTTCGGACGAAAATGCATTCGTCCAAAAACAAATGCACATGTCTACTCTCTATAGCTGACGTCCATTCATCTTCCTCTAAGGTAATAACCTTATTATTCTTTATTAATTGGTGTATATGTTCGATTTTTTGCCTCCCTCTATGGTTTTAAATTTAAATCTTGTATAAATCTACCCAACATTTCAATTGGCATTTGCTGCTCTGTTACATATGTGGGGAAATATTTATTTGTAATCTTCTGAAAGTGTTTAACCTGTATGCTGTACAGTTTGTTTGTTTTTTATTGATTTTTCTGTATTTGTTTTTATATTTTTGTACACTTTATTTGCAGATTATTGCTAACATATCTGGGTGTGATCCTGCTACAGTGGTGGACTGTTTGAAAACCAAAACTGAAGATGAAATTGTTTCGATAACTGGAGCCATGGTACAGTACATGATAAGGGGACCCCCTGTTGTTCAGCATTGTAAATGGTTTGGTTAATGTTTTGAGTCATGCCGAAAAACCCCCGAAATAAATCTGTGCATTGACAGCTCTGTTTAGTTTTGGTGCAACATCCAATCAGAGAGCGAGTTGTCCAGGGACAGGTCAAGACAGAAGTTTAAAATAACACTCGTCCAACTTTCATTTCACTGAGTATTTAATGATAGCCTGTTATTTGTGTTTCATTTAGCAATTGCTCTGGTTTAAATGCGTTATTTTATAGCAATGTGGTGTAATTTCATAATCTATTTTTCTTTTATTCAGGAGGCTGCCATTTTCATACAGGAAGTTACTTTCCATATGATTCTGGCACTTCAAGTTTGGTAATAACAGCCACCAGCATGCTAAACGGGACACAAATAACAGCCTATCGATACAAAGAAAGTGAATGAGGTGGACTATTTTTTTTTTGGGGAGATCTTTTTTAAAAATTATGAACTTCTAGTCAACACTTGGGCTTCCCTTTAAGGGACTCCTAAACATTACCTATATGGTACATGTAGCTGAAAAATTATCTGTATATTGTGTTATCAGAATTGCATAAATGAAGACAAATAAATTTTTTAAAAGTGTCTGTGGCTTCTCCTGCTTATGACATCACCTTGTGGCTTAATATGCAAAATACACATTTCACTTGCCACAGGTGATGTCATAAACGTGAGACACCACAGAAACATGCAAACCACATACATCTGCTGCAATTCTGCTACATCTGTAACGCACGGGATCCCAGATGGAAATAGACCCTGAGCACCCGAGATCAGGTGCTACAGTGCGGGGTGGAGACACAGGACCTGGTGCTGGGTAACTGCAATCGCTTGGAGGTTTGGGACCCCAAGTCTTTGCAGCCACAACCAGGCTGGAGAGATAGCCAAGCAGAGCTAAAACAGAACAGTGACTGAGGGAGAGCAGAACTAAAATACATAGAATGCAGGGCTACAGGACAGAGGGTAAACATAAGCAAAATAAAGCAGAAACCAAACTGAGGGTAAGCAATACAAAGCATGGGGTTAAGGAACACAAAAGGCACATACAAAGGAACAAACATAAATACAGGAACTAGCCTAACACTAAAGTTGGTAAAGGTGGGGGTTTTCGGACGAATCCATTTTCGTCCGAAAATAGCATTTTCGTCCATTCGTCCGAAAAACGAATAACGAAAATGCTAAACTAACGAAAGATGAATAAACGAATGGTTAATAAACGAAAATAATTCATCCATTCGTCCATTCGTGCTATTGGCATTCTATAAACCGAAATAGAGTCGGTTTATAGAATACCAATAGCATTACATACATTCCATAAACCGACATAATGAACGACTTTCGGTTTATGGAATGCATGTAATGCTATTGGCTTTCTATAAACCAAACTAGAGTCCCCATTCATAAGAATTTCTTCGGTTTATAGAAAGCCAATAGTATTACATGTATTCTATAAGCCGAAAGTCTATAAACCGAAGGTCGTTTGGTTTATAGACTTTCGGTTTATAGAATACATGTAATTCTATGTATTCTATAAACCGAAAGTCTATAAACTGAACTACCTTCGGCTTATAGACTTTCGGCTTATAGAAAACATGTAGTACTATTGCCTTTCTATGAACCGAACGAGAGCCCCATTCATAAGAATTTCTTTTGAATGGGGCTCTCGTTTGGTTTATAGAAAGCCAATAGTATTACACGTATTCTATAAGACGAACTAATAAAACGAAACTAAAATAATGAACGAATTTCATCTGAAACGAATGCAGTAATGAACGAAATTCGTTTTAGACGAAATAAATAACATTTTCGTCCGAATGGACGAAAACGAAATGAAAATTTTAGTTTTGCACATGTCTATCAAAAACTTACCTCCTTTCTGCTCTGTCTCCCGGTGCAGGTCTGTGGCTGTGAGGGAAGCGTTGTGCGCTCCTCTCCAGCCGCGCAGCTTCAATAAAGTTTGTTAAAACTTTTTTTTAAACAAACTTTATTAAAGCCTCGAGGCTGGAGGGGAGCGCACAACGCTTCCCTCACAGCCACGGACCTGCAGAGCACTGGGAGACAGAGCAGGAAGGAGGTAAGTACTGGGGAAGGGGGGAGGAGGGTGGAAAATCCTGGCATATTGAGGGGCAAAATCCTGGCATATTAAATGGCATATTGAGAGGCAAAAGCCTGGCATATTAAATGGCATATTGGGGGGGCAAAATCCTGACATATTGAGAGCAAAATACTGGCATATTAAATGGCATATTGAGGGGCAAAATCCTGGCATTTTGAGGGGCAAAATCCGGGCATATTAAATGGCATATTGAGGGGCAAAATTCTGGCATATTAAATAGCATATTGGAGGGGCAAAATCCTGACATATTAAATGGCATATTGAGTGGCAAAATACTGGCATATTAAATGGCATATTGGGGAGCAAAATACTGGCATATTGAGTGGCAAAATCCTGGCTTATTGAATGGCATAATAATCCTGGCATACTGAGGGGTTAAATACTGGCATATGGAGTGGCATAATAATCCTGGCATATTGAATGGCTGAATCCTGGCACATTGAGTGGAAAAATAATCCTGGCATACTGAGGGGTTAGATACTGGCATATTGGTAGGCATAATAATCCTGGCATATTGAGTGGCTAAATCCTGGCATATTGAGTAGCTAATTTCTGGCATATTGAATGGCTAAATCATGGCATATTGAGTGGCAAAATAATCCTGGCATACTGAGTGGCAAAATATTCCTGGAATATTGAATGGCTAAATAATGGCATATTGAGGGTTTAAATAATGGTATATTTTAATTGGCAAAGTGATGCTGTGGCATGGTCTGTGGGGAAAAATAACATGTACTATGAGGAAAGTGACACTGGCTGGTTCTGTGGGGCAAAGTGACACTGTGGCTTGCCAAATCGTGTAGGGGCAATATGAGTGCAAGCCAAGTGCTGTGGGTGCAAGATAGTGTGAGGAGAGTTATACTGGATGAAGACCAAAAATGCAGGATGGTATAATACAGATATATTTATTGACAGGGGTTAAATGCAGGAACTTGCAACAGTTGTAATCCACACTGACAGGGATTAAATGCAGGAACTTGCAGCAGTTGTAATCCACACTGACAATAAGCAAAACGATAACAGTCCAAGATCAGGGGCAATAGAGAGGTAGCAAAAACGAGAGACAAGCCGGGGTCAGGTTACCAGAGAATCAGAATGACGAGAAACAGTCCAGGTATCAAGGGGCACAGGCAGGCAGAAGGGTAGTCAGGAAATCCAGGTTCAGTAACAATCAAATATGAGAAAACGCTAGGCTATCGAATACACGAGAATCACCAAGCACTGTTTGCTTAGTGATTCTGGCTTTTAAATCTTCCGCGCCTCGCGGGTATGCGACGTGCGTGACGTCATCGGGCGCGCGCCTCCATGGAGACAGATCACGTGATGACGTGGACGCGCTGGCAAGCGCGTGTGACGGATCTCGGCTGGGAGAGAGGTTGTACTCAGGGGAGCTGCTGCGGGGAAGAACCTGACAGATAGGTGCATGGCAAGTTCTGTGGTTACTGTATGGTGTTAAGTCCTTTAGGTGCAATGTGGGTGCAGACGAAGGGAATAAAAAGTAGGAATGCAATTTTTTTCAATAAACTTTTTTTTAAATATAATATTAAATAATTGGCATATTATTTGTGGCTTATTTATTAGGCCCCATGTGTGGCATAATTAAGGGGCTCTTTTGTGTGGCATAATTATGGGGTGCTTGTGTGTGGCATAAATAAGGGGCGCCTGTGTGTGTGGCATAATTAAGTGGGCTCCAAGGTGAGGCATAAATAATGGGGCTCTGGTGTGGCATAATTTATGGGGCTCTTGTGTGGTATAATTTATGGGGCTCTTATGTGTCACAGTTATGGGGCTCCTGTATGTGGCATAGTTAACCCCTTAACGCATATGGACGTATATATACGTCCTGAAAAGCTTGGTCCTTAAGGACCATGAGGACGTATATATACGTCCTCCGTTTTCATGTAGTGTTGCGCTCATTAGCGCAACACTACATGTCTGTAGCTACTCTCAGGGGCTGGTTCGGATCCGAAGCAGCCTCTGAGAGGGCTTTCAGCCCCCCCTCACCCCCCGCGCGCATACGATCACAGCGAATGTGATCGTATGCGCGTTAACACACAAAGGCAGTGAAAGCTGATCACTGCCTATGTGTGAGAGTGTTGCAATGATGCCTCGATGGAGGCATCATTCAACACATTCTGTGCCCCCCTGGGCACGATCGCGGGTGTGTGCTGTCCTCCGATACAGCGTGCCCAGAGGAGAGCGACGGAAGAGAAAAAAAAAAATCTCTTCCGTCGCTCTGAAACCGCTACTTGACTGCCCCTACAGGCAGTTAAGTATAGTACAGTTAAAAATAGAAAAATAACTAAATAAATAAATAAATGGAAAAAAGTTAACCCTAGATCTACTGTACCTAGATCTAGGGTTAGGGTCATAAATAGGGTCATAATTAGTGTTACAGGGGGGTTCGGATGATTACAACGGTTAGATTAAGGGGTGGGGGTAGTTTTAGGGTTAGGATAAATTTAGAGTTGGGGTAAATTTAGGGTTGGGGTTAAAAAGTCACTGTAGAAGAAAATGATTAGAAAACAAAATAAACACAAATTGTTTATTGCCCTATTACTTGAAATAAAACATAGACAAACAAGGAAACATTGGTATTACTAAACTCAGGACAAATATTATAAATATATAGACGGGGTCTTTTTAACCATTTATAATTGTGTAAAAAAAAAAAAATTAGGTCAAAATTAGAAAAAGTGTTTTTTATGGCATATTTTCATCATATTTTATATTTTTTTAATAGTAAATGATATCATATGATGAAAATAATAGTATCAAATGAAAGCCCTATCTGTCCTTTAAAAAATGATATATAATTTGTGTGGGTGGACTGAACACAAAGAAAGAAATTCTCAGTTCAGTAAACGTATGACAAAAATAATGGAATTCTGGTCTTCAAGGCACATCAAATGCGGCAGAGCACTCGGTCACTAAGGGGTTAAAGGGCTCCTGCGTGTGACATCATTTGTGGGGCTCCTGCATGTGGCATATAAAATGGGCCATCTGACTGGTATTACTAAGGAATCTATTTGGCATGGTATTGGAGGAAATCCAGGGGGGTGACACCATGAGTTACTGCACCGGGTGACCCCAACCCTAGTGACGCCTCTGGGTATACAGGGCAGGAATAAGCATAAATAATAAACAAGAAAGCAAAGCAAGAAGGATACAGAAAAGCCTGGCTGCAGCCTGGATGAGCCTGCACAAGGGTGCATGGTTACAGCATTTTTATTTATTTATTTAGGAAGTGTTTTACCAGGAAGAATACATTGAGATTTCTCTCGTTTTCAGGTATGTCCTGGAGACCCAGTCCACAATGGAGTTACACATTTAACAGTAGATTCAAAAATAAATACATACATACATACATATATTAAACAAGTAGGAAGGAGAACATACAGGGTAAATCATTATTGATACAAAAAAGGAACAACATGTACAGTATATGAAAGAGTTTGTAAACTAATAACAGGTACAATCTGTTTTGAGGATTTGGGAGACACTTATTTTCAGGGATTTTAGACTAGATGACGATTTGGCAGAAATGGGAAGGCTAATTCAACATATGAGGAGCTCTGAAAGAGAACGCACCCCGACCCGCTTCCTTTTTGAAGTGGGGAATCGCTAGTGAAGGGTTGGTGCAAGATCTGAGATTGTGTGATGTGCAGGGAGTAAGAGCAGTGGTGTATCTTGATTTTGTGCTGCCCTAGGCAGACAAAATCCGGGCACCCCCCTGCCCAAGCTGCACACCCACGTTACACACCTAAGACATGCCCCATCATTCAGACTCCCATCAAGCTCATACTCCCATCACACACACACTCCCATCACACTCAGTCACACACTCCTACTCCCATCACACTCAGTCACACACTCAGACTCCCATCACACTCAGTCACACACACTGTCTCCCATCACACACACTCTGACTCCCATCACACTCAGTCACGCACACTGTCTCCCATCACACACACTCTGACTCCCATCACACACACTGTCTCCCATCACACACACTCTGACTCCCATCACACTCAGTCACACACACTGTCTCCCATCACACAAACTCTGACTTCCATCACACTCAGTCACACACACTGTCTCCCATCACACACATTCTGACTCCCATCATACTCAGTCCCACACTCTGACTCCCATCACACTCAGTCACACACACACTGTCTCCCATCACACACACTCTGACTCCCATCATACTCAGTCACACACACTGTCTCCCATCACACACACTCTGACTCCCATCACACTCAGTCACACACTCCGACTCCCATCACACTGTCACACACACTGTCTCCCATCACACACACTCTGACTCCCATCACACTCAGTCACACACACTGTCTCCCATCACACACACTCTGACTCCCATCATACTCAGTCACACACTCTGACTCCCATCACACTCAGTCACACACACTGTCTCCCACCACACACACTCTGACTCCCATCACACTCAGTCACACACACTGTCTCCCATCACACAAACTCTGACTCCCATCACACACACACTCCCATCACACTCAGTCACACACTCCTACTCCCATCACACTCAGTCACACACTCAGACTCCCATCACACTCAGTCACACACACTGTCTCCCATCACACACACTCTGACTCCCATCACACTCAGTCACGCACACTGTCTCCCATCACACACACTCTGACTCCCATCACACACACTGTCTCCCATCACACACACTCTGACTCCCATCACACTCAGTCACACACACTGTCTCCCATCACACAAACTCTGACTTCCATCACACTCAGTCACACACACTGTCTCCCATCACACACATTCTGACTCCCATCATACTCAGTCCCACACTCTGACTCCCATCACACTCAGTCACACACACACTGTCTCCCATCACACACACTCTGACTCCCATCATACTCAGTCACACACACTGTCTCCCATCACACACACTCTGACTCCCATCACACTCAGTCACACACTCCGACTCCCATCACACTGTCACACACACTGTCTCCCATCACACACACTCTGACTCCCATCACACTCAGTCACACACACTGTCTCCCATCACACACACTCTGACTCCCATCATACTCAGTCACACACTCTGACTCCCATCACACTCAGTCACACACACTGTCTCCCACCACACACACTCTGACTCCCATCACACTCAGTCACACACACTGTCTCCCATCACACACACTCTGACTCCCATCACACTCAGTCACACACACTGTCTCCCATCACACAAACTCTGACTCCCATCACACTCAGTCACACACACTGTCTCCCATCACACACATTCTGACTCCCATCATACTCAGTCACACACTCTGACTCCCATCACACTCAGTCACACACACTGTCTCCCATCACACACACTCTGACTCCCATCATACTCAGTCACACACACTGTCTCCCATCACACACACTCTGACTCCCATCACACTCAGTCACACACTCCGACTCCCATCACACTGTCACACACACTGTCTCCCATCACACACACTCTGACTCCCATCATACTCAGTCACACACACTGTCTCCCATCACACACACTCTGACTCCCATCATACTCAGTCACACACTCTGACTCCCATCACACTCAGTCACACACACTGTCTCCCACCACACACACTCTGACTCCCATCACACTCAGTCACACACACTGTCTCCCATCACACACACTCTGACTCCCATCATACTCAGTCACACACACTGTCTCCCATCACACACACTCTGACTCCCATCATACTCAATCACACACACTGTCTCCCATCACACACACTCTGACTCCCATTACACTCAGTCACACACACACACACAGTCTCCCATCAGCACTTACCTTTCCTTGGTGGCTAGTGGCAGGCAGCATGGTCCCTCCATGCTGCCTGTTCTGCTTCCCCGCGATTGTGCCGACAGGTCACGTGACCGGGCGCGCGTATGACGTCAGCGCGCCCGTCACGTGACTGTCGGCACTTCCGTGTCGGCACACTGCACGGGGAGCCGAACAGGCAGCACGGAGGTTTCTCTGTGCTGCCTGTTCGGCTCCCCGTGCAGCCTGGCAGGCAGAGCGATGGTGAGGGGGGATCTTCCGATCCTTTCTCACCTCCGTCTCTGCCTGCAAGCGCGGTCTTTTTATTTTTTTTTTAAAGGGCCGGGTTTTTTTCTTTTTTTTTCTTTTCAGTGCTGGGGGGCGCTGCCGCCCCCCAAAATTTGCCGCCCTAGGCATCCGCCTAGGATGCCTCGTGGTAAATACAGCACTGAGTAAGAGCGAGCATGCCGCTCAGATAGGGGGGGAGCGTTCCAGAGAAGTGGTTATGCACTAAGCAAGCTAGGTGGAGAGTACGCCTGGAGGCAAGCGTCAGCCAATTTAACTCTTTTAACATTTTACAGTGATGCGTGTTATATTCCCACTGTAGTGCAAAACGACACAATGTATTGTACATAGTGTCGAGTTTACCGAGATGGGTCTGCGGGGCAGAATCATACACAACATCTCCATAATCTAAGATTGGCATCAACATTTACTAGATTTGTTTCTATACAGAGAGCCGATCCTAGGATATAGCTTTGACACAAGCTTGTCAATATGGAGACCAAAAGATAAGTTTAGATCTAGCCACATGCCAAGATACTTATATGAATTTACCTGGGTCAGGCTATAACTGCTTTTGGTCTTGATGGATAATTGAGGATTGTTTAATTTAAGTAGTTTGGCATTTGTCCCAAACAACATGGACACAGTTTTTTCAGCATTGAGGAATAATTTGTTGTTAGCTATCCAATTTTCAACTTTAGAAAACTGATTTTGTAGCACGGATTCCACTTGCGATAGTTTAGTACCGCAAGTATAAATGACCGTATCATCAGCATACATATGCACACGAGCCAGGTCACATACCGAAGGTAGATCATTTATAAATAGCGAGAATAGCAGAGGCCCAAGAACGGATCCTTGAGGCACTCCACACTTGATTGGCAACGGGAGGGAGGCAGTAACATCAATGTATAGATCATTTTTTATTCTCTACAGTCACATTATCTCCCTGAACATAATTCCAACCTTGTTTTTATAATTTTTGAATGTCATAAGCAAGAGGCTCCGCAGACACGTTGAAAACATTTATTTCTCATATTTTATGAATTTGCTGCAATTTTACTAACACAATCTATCGATCATGTTTTCATCATTTTTTATTCTCTACACTCACCGTGCAAGCGGTGTCGAGGTTGATCGCGTTCCTTTAAGACTGGAAGAATGGAGACTTTATCTTAAACATAGAGAGGGTTTCTTTACAGTTTTGGTGGTTACATTGTGGAATTGACTACCATCTGAATTTGTTTTGTCCGATTAAATCAATATATTCAAAAAACGTTTGGATGTTTTTTCTAGATATGAAGTGCATACAGGATTATCATGAGTAGAACTAGATAAGGTAAAGTTGATCCAGGGTCAGTCCGACTGCCTTGGAGTGAAGAAGGCCTTTTTATCCTTTGAGATGCTGTTACTCAGTGGTTTATCTTTTTTTAATATTGGTGTGTGGAATGGTTGACCGTGATGGACTATATGTCTTTTCTCAACCTAATGAACAATGGAAATCATAGTGCGGCACAGGCTTGGGATTATATACTAACAGGAAGGTGGCTGTGGTTGAAACGTCTGAAAAAAGAAAGTGCTGACAGAGCAAGGTAACAGAAGGAGAGACCTGGGTGGAGATCAGGGGAGTTCAACTTCGTGCCCTCTCCAACATGATTACTGAGCTGCATTAGTCCGGACGACAATAAATAAGAAATTATACAAATTAACCTTCTGTCTACACAGAACTTCGCCCCTTTACCTGGCTACGTGGACGGAGAGTTCCTTCCAAAACCAGCAGAGCAGATTTTGGCCCAGAAGGAGGGCAACAATGTCCCACTCATTGTCGGGATGAACAATCACGAATGTGGCTGGGCCATTCCAGTGGTAAGAAGCCTTCCCTTTAGATACGTATAGACCAGAGACATTTATACTAAGCAATATCATTAGAGAAAGGGGTTTGTAAAACGAGCTCACCAAAGAATGGACAATGGCTCACCCTGTGGGATGGGACACTGATGGGAGCCCATTAATTTGGTTATTAATTAGCACTCGTGGTAAGCAGACACAATAATATTATGGCCCCTCAACACTCCAGCATTAACCAGGACTGTCCCGATTTGGGAATGCTATCCCACAGTCCTGATTTTCATTCTCTGGGAATTCCGAAAAAGTAACAGATGCATTGTAGCACAGGGGAGGGGTACGTTTTGGGAATTCTGTTTAATAATTCATTCTGTAAAGGATCTTTTCAAATGTTTTGTTTCCAGTCATTGAATCTCACTGGATTACAAGAAGGAATGGATAAGGAAGCAGTCCGGCGTACTCTGAGAACATTACCATTCTTCGTAAGAGCCATTTAACCTGAAGTAAAGGTCAACAGATACCATAGGGACTCACAGGCAACATATAGAGCAGGGCCGTCCAACATGCGGCCCGTGGGCCAAATGTGGCCCGCCTGACATGGAGGTGCGGCCCGCATTAGATTGGATGCGGTAACCGCACCTCTGTCCCGTGCATACCTCTGCAGCATATGGGAGAGCGCAGCGTGCTCCACTCCCATGCTCCGTGATCCTGTCGGAGCGCCTGGTGTCAGGTGACATCCAGGCGCTCAGAAGATGACTTCCGGATTGGAGGTAAACGGTGTGCATGACATCAATGGCATATACTCTTTTAAGTAAAAAAAAAAAAAAAAACGTGTGTAAGGGTATCGGTGTATCTGTGTGTGAGTATGGAAGGGAGTGTGTGTGTGGAAGGGTGTGTGTGTGTGGAAGGGAGTGTGTGTGTGTGTGTGTGTTTGGAAGGGTGTGTGTGTGTGTGTGTGTGGAAGGGAGTGTGTGTGTGGAAGAGAGTGTGTGTGTGTGTGTGTGTTTGTGGAAGGGAGTGTGTGTGTGTGTGTGGAAGGGAGTGTGTGTGTGTGGAAGGGAGTGTGTGTGTGTAGAAGGGAGTGTGTGTGTGTGTGTGTGTAAGGGAGTGTGTGTGTGTGGAAGGGAGTGTGTGTGTGTGTGTGGAAGGGAGTGTGTGTGTGTGTGTGTGTGTGTGTGTGTGTGTGTGGAAGGGAGTGTGTGTGTGTGTGGAAGGGAGTGTGTGTGTGTGGAAGGGAGTGTGTGTGTGTGTGTGTGGAAGGGAGTCTGTATGTGTGGAAGGGAGTTTGTGTTTGCGTGTGTGCAAGGGAGTTTGTGTGTGCAAGGGAGTTTGTGTGTGTGTGTGTGCAAGGGAGTTTGTGTGTGCGTGTGCAAGGGAGTTTGTGTGGGCCTGTGTGCAAGGGAGTTTGTGTGTGGCGTGTGTGCAAGGGAGTTTGTGTGTGCTTGTGTGCAAGGGAGTTTGTCTGTGTGTGCGTGTGTGCAAGGGAGTTTGTGTCTGTGTGTGAAAGGGTGTCTGTGTCTGCATGTGTGCAAGGGAGTGTGTGTCTGGATGTTTGTGCATGTGTGTAATGATGTCTGTGCAATGGAGTGTGTGTGTGCATGTGTGTAAGGATGTCTGTGTAAGTGTGTCAGGGTGTGCGTCTGTGTGTAAGGGTGACTGTGTTTATATGTGTGACTTTGCGTGTATCCGGCCCACGCACACATTCATTTCTGGTGAAGTGGCCCACTGAAGAAAAAACGTGGACACCCCTGATATAGAGTGTCAAGCATGGTTTGCTTTATAGTAATAGAGTAGGTTCTAATCATTGTGCGAACTGTGACGAAGTGACCACCAGTAGTGGGATTCCATCTTGTTTAGCAACCAGTTATCTTTGTAAAGCCAATCTTCAGCAATATATGCATAATCTTTGCATAGCAATAACATCTGCAGCAGTAAAAACATAATCTTTTTTGTGTGTGAAGCCAATCTGCACCAGCATATGCATAATATTTGTATATGAAGCCAATCTGAAACAGTATATGCACAATCTCTGTATCTGAAGCCAATCTGGAGCAGTAAAAACATAATCTTTGCATATGAAGCCAGTCTGCAGCCTTAACAGTATAATCTTTGTATGTGAAGCCAATCTGCTGCATATAAAGCATAAGCTTATGAAGCCAATCTGCAGCAGCATATGAATAATATTTGTATCTGAAGCCAATCTGGAGCAGTACAGACATAATCTCTGTATACAAAGTCAATCTGCAGCAGTAAAAGCATAATATTTGTATATAAATCCAGTCAGCAGTAATTGCATAATCGCTTTGCTGACCTGGGAGAGCTTCCCCGGGCAGCCCTGGGAGTATTTCATTGGAGTCCCACACGCTGCATGAGAGCTTAAACCTCTGAGTAAGGAGGAAGCACGCATGACAACTGGAGAGTCGGGTCCCCAGTCACGGGTTCAGTGAAACTCTCTACTGGATACAACTGAATAGCGAGAACCAGACCAAAATAACTGGGGAAATTATCCAGCTCGATTCTTCAATTTTTTTTTTTCTACGGCAGGATCCCACCAATTATTGCAAAAATAAAAATCATATGTTTGTGATAAACACGTTAATTCTGTCTTAAATCACATTCGCAGTCTCTAAAAAGAAAACTAACTTCTGTGTAATTTAAAGATTTAATCAAATGTAGGCACGTTAAATAGAAATGCATTAATTATGCTCCGTTTTGAGTCCTCTACGCCCCGTAGATCCAGCTACAGCTAACACGCTTTACAAATTTGATATTTTTGCTCAGGATTTCTCTCAGGACTTAATTTCCTTGATTCTGAAAGAAAAATTTAACACCAACGACCACCTTGAACTCCGAGATCGTTTGATAGACATGTGTGGAGACTTCGGTTTCGTTTTTCCGGCCATCAAAACAGCGAGGTATCACCGAGGTACGAGACACGAGCAGGGTTTGGTTTTTCTTGCTATTTTGGCGCCATACCTTTCATTTCAGGTATTGTTCCCACTGAATGTTGTCTTTCCTTTACAATTCCCACCACCTTTGTACACACCTGACCAGTCATGTGACTTGAGTCTGCTGCCTCTCTGCTAAAAACTGGAACTTGATGTCATTTTATAGCCTGAGTTCTGCATAGGTTTTTCACATAAAGTCGATGATAGATTTGAAAACAATTATAAAAGAGATTGTTGGCAAACCACATAATAGCATTATGCCCCGGACAGGAGAATGATATAGTGATGTCATGTTAGTCAATACTACTGTATGGAAAGGGTGTGTTGGAGCAAAGCTATAAAATGAGATCAAGCCGTAGTTCTCACTGGGAGGAAGCAGAAACAAATCATGCAATCAGATAGCAAGTGAGTAAAATAACAAAGTGAGCAAATAATACAAAAGTTTTCCAGTGATAAGGAGTTCATGTAGGGGTTTTCTCTCCTTTTTCCGACCCTAACCAAGCATTGGTTGTCTTGCAGATGCTGGATTTCCCACTTATGTTTACGAATTCCAGCACCGACCTTCGGTGTTCAAGGACACGAAGCCAGAGTTTGTCAAATCAGACCACGGTGATGAAGTGTTGTCTGTTTTTGGGACCCCGTTCTTGAATGGGGACGTTGTTTTCAAACGTAAGTCACCCAGTTGGCTGGATAAGATGCCTAATACATTTTTGGTTCAGATTTCTGTGTCTGAATAACTAAGAGGTTTTATCTTATCCTACAGCTGATGCGACTGAGGAAGATAAAGTCCTGAGCAAAAAAGTCATGAAATATTGGGCCAATTTTGCTCGGAATGGGTAAGACACCAGTAGCTACTTGATTGTCCTCTAACATGCGTATTACAATGCATTTTAAAAATGTTTTGCCTCTAGGATGGACTGTTTCTCTCCCTACTAGTTATTAGTCAGTAGAGCATCACTGAACATATCTACATATCCCAGAAAAATCTATATCTCAATTTTCCTATGGAAAAATCCAGTATAAAAGTTATGCAAGGGATTATGGGTAAGGATATGCAAATAAGGTTACTAATGACCACCTTTTTGGTTCTTAATCCACTATACATAGACCGTTTGAAGCTCATGCAGACTGGTATTATGTGAATTGTGGTGCTTATCCAACTGTTCGGCTTCCCATTAGTATATACCCCCCAACAGATCCAGTATGGGACCACTTTGAGGGTCAGGGCTGGCCTTTGGGGTGTTCGACATGTGCCACCACACAGGGCGCAACACCCCAGAGGGCGCCACTGAAATTTAAAAAAATAAATAAATAAGTTTACCGGCAGAAGCACTGGCTGGGGAGATCAGAAGATCTCCCCTCACCAGCCCTCTGCACGGCTGCACTAACAGATCCTGGGAGGGGGCAGATCTCACCGGGTGCGAGGTGAAGATCCTCCTCCTCACTGGAAATACGATGCCCTGCGTCATCTCTACATGCAGGAAGTGTGAGAAGCACTTACTGAGCTCTGCGTGTGTTTAACGCACAGATCTCATGATGTGTACAGCTCCCAGTGAAGCAGCAACTTCAAGTAAGAAGGAAGGGGGAGAGATGGGGGAGAGAGCAGATGGGGGGGGGGGGAAAGAAGGGGGAGAGAGAACAGATTGAGGGGAGCGAGAGAGAACAGATATGGGGAGAGAGAGAACAGATATGGGGTGAAGAGAGAGAAAGACATAGGAAGGAAGAAAGACAGACATGGGAAGGGAGAGGAGAGAGACAAGTATGAGGCTAGAGGGAAGGTGCGCCACGGGGGGTGCCCGCACAGGGCACCTGAACACCTAAGGCCGGCCCTGTTGAGGCTCACCTCTTTACCAGAGTCACACTCCCTGTTGTCCTACATCGGTGGTGGGGCATGTGAGGCGGTATGTTAGTAATTACTTGTCCTATCTAAGATGCTCTTCCTTAGCAATGCACTATGTGTGTCTGATTCTCTGCAGGGATCCCAATGGTCCAGGTCTGACAAAATGGCCCAGATACGACAAAACTGAAGACTACCTGGAAATAGGTTTGAAACAGAAGACAAACAGGAGAATGAGGTAAGAGAGCCTAGATTTCTGGACCAAGACTTTTCCCAAAAAAACCCGGGAGATGTCAGAGGGCAAACAACACCGTGTAGAGTTGTAGATTTGTCTGGATTAGTTATTCTTTTCTCCTTGCAGGGGCATCAATAAAATAAAAAATAAAATAACATTTAAAGGGATTCAATGTATTTACACGGGAACACTGATGAATGTTGTGTGTAACATGAAACAACCATACAATGTAACATGATGCATAAACAGCAAGAGCACGAAAATAACCAAATGAAACAACATCACAGTGCTATGAGTTGGATTTCCCAAACATTGACTGTCCAAAAGGCCCACTCCAAGGAAAAAATGCCATCCCGCTGGTTTATTGCTTGCACCCTACGCAGGCATCCCTCTCATTCAAACTATCTGCGAAATGGCACAGAGATGCCCCCATAGACCCTGCGAGTCTCCAGCAGAGGGATATACTCGGAGGGCTATTCACTAACAGGTGAGTTGGGGTGACATGAGAGGAGTTTGAATATGTGAGCAGGTTTGTATAGCAAACTGGCAAGTGAACACGCTAGACCATGATACATAATACAGAAACACCAACCTTGTCTTTCTATGTTTCCATGGGGACTAGCAAAGGGTATCTGATACCTTTCCGCAAGTAATACACCAATTACTACTGAACTGATCTCGAATCAGCACGAAAATCGACCAATGTGGCCAATTTTCGTGCCGACATTTCAGCAGCTGGATTTCGACTGGGGAAAAATGGTAGCCTCAGTCCTCCCCATTTCTATGGCGAGGACTCCGGGTTTTTTTTTTTTCGGGGCCATTGCGAGAGGAACTCGACTTTTACACGGAGATAACCGAATTCCTCCCATAGAAGTCAAGGGAACGAGTTTGGCCCGAAATGTGACGAAATTGAATAAAATAAAATTATTGAAAATAATGATTAAGGCTCCGGTATATGTGAAAGTTTGCCGCTGAGATGGATACAGATTGCCTTAGAATTATAGAATCTCACGTTTGTTTTGTTTGTTCATTCAGGTAGTTGCTGGAGATGTGTGTGTGCAACACTTCACTAGTTTGTTCATTTGTTATATATTGTGTAAGGAGCACAAGAGCACTATAATTTGATCTAGTTTGTGTCTAGTTTACTATTTATTTTATCAACCAGGCTTGCCACCTGGGCGGTATGTTACCGGCAGGGCGGTATGTTACCGGCAGGCCAGTAAAAAAATTGGCTTCAGGCCAATTTTAAGCCTATGGAGACAGAAGCAACGCCAGTATTTTTCTGAATCAACAAATGGGAAAATGGTTGATCCAGTACATTACTTGGAGAGCTGGCTCTCTGTTGTGCGTTCGTTAACATTCTTGGGGGGATTCTACTAATGATTTACTAATTAAAAACTATATCTATATCAAGCATTGTGATCAAACATTAGCAGCTAGTCTGCCAAAAGCGACTTCTCCAGATCCAACCAGGACACCGGGAGATTTTCCAGTAGGCGTGCACCCTTGTGGCTACTCTGGCTGCTGATTTATTTGATGGGTGCATGGGGTTTGGGGAATGTAAGTGGGAATCTCTATTCCAGCATGCTCTGAACTATAATAACTTCACAGTGCAATGTGGAGGTCAGAGTGCTGGGCAAATAGTTCCTTATCGATCTCGCTGTGCCTAGCGAAAGAAGAAGGAGAGGGTATAAAGCCACATGACTGCACACTGAACTTTACACAGCTTGGGAAGCTGTCATATCTAGAGTTGAGCGGACACCTGGATGTTCGGGTTCGGCGAACTTCGGAAACAAGTCCGGGTTCAGGCTCGAACTTGACCCCGAACCCCATTGAAGTCAATGGGGACTCGAACTTTTGGCCACTAAAATGCCTCTAAAAAAGTCCTGGAAAGGACTAGTGGGCTGCAAAAAGAAGTAAAATGGGGGTAAGAGTAGGACAAGTGCCCTGCAAACAAATCTGGATAGGGAAATAACTTCAAATAACATAAAATACATACAAATTACAAATACAGCTTAGCCATAAAATAGCACTAGATGGAATCTTTGATTTTAGCTTTGGAAGAACATAAATCTAAATCTAAAGCATGGCTGCCAGGAGGATCAACAGAATTATCCATTTGAGAGAGGGTTGGAGTGCAGGGTATTCTCTTTCTGTTTATACTAAGTGACCCATAGGTTGAGGAGGCGGTGACCGAGGCGGTGTAGGTGGAAGCGGCGCTGGAGGTAGCCAAAATGCGCTATTCAAAGTGCGCTGTAAGCACAGTATTGGACTGTTCTATTTGACTCTCAGATATGAAGTGTACTGCAAGACGCAAATGTACTATTTAGCACCCAAAAGAATCCAAAATTTTCAAAGTGCGCTGTAAGCACAGTATTCAATGGTTCTATTTGACTCTCAGATGTAATGCTATTGCTATTCTATAGACCAAAATAGAGTCCCCTGTAAGGAACTGAACATGCCTGGACTTGAACTCTGACTTCCATGTTCCTAGTTCTCTTCTTTACCGGTTCACCAGCCTGTCTTTTACATTTTAGCCTATGTTCTAGTAACAATGAATATACCAAGCCCTGTTATTATCATCAACTCTCCTCACCTGTGTCAAGTCATGTGCTCACTCTCAGCATATAAAAGCCTCTTCCTGCGAATCTACCTTTGCCAGATTATTGTGGTTCCTGCCTGCAGTATAATCAAGCTTTCTATTGATCGTTAGTTACCTATTTGGACCGTCTCACTACTCTGCTTTCTCCTACCCACTGACCTTGGCTTGCCTGCCTACGCTTATACTCTTTGTTCCAGCCTCACAGCTCTGCTAAAAGACCAGATTGTCACTCAAAGATCAGGGGCTCAGACCACCTGGGTAACGAGTGGCTACTTCTGGCAGAAGACTTTGCTGATCTGTCTGCTGGACTCCAAACCTACTAACATCAGTATCATTACATCCCCATTCATACGGATAGGTCAATTGACCAATTCTTATGAATGGGGACTCTATTTCGGTTTATTGAAAGCCCATAGCATTACATACAATGTAATCGCCGAACCACGAACTCCAACATACAGTGGAATGTCCGTGTTCGGGTCCGGGGTCCAAAAACCGTAATGTTCGGTACGAACCCGAACAGTGCGGTTCGGGTTCGCTCAACACTAGTCATATCATCAAGAAGAGAGATGCCAGACCCCTGCTTCAACACTAAAGCATCTTTATTTAACCCTCCCCAACCTGTACTCCAGCCTTCCCTCTATCTTTATTTAACCCTCCCCAACCTGTACTCCAGCCTTCCCTCTATCTTTATTTAACCCTCCTCAACCTGTACTCCAGCCTTCCCTCTATCTTTATTTAACCCTCCCCAACCTGCACTCCAGTTAGCCTTCTATTTTTATTTAACCCTCCCCAACCTGCACTCCAGTTAGCCTTCTATTTTTATTTAACCCTCCCATACTAATGCATTATTTAACCTTCGAGACCTAAACTATGCCCTTAACCAAACACATTTTTTCACTGGCCCTGTGAGGGTTAAATAAAGCATGGGTAGCATTTGGTTATACTACGGGCCTGGGAGAGTTAAATAATGATGGGGTTAGATACAGATGACGTATAGGAATCAGGAGAGTACAGAGCCCTGAATTTATAAAAGCATGGACAGGTTCTATTGGCCGCTGGTATTTT
Organism: Pelodytes ibericus; assembly: GCA_036172795.1. NCBI lineage: Eukaryota > Metazoa > Chordata > Amphibia > Anura > Pelodytidae > Pelodytes > Pelodytes ibericus. Next base: position 202,004,746 of record CM069862.1, on the reverse strand, counting down.
ATTTATTTTCATGGTCCAATCCAGGTAACTGTGGACGACGTTCTCCATGATACTCATTAATACTCATGAGAACTATAGTTCAAAATTGACATCCTCATCTCCATTATAAATAAATGGGGCGCTATACACTGCCACGTCTCTGTCTGGCTAACTGCATACTGATGGCTACCTATATATTTAGGCAAGCCCTGTGATAAACGTATATTCACAACATAGAAACATAGAATGTGTCGGCAGATAAGAACCATTCGGTCCATCTATTTTATAAATACATTTATTAGTCCCCAGTTCCCTATCTTATATCTAGGATAGCCTTATACCTATCCCATGCATGCTTAAACTCCTTCACTGTATTAACCTCTACCACTTCTACTGGAAGACTATTCCATGCATCCACTACCCTCTCAGTAATGTAATACTTTCATTAGTCCCTGACCTTATCTTATATCTAGGATAGCCTTATACCTATCCCATGCATGCTTAAACTCCTTCACTGTATTAACCTCTACCACTTCTACTGGAAGACTATTACATGCATCCACTACCCTCTCAGTAAAGTAATACTTTCATTAGTCCCTGGCCTTATCTTATATCTAGGATAGCCTTATACCTATCCCATGCATGCTTAAACTCCTTCACTGTATTAACCTCTACCACTTCTACTGGAAGACTATTCCATGCATCCACTACCCTCTCAGTAAAGTAATACTTTCATTAGTCCCTGGCCTTATCTTATATCTAGGATAGCCTTATACCTATCCCATGCATGCTTAAACTCCTTCACTGTATTAACCTCTACCACTTCTACTGGAAGACTATTCCATACATCCACTACCCTCTCAGTAAAGTAATACTTTCATTAGTCCCTGGCCTTATCTTATATCTAGGATAGCCTTATACCTATCCCATGCATGCTTAAACTCCTTCACTGTATTAACCTCTACCACTTCTACTGGAAGACTATTCCATGCATCCACTACCCTCTCAGTAATGTAATACTTTCATTAGTCCCTGACCTTATCTTATATCTAGGATAGCCTTATACCTATCCTACGCATGCTTAAACTCCTTTTCTGTATTAACCTCTACCACTTCTGCTGGACGACTATTCCATACATCCACTACCCTCTCAGTAATGTAACACTTTCATTAATCCCTGGCCTTATCTTACATCTAGGATAGCCTTATACCTATCCCACGCATGCTTAAACTCCTTCACTGTATTAACCTCTACCACTTCTACTGGAAGACTATTCCATGCATCCACTAACCTCTCAGTAATGTAATACTTTCATTAAGTCCCTGACCTTATCTTATATCTAGGATAGCCTTGTGTCTATCCCACGCATGCTTAAACTCCTTCACTGTATTAACCTCTACCACTTCTGCTGGAAGACTATTCAATACATCCACTACCCTCTCAGTAATGTAACACTTTCATTAATCCCTGGCCTTATCTTACATCTAGGATAGCCTTATACCTATCCCACGCATGCTTAAACTCCTTCACTGTATTAACCTCTACCACTTCTGCTGGACGACTATTCCATACATCCACTACCCTCTCAGTAATGTAATACTTTCATTAGTCCCTGGCCTTATCTTATATCTAGGATAGCCTTATACCTATCCCACGCATGCTAAAACTCCTTCACTGTATTAACCTCTACCACTTCTGCTGGACGACTATTCCATACATCCACTACCCTCTCAGTAATGTAACACTTTCATTAATCCCTGGCATTATCTTACATCTAGGATAGCCTTATACCTATCCCACGCATGCTTAAACTCCTTCACTGTATTAACCTCTACCACTTCTGCTGGAAGACTTTTCCATACATCCACTTCCCTCTCTGTAAAGTAATACTTTCATTAGTCCCTGGCCTTATCTTATATCTAGGATAGCCTTGTGTCTATCCCATGCATGCTTAAACTCCTTCACTGTATTAATCTCTACCACTTCTACTGGAAGACTATTCCATACATCCACTACCCTCTCAGTAAAGTAATACATTCATTAGTCCCTGGCCTTATCTTATATCTAGGATAGCCTTATACCTATCCCATGCATGCTTAAACTCCTTCACTGTATTAACCTCTACCACTGCTACTGGAAGACTATTCCATACATCCACTACCCTCTCAGTAAAGTAATACATTCATTAGTCCCTGGCCTTATCTTATATCTAGGATAGCCTTATACCTATCCCATGCATGCTTAAACTCCTTCACTGTATTAACCTCTACCACTGCTACTGGAAGACTATTCCATACATCCACTACCCTCTCAGTAAAGTAATACATTCATTAGTCCCTGGCCTTATCTTATATCTAGGATAGCCTTATACCTATCCCACGCATGCTTAAACTCCTTCACTGTATTAACCTCTACCACTTCTACTGGAAGACTATTCCATACATCCACTACCCTCTCAGTAATGTAATACTTTCATTAGTCCCTGGCCTTATCTTATATCTAGGATAGCCTTATACCTATCCCATGCATGCTTAAACTCCTTCACTGTATTAACCTCTACCACTTCTGCTGGACGACTATTCCATACATCCACTACCCTCTCAGTAATGTAATACTTTCATTAATCCCTGGCCTTATCTTACATCTAGGATAGCCTTATACCTATCCCACGCATGCTTAAACTCCTTCACTGTATTAACCGCTACCACTTCTGCTGGAAGACTTTTCCATACTTCCACTTCCCTCTCTGTAAAGTAATACTTTCATTAGTCCCTGGCCTTATCTTATATCTAGGATAGCCTTATACCTATCCCACGCATGCTTAAACTCCTTCACTGTATTAACCTCTACCACTTCTGCTGGAAGACTTTTCCATACTTCCACTTCCCTCTCTGTAAAGTAATACTTTCATTAGTCCCTGGCCTTATCTTATATCTAGGATTGCCTTATACCTATCCCATGCATGCTTAAACTTCTTCACTGTATTAACATCTACCACTTCTGCTGGAAGACTATTCCATACATCCACTACCCTCTCAGTAATGTAACACTTTCATTAATCCCTGGCCTTATCTTACATCTAGGATAGCCTTATACCTATCCCACGCATGCTTAAACTCCTTCACTGTATTAACCTCTACCACTTCTACTGGAAGACTATTCCATACATCCACTACCCTCTCAGTAATGTAATACTTTCATTAATCCCTGGCCTTATCTTATATCTAGGATAGCCTTATACCTATCCCACGCATGCTTAAACTCCTTCACTGTATTAACCTCTACCACTTCTACTGGAAGACTATTCCATACATCCACTACCCTCTCAGTAATGTAATACTTTCATTAATCCCTGGCCTTATCTTATATCTAGGATAGCCTTATACCTATCCCACGCATGCTTAAACTCCTTCACTGTATTAACCTCTACCACTTCTACTGGAAGACTATTCCATACATCCACTACCCTCTCAGTAATGTAATACTTTCATTAATCCCTGGCCTTATCTTATATCTAGGATAGCCTTATACCTATCCCACGCATGCTTAAACTCCTTCACTGTATTAACCTCTACCACTTCTAATGGAAGACTATTCCATGCATCCACTAACCTCTCAGTAATGTAATACTTTCATTAAGTCCCTGACCTTATCTTATATCTAGGATAGCCTTGTGTCTATCCCACGCATGCTTAAACTCCTTCACTGTATTAACCTCTACCACTTCTGCTGGAAGACTATTCCATACATCCACTACCCTCTCAGTAATGTAACACTTTTATTAATCCCTGGCATTATCTTACATCTAGGATAGCCTTATACCTATCCCACGCATGCTTAAACTCCTTCACTGTATTAACCTCTACCACTTCTGCTGGACGACTATTCCATACATCCACTACCCTCTCAGTAATGTAACACTTTCATTAATCCCTGGCATTATCTTACATCTAGGATAGCCTTATACCTATCCCACGCATGCTTAAACTCCTTCACTGTATTAACCTCTACCACTTCTGCTGGAAGACTTTTCCATACATCCACTTCCCTCTCTGTAAAGTAATACTTTCATTAGTCCCTGGCCTTATCTTATATCTAGGATAGCCTTATACCTATCCCATGCATGCTTAAACTCCTTCACTGTATTAACCTCTACCACTTCTACTGGAAGACTATTCCATGCATCCACTACCCTCTCAGTAAAGTAATACTTTCATTAGTCCCTGGCCTTATCTTATATCTAGGATAGCCTTATACCTATCCCACGCATGCTTAAACTCCTTCACTGTATTAACCTCTACCACTTCTGCTGGACGACTATTCCATACATCCACTACCCTCTCAGTAATGTAACACTTTCATTAATCCCTGGCCTTATCTTACATCTAGGATAGCCTTATACCTATCCCACGCATGCTTAAACTCCTTCACTGTATTAACCTCTACCACTTCTACTGGAAGACTATTCCATGCATCCACTAACCTCTCAGTAATGTAATACTTTCATTAGTCTCTGACCTTATCTTATATCTAGGATAGCCTTGTGTCTATCCCACGCATGCTTAAACTCCTTCACTGTATTAACCTCTACCACTTCTGCTGGAAGACTATTCCATACATCCACTACCCTCTCAGTAATGTAACACTTTCATTAATCCCTGGCCTTATCTTCCATCTAGGATAGCCTTATACCTATCCCACGCATGCTTAAACTCCTTCACTGTATTAACCTCTACCACTTCTGCTGGACGACTATTCCATACACCCACTACCCTCTCAGTAATGTAACACTTTCATTAATCCCTGGCCTTATCTTACATCTAGGATAGCCTTATACCTATCCCACGCATGCTTAAACTCCTTCACTGTATTAACCTCTACCACTTCTGCTGGAAGACTTTTCCATACATCCACTTCCCTCTCTGTAAAGTAATACTTTCATTAGTCCCTGGCCTTATCTTATATCTAGGATAGCCTTATACCTATCCCATGCATGCTTAAACTCCTTCACTGTATTAACATCTACCACTTCTGCTGGAAGACTATTCCATACATCCACTATCCTCTCAGTAATGTAACACTTTCATGAATCCCTGGCCTTATCTTACATCTAGGATAGCCTTATACCTATCCCACGCATGCTTAAACTCCTTCACTGTATTAACCTCTACCACTTCTACAGTAAGACTATTCCATGCATCCACTACCCTCTCAGTACAGTAATACTTTCATTAGTCCCTGGCCTTATCTTATATCTAGGATAGCCTTATACCTATCCCACGCATGCTTAAACTCCTTCACTGTATTAACCTCTACCACTTCTGCTGGAAGACTTTTCCATACATCCACTTCTCTCTCTGTAAAGTAATACTTTCATTAGTCCCTGGCCTTATCTTATATCTAGGATAGCCTTATACCTATCCCATGCATGCTTAAACTCCTTCACCGTCTTAATCTCTACCACTTCTACTGGAAGACTATTCCATGCATCCACTACCCTCTCTGTAAAGTAATACTTTCATTAGTCCCTGGCCTTATCTGATATCTAGGATAGTCTTATACCTATCCCATGCATGCTTAAACTCCTTCACTGTATTAACCTCTACCACTTCTGCTGGAAGACTATTCCATGCATCCACTACCCTCTCAGTAAAGTAATACTTTCATTAGTCCCTGTCACATTATAAGACAGGGATCCAGGTCCCCCGCAGAGCTGCAGGGGACCTGGATCCCCCTCTCTAACAGCAGGGGATGTCTGCGCGATGAGTTTTTCTATCGAATAAAAAAGGAAAACTGAACTGAATGTGTCCTGGACTTTGTATACCCTAGAAGGCTGTGGTTTATTGTAAGATCGGTGGCAAAATCCTATATGTAAAAGAGGTGGTTTGTCACAGCATGTGTATTTGTGGCTGTGTATTTATGTGTATAAGTGTATCTTTGAGTAATGTGAGTTTTTTTTTTTGTGTGCTGTGAATCTTATTGTGTATTGTGGTACAGTAATATGCAGCATGAGTGTGGGATATACTCACACACTGCACATTACTGTGAGTTTTATTGGTGTGGAGTCTGTGATACACTCACACACCGCACATTACTGTGAGTTTTATTGCTGTGGAGTCTGTGATACACTCACACGCTGCACATTACTGTGAGTATTATTGCTGTGGAGTCTGTGATACACTCACACGCTGCACATTACTGTGAGTATTATTGCTGTGGAGTCTGTGATACACTCACACGCTGCACATTACTGTGAGTTTTATTGCTGTGGAGTCTGTGATACACTCACACGCTGCACATTACTGGGAGTTTTATTGCTGTGGAGTCTGTGATACACTCACACGCTGCACATTACTGGGAGTTTTATTGCTGTGGAGTCTGTGATACACTCACACGCTGCACATTACTGGGAGTTTTATTGCTGTGGAGTCTGTCACAGACAGACACACATATACAGACACACGCGTACAGTCGTCGGTCACACGCACAGTCAGTAACTGACACACACATACAGTCAGTCACAGGCAGACATACAGTCAGTCACATAAACGCAGAGTGCATCTATCAATATGTCCCCCTCCTGGCTGCTATACCTCATTCTAGCCTGATCTGGGCCCTGCTGTTGTTGTTTCAAGCCCTGCTGAGCACACTCAGTGCTCGGACACTAAAAGACTGTGCAGCCGGTGCACACACTGCTCCTTCGCACTCCGCTGGATAAATAAATAAATAAAATGATCCCAGCGGCGAGGGCACCGTGCAGGGGCAACAATAACCAGGTGCCAGGTATAATTTCCTGGTGCCCAGGATTTGTTGAGCCCTGCTGTATTTACCGCGAGGCATCCTAGGCGGATGCCTATGGCGGCAAATTTTGGGGGGCGGCAGCACTGGAAAAAAAAAAAAATCCGCCCCTTTAAAAAAAAACCCCACCGCGCTTGCAGGCAGAGATGGAGGTGAGAGGGGATCGGAAGATCCCCCCTCACCATCGCTCTGCCTGCCAGGCTGCACGGGGAGCCGAACAGGCAGCACAGAGAAACCTCCGTGCTGCCTGTTCGGCTCCCCGTGCAGTGTGCCGACAGTCACGTGACGGGCGCGCTGACGTCATACGCGCGCCCGGTCACGTGACCTGTCGGCACAATCGCCGGGAAGCTGAACAGGCAGCATGGAGGGACCATGCTGCCTGCCTGCCAGGGAAAGGTAAGTGCTGATGGGAGACTGTGTGTGAGTGACTGAGTGTGATGGGAGTCAGAGTGTGTGTGATGGGAGACATTGTGTGTGTGTGTGTGATGGGAGTCAGAGTGTGTGTGTGTGTGTGTGTGATGGGAGACTGTGTGTGTGTGTGTGATGGGAGACTGTGTGTGACTGAGTGTGATGGGAGTCAGTGTGTGTGTGATGGGAGACAGTGTGTGTGACTGAGTGTGATGGGAGTCAGAGTGTGCGTGATGGGAGTAGGAGTGTGTGACTGAGTGTGATGGGAGTGTGAGCTTGATGTGAGTCTGAATGATGGGGCATGTCTTAGGTGTGTAACGTGGGTGTGCAGCTTGGGTAGGGGGGTGCCCGGATTTTGTCTGCCTAGGGCAGCACAAAATCAAGATACACCACTGTATATTCCTATTGTTCACTGGCATCATATATATCCATCTGTATGCTTGCCTCAGCATGTGAGCTTACTTATCCCCAGATCTTTTGGAGACCTAGCAACGCCCCTGCTTTGCAGCAAGTTGCATGTCATGGGATTGCAATGTGATTTTATGACGTGAACTTGTAAAGGTGCCATAAGAGAGATGAAACCAAAGCACAAATATAGTTTGTTTGCTATCTGGTAACCTAAGCCAATGGATGTATCATACATCCCCAGCAGCCAATCACAGACGAGTTGCAGAAATGGGTTAATAGGTTTTAAACTATAGCATAATATCTTAAGACATTCTCTGTTTGAGAAACTTCCTGTAAACTATCTCCCAGCTCGGACATTATCATCAGCTGTCCCAGGACTGCTACCCACTCAGCAATCTCCATGGGACTTATAATCAGAATACTTCTCTTCTACTGCCTGATACTACAAGCCTTGACAACAGGTGAGATCTACCATCGGCTGAAGGACTGGCACAAGCCAGCAAGTCAGTCTAAAGCACGGATTAGCATTAACTGACCATGCAATTATTATAACTGCAGTGTGTCTAGTGCTTGTTTGGAGCCAGAGGGATGCGATGGTGCACTTCTGTAAATTTAAGGATTGACTCCCTGGGGGAAAAAGACAAGGATTTGCAGCCTTCTTTAAAGGGACTGAGTCACCTAAACATTGTTGATATTGTAAATGCAGAGAATTGAAAAAAAGGAACTGTTCATTGGACTTGATTCATAAAAGAGAATTACATGGAATTGATAAGGGTAACTGCAAGCGTTAAGGACATCTAAACCGTGCTTCCATCATTAGAGGCATGTAATGGGTGTGGTGGGTCATTTAGTGTGTATGCAATTAGGCTTGTGGGGGTATGTAATGCGGTGATTGGGCATTTAATGTGTGTGCCATGTGGGCAATGGCTGGGGCATGCAATGGGGGTGACGGGGCATTTAGTGTGTATGCAATGTGGGTTATGGGGATATGTAATGGGGTGATTGGGCATTTAATGTGTGTGCAATGTGGGCCATGGGGCATGTAATGGGGTCATGTCGTAGGTGTGCAACGGAGGTGGGCTGTAGCACACATTTTGTCTGCCTAGGGCAGCACAAAACAAAGATACACCACTGAGTGTATAATTATAGATACATCCAGGTTGCCTGGGAGCTCAGCCAATCAGCACGGGGGCTTGCCCGCACAACTAGTCGTGGTCTGTAGGGGTCTCTACTCTCTACGTCTTTCTCTCCTCATACTGGGGCCATTCATTTCCCCACAGTGTCAGTCAGCCCCCCTGATAGAGCAAAACAAGCACAGACAGTTCAGCAAAGTACTTTATCTGCATTTTTTTTAAAAAGCATTTCTATTTCCAGTGCCTACACTTGATAGGATCTTTCAGTTAAACAGAACATATTTATTTTGCAGACAGTTGCCCTTTAAATCAGCAGATCTAGTTATCAAGGCCACACTACAGGATTTCTTCAGTGCAGCAGTGCCAGTCATTAGAGCCAAATCGAACGGCTACTCAATATGCCACACTTTGAGTCCTAATTGGCTGTTTGGAAACCAAAGCACCGGGGACATTTGGACTGGAACTATTTTGCTCCCAGCTCTGTTTCTTGTTTGCAGGGGGTTGGGGCTCCCTGCCTTGACCCCCACATATCTGTATGGGGGGGAGGGGTATGGCTATGGGTATCTGGGAGCCATTTCGGTGTTTCCCGGACCCTTTTTTAATAGGAGTGATCAGGACAGATTTTAGGGGAATTTCAATAATAGCCAAATTTATCCTGGGCTGCATTCGGAATTTGCATGTGATCGGCTATGAAAGCGAATTGTGCCGCTATATGGGGTTATGTGGCTTCTGATATGTCCACGCTGGGCTCAGAAATATTCTGAACGCTGGTCATTTCGGCCCAGAGGTTTGACGTATATTGTGTAGACCCTTTGTAGTTCATGTTCTGCAAATATAATCAAAATATATAATATTTGTTAATTAGAATAATGCTATTTACAGGGCAAGAGAATACAAAACCTGTGGTGAACACAAAGTATGGAAAACTTCTTGGAGAAACGATGATGGTAAAGGGGACGGACAGACCTGTCCACACTTTCCTTGGGGTCCCCTTTGCAAAGCCTCCAGTTGGAAAATTAAGATTTGCTCCTCCACAGCCACCAGCACCATGGAGCTCCGTCAGGGACGCAACTAAAGATGCACCCATGTAAGAAAACCTTGTACAAAATACCCTGGAATTAATACAACAAACTTAACTAGTATACTGTTACCATACTTGCCCTCTAATTAGGTCCTCCGATAAAAGGTTTGTCTAGCATTTTATTCCAACCCACCTATACACCTTTTTCATAACAGTTCCCATTAAGAGTTGAGCAATGGTCACCCTTGTCTGGTCACTATATTGTTGTAATGATTTTGTTGAATGTTATATTATTGTTATCTAATTTTAAAATGCATCACTCCTCACCTGTCCAGATGTGTACAAAACAAAAAGATGCTGGAATCAATGACAGACCTTTTTCAGGCTGAGGCTTTGCCCCCCCCTATTTCAGAGGACTGTTTATATTTAAATATCTTCACTCCAGGAGACAGAACCAAGAATTCCAAATTACCAGTGAGTATTGATGCATTAACTCTCTGTAGAGATTGAAAATATATTATAATAATACTATTCTGGATCCTGTGGATCTAGGGTTTAGTTAGCATAGGAATTATATGTATGTGGGTAAGCTTGGAAATACAGAAATAAACAAATTTATGGACATAAAGGTGCAGAAATAGTAGAAGGATTAGCATTATTTGACAAATGCATGGGGATTTAGCCACATCTGATGAATCTAATACAGCCCCCACACACTGGCAAGTCCTGAACACTAACCCTACCCTAGCTAAAAGGAAAAAAAGACCAACTTATCCTAAACCTGATGCATGGCAAGCCACAATAAGACAATCAGAGCAGCTGAACATGGCATGGGGAAAAAGCAAGTTGCAACATCAGTAACTTTACAATTACTCTCCGAAAGAGTTTGGCACCACGAAGAGTCTGAAGCAACTTTACTTCTTATGTCCCCCATACACCAAAAAAAAAGAAAGTTGGCTTCCTTTTCTCCTAGTGCTTAAGAAAGCTTGTACTAGAGTTGCCTTCTTAACTACACAAGCAGGGTCTATTTATTAGACAATGAACAGTGCATCTGCAAAAATCAGGGCCAAATTTTTCAAACTTTTTTGCAACTTTCCCAGCAGTTCACTGTTTAGTAAATAGAGCCTGTGTATTGAGAGTTTGATTTATTAATTTTTTGGAGTGTGTGTGTGTGGGGGTGGGGGGGGGGGGGGGGGGGGGTGGGAAGAGATATCTTGATATTAAAATAAACAATTTGTCTATATTATCTTCATGGCCTCTTTCCTGGTGTTGTCCAGGTTATGGTCTTCATACATGGAGGTGGACTCACTGTAGGATCAGCGACCATGTACGACGGATCATCCCTTAGCGCATATGAAAACGTTGTGGTTGTGCCAATACAGTACAGACTAGGTATCCAGGGATTTCTTTGGTAAATATATCCAATGTGTTTTTTCCTGCTTCTTTTTTTAGGATATGTCAAAGTCCTTTAGCCCACCGGAGACCACACAGGCTGTCTATGACTGTTGGCCTGCAACTCCCATTGGGAGGAACCTCGCAATGGAAGTTGGAGGGGAAGTCTACAGACTACCGCAAAAATATAAGCCAAGGAATTGTTTAATGATAGGCAAAGTGCCCATTCAAGGTCAGTGAAGGTCGATAGAACACCACTGGTGCCGACGCCTGGACTGGATTTACATAGAATTGTTGGCACCAAGGTTTGGATGGGATCTCAGACCTAAAGGAGGTCAAAAAATGAGACAGTTTGAGCTTCCTTAACTCATGGAAAAAGCCCGGAGCATTTTTTTAAAAATTTCTTATGTTACTGACTTGACTTATCAACTGACCTCTATCTTTGTTGTGTCTCAGTACTGGCAATGAGGAAGCCCCTGGGAATTATGGGTTTTTGGACCAAGTTGCAGCTCTTCAGTGGGTCCAGGAAAACATTGAGGATTTCGGAGGCGACCCTCGGTCTGTCACTATATTTGGGGAATCGGCAGGGGGTTTGAGTGTTGCGGCCATGGTGAGATCCTTCTCACTATCCTTTCCTTCACAGGTTCACATAAAGTGCCCACCCCATACTCTCACCAGTACCAACCAACATGTCCCATAATCATTTATGGATCTATTATTATTATACACATTCTTGCTTTCTTTCCTTGTGTAATACCTGCAGGTTCTGTCTCCCTTGGCCAAGGGCTTGTTCCACAGAGCCATTTCTGAGAGCGGAGTTGCCTCAATGCCTGGTTTGATAATCAGTAAAACCGAAGATATCCTTTCTTACCGGAATGTAAGCATCTCTCTTTCTGATCCAGATAGTAACTTCAACTTACAACTCTTGCTATAAGACTTATCATTCACCCTTTATTCATGGTGCTCTCCATAACTGCTCTGAACAACAACTCCAGGGTGTTACGTAATGCTGTGTAGTGTCAAGAGATGGCCCTGCCGTGTAATATCACAAGCATGTAGGATCTATTGCAAGAATGGAAGGCAAGAGAGTAGATTGACCTTGGCCAGCGACTTTCCATTCCTTCCTCTGCCAATGTTTGCCTTCCATTTGTAAAGTAAAAATCCTACCTTCTCCTTAAAGAATTGTTCACTTTTTCTCATTTTTGTTTTGTGATATTGTAATTATTTAAGCATTGTCTCTGGAGTGAACACATTTGTGTTTTTATAGTGCTGTGGTGTTATTTTATAATCTATCTTTCTTTCAAGCTGGTGGCTGACATCATTAGATCATAAGAGTGACATATTGGTTGCACAAGTGTCATTTCTGTCTCAAAATGTCCAATTTTTTTTTTGCTTTTCAGTTTGTTGCCAATGTATCTGGCTGTGATTCAGATTCAGTGGTGGACTGTTTGAGGAAGAAAACCGAGGAAGAAATGATTTCAATTGGTAACTCTCTGGTATGATAAGCAGTGATGTAATAAAGACTATATCAGGACAGGGTGTGTAGGGCAGAGAGAAAGCAGTAGGAGATTTGCTTCTTGGAATTTGTCCAAGTGAAGGTCACAGTGGTCAAACATTCTGGCAGACCAATATAGTGTTAGTATGGACCAGGGGCGTCACTAGGGTTGGTGTCACGCGGTGCAGAAACTCATGGTGTCATCACCCCCCTGGATTTCCTCCAATACCATGCCAAACAGATTCCTTAGTAATGCCAGTTGGATGGCCTATTAACTATGCCACACACAGGAGCCCCATAACTATGCCACACACAGGAGCCCCATAACTATGCCACACACAGGAGCCCCATAACTATGCCACACACAGGAGCCCCATAACTATGCCACACACAGGAGCCCCATAACTATGCCACACACAGGAGCCCCATAACTATGCCACACACAGGAGCCCCATAACTATGCCACACACAGGAGGCCCATAACTATGCCACACACAGGAGCCCCATAACTATGCCACGCACAGGAGCCCCATAACTATGCCACACACAGGAGCCCATAACTATGCCACACACAGGAGGCCCATAACTATGCCACACACAGGAGCCCCATAACTATGCCACGCACAGGAGCCCCATAACTATGCCACACACAGGAGCCCATAACTATGCCACACACAGGAGCCCCATAACTATGCCACACACAGGAGCCCCATAACTATGACACACCAGAGCCCCACTATTTATGCCTCACAAAAGAGTCCCTTAATTATGCCACACATGGGGTCCAATAAATATGCCACACACAAGCGCCACATAATTATGCACACTTGGGACCGCCATTAATTATGCAACACACAGGAGCCCCACGAGGTGACAATTGTACAATTATAGAGCCCAGTAATATTGTGCCCGTCAGAGCCCAGTAATATTGTGCCCGTCAGAGCCCAGTAATATTGTGCCCGTCAGAGCCCAGTAATATTGTGCCCGTCAGAGCCCAGTAATATTGTGCCCGTCAGAGCCCAGTAATATTGTGCCCGTCAGAGCCCAGTAATATTGTGCCCGTCAGAGCCCAGGAAAAGTGGGACAGTCAGAGCCCAGGAAAAGTGGGCCAGTCAGAGCCCAGGAACAGTGGGCCAGTCAGAGCCCAGGAACAGTGGGCCAGTCAGAGCCCAGGAACAATGGGCCAGTCAGAGCCCAGGAACAGTGGGCCCCTCAGAGCCCAGGAACAGTGGGCCCCTCAGAGCCCAGGAACAGTGGGCCCCTCAGAGCCAAGGAACAGTGGGCCCCTCAGAGCCCAGGAACAGTGGGCCCCTCAGAGCCCAGTAACATTGTGCCATTCAGAGCCCAGTTATATTGTGCAGTTAAAGTGCTCGTTTTCAACCACCCTCCTCCCCCCTTCCCCATCACTTATTAAATTGCTGCTGCTCTGTGTTCCCGGACAGACGCCTCCTCCGTGCAGTCTTCTCTTCCCTTCTGCACGGAGGAGGGAAACACAGTCACCGGATGTGACTTAACGGGACATCCGGTCGCTGTGATATTTTTAAATTTTTTTCCGGCGGACGCATTCAAAGTTAAGCAGCACGGTGCGGGTGGTGCCCGGCAGCAAGGGTGTCACCACTGCTGGAGGTGTCAATCGGTGCGGTCCGCACCCCCCTCGGGACGCCACTGGTATGGACGATCATTCAGCCAATAAGACAGCATCTCTGGAGAAAGTAATACCTGATGGCACATTGCAAAATCCTATTAAAAAGGCACTGAACCCTCTAGAGAAACTTTTCATGAGGCAGAAGGTTTATTATGTCAATTGAATAACTTTTAATATGCAGCACCATCAGTTCATCATTCAACTAGCAGCCTTAATACCGCAATCTGTGTAAAGAAAAGGAAAAAGGCTAGGTTCCGTCCCTCTAGGTAAGCATTGTGTAAGGCCGCTATATTTAAAAGAAAAAAAAACGCTGTACCTCTCAATAAATAACCACCAAGAAAAAATATTAGGGGCTACTCCAGAAAGAGGCAATTTCAGGGAACTGAGACTTTAATTTCAAATTTAAGGCCTCCAAGCTGAATTCGAGAATTGTTTTCCCACCTTGCAACATTGGCCCAAATTTTGAAATTCCCGTCTCAGTTCTCTCTTTGTTGAGTAGACTCTATTGTTTTAGGAGAAGTACTCATTGATTAAGTTACCGGAAACTCAGTGGAACATATGAATGTAGATATATCATCAACGAACCCAAAATATATGACGTGTTGTGTTGATACAGGAACTCGTCGCCACGCCTGCCTGCGTGGATGGCGTCTTCTTGCCCAAACCGGTAGAAGAGATGCTGGCCAACAAAGAGATAAAAAACGTTCCCTACTTGATTGGCGTTAATGAGCGGGAGTTTAGCTGGGTCATCCCCGTGGTAAGAGCATTTTACATTATGACTTCTACATCAGTGGGTGAGGTCTTTTCGTAATACCAGCCCTCGTTTGGTCTGTTTTCCCAGCTCACGAACATGGCAGGGCTAGAAAAAGGCCTGGATAAAGAGACATTGATGCTAGTACTGAAAAGCTTTTATTTCCAGGTAAGACCACGTATTCTTGCTTGTACTGTCAGCATCTGCTGTCGTTTTGTTTCTACTATGACTGCAGATCATAAAAAGTGAAGGAAATGCAAGCAAATGTATAGATCAAGAGAAAACTGTGGTTTCAGTGTGTCTGCATTGTCTCATCAGCTGTAATTTTCAAGGAGATATGTGTAGTTTTGCATATCAGGCCACAAGGTGATGTCATAAACAGGACACAACAGACACATTTAAAACAAATATCTGCCTTAATTTATGCATGTGCATGCAAATCTGCTAACACAATATATAGATCATTCCCCATCATTATGTACTGTCTACATTATAGTCTCTTACCTTGGAAGCACAGTCTTGTATGAACAGCTCAATCTTGCTAGGGGCGGGGCTACTTGGGAGGACACTGGGCGACATGGAAAATAGGGGTCCAGGTACACGGAGCAGAGAGGTGGGACTCCTGGGTGCTTGGGTCGGAGAGTCAGAGGGCCGACCCGAGCTAGGAGACACGGTGGCAAAGACACTTAATGGAATGACAATTGTCCTTTAAATACAATTTAACCACTAACGTTTTGCAGAGAATCCCTGAAGAATTGCTTCCCCTGGTGATGGAGGAATATTTTGGGGACACAAACGATCCTCTCGAAATCCGAAACCGGCTTCTGGATTATTTTGGGGACATAGTGTTTGATATTCCATCTCTCAGGACTGCCCAGTATCACCGAGGTACAAAAGACTCGATTCTGGATTGTGGTATAATTTGTTGAATCCATTGTATACGATTACATCTCTGGCCTCCTTTAATATCCATTTTTGATTTTTTCCTTTTCAAACTTTTGTGTTTTAGTTTTCCGTCATGACAAGTGTTTTAATCCTTTTTTTTTTTTTCAATGTGTGGGCGGTTAATGAGAATTTAAACAACCGAACATGGACAAGAGGGTACGATCGCTTGTAGTCACTAACACGATTTCTGGAGCATATTTATTGTACCACTTGATGGACAAATGTATGTTCTATGGCGCTCCACAGACCTTGCCACGATTAGACATTGGAAAGAAAAGATTATGACACATCACTTTGTAATTCATTAATAGAAAGGCAATGGCTAGGTCAGGAACATGCTTATGGAAGATCCTGGAATAAATAATACCTTCAAAATTATTTCCTGGTTGGGTAGCAATGCTATAACCCATCCTTCTATCATCACTTCTAAACAGTGTTTATCATTTTGCTGCATTGTAGATTCTGGATTCCCTGTGTACTTTTACCAATTTCGACACATGGCTTCGGTGTGTAAGGCTTCCAAGCCAGAATTCGCTAAAACCGACCACGGAGATGAACTCATGTTTGTTTTCGGTGGTCCCTTCCTAAAAGGCCATGTTGTGTTCAAAGGTAAGCCAACAAATTGAATTGAAATGTATAGAGTTATAATAAATAGTATTATTCTGAATGACTCACAAGTACTGTTTCCTTCCAAAGGTCACCTAACAGATGACGAAAAGACACTAAGTAAAATCATTATGAAATACTGGGCTAACTTCGCTCGAACTGGGTAAGACATGATATCCAAGTAGTATGGGATTGTTTTTAGCCTTTAATATTCTCCTTCTGTGATGTGTGATATAATTTAACGTCCTTAAAAAAAACTACACAACAATCAACAACCTATGTTTAATTGAAAGACTGCATGAAAGTGTAGACATTTTAAACAGAAATTATTTAATTAAAGAATACAAATAAAGTATCATTTTGAGCCCTATCTGCTGCATATAGCTCTATCAGGGGGCAGACATGTTGTTAAGAATCTTGAGTTGGAATAATGACTCAACATTCCAAACAACATGTCTGCCCCCTGATAGAGCTAAATTAAAAGTGGAGCGGTCAACATGGAAAATTAGATCACTATTTAGAACTTTTGACTTTTATGAATAACCCTGTATTTATGGACCGTGACTGATCAACTTAATATCCCCACCTGCAGAGATCCCAATGGACCAGGACTGACCAGATGGCCAAAGTACGATGAAAATGAGAGCTATCTCGAAATTAACTTGAAACAGAAATCATTGAAAAAGCTGAAAGAAGAGCGATTCCTTTTCTGGACCAAGACTTTCCCTGAGAACATGAAGAGGATGTCAAAGAAGAAAGTAGAGCTGTAAACTTGTCGAGATCAGGGCTATCGAGATTTTTTTTATGGTCGAGCACTGCGCTGCCATACTCTTTAACACCAAATCCTGGTGGTTACATATAGCTCTATCAAGGGGAACACATGGTTTATAATTTTGGGTCAGATTAAGGAAGATCTGACCCAAGATTCTAAACATGTCAGCCCCTGATACAGCGATCCAGATCAAAGATTCTAAACATGTCTGCCCCCTAATAAAGCGATACAGAGCACATATTCTACAAAAAAACATGTCCGCCCCCTAATACAGCAATACAGAGCAAAGAGGGCTCCATAAGCTACTTTGTTTGCATTCATTCATGAAATCAATTCTTCTAAAATACCGTCACTGGATGCAATCTTCCAATTAAATATAATTACATCTTTAGGTGGTAGAAAAGGCAGAATGGACATCCACTTCTTATACACCTTTCCCCCGGGCACGAAGGAGGCAGAGTGGGGCAAAGCCTAGGTTCTGGGGCATACTCACGCACCGCCACATGCTGGGACATTACAAGTCTTCTAAACGATTTGGGGTAAAGCCCATGGCAAAATTGATAACAATGCAATACTTATACATGTGTATATATATATATATATATATATATATATATATATATATATATATATACACACACATAGTGTGTGTGACAAAATTTATGATCCACTGGGATTTGAACCCTGACTTGTGGAGGTATGGTCCTGTTTTGGATGCCCCCTGCAGGTTCTAGTGACTGTTATAGCAGTAGTTCCATTCTCTGCCTGTTCCGCTCTCTCATTTTTTGCTAATGAGCCCTTGGACTATATAAACCCCCACCCTCCCAGTATTCAGAGCTGGTACATTTTTCTAGCTTCCTGGTATTTTCAGTTTGCCTGGTGTTGATCCATTGACCCCGGCTTGCTTCCTGACCATTCTGACTCCTAGACTACATCTTCTCTCCTGACATTTCTACTACTCTGCCCGGCTATGACCCCTGGGAAATCTAATAAAGCCTTTGCTTGTGGGCACTGAAAGCCAGGAGCACCACCCCTGATGGAGAGCGATTGCCCCGTGCGAGGCTTTGATTCGTCTGCCACCCCTGCACCTGGACTCCAGCCCATTCCTGCATGGATGCCTGTTACAGGATCTTTAGCTGATAGGATAGGAATATATAAGCTCTATCTTCAAGGGATAGACTTCATCACAGGACAAAATCCAACGTGAGAATTAAGCGTTTTATTTAAAATGTCAGCAGGTCCAAAAAAACAACCAAAAATAAATCCTTGCTCTTCCTATACATTGTCTGTCTATAGCTGGGTGGCTTTTCCACTCACCAAACAACACAAAATACAGGAAACAAAACACGGAATTGCATAAGACGAGCCTATCAGCTCAGCTCCCTCGGCTGGAATATCAGACTCTGAGTAAACTGACTCAGGCTGACCTTAAATACACTGTGGGTTCCGCAAGTGTTTGGCAACCGGCTTCTTGTGCAAAGCCTATTCAGTGTGATAATGTCCCTGGATTCTCCCACGGGAATTTATTGAAAGGGAGAGGAAGAACTTTTTCTCTCACAGTACACACACACATATATATATATACATAAACAGAGTGCTATCTGTTTAGCCACACATACAGTATAACTCCCATCAGTATTTGCTGATGTGGTGGACTACCCTTCCTATCCAGGGACGGTGCAAGGATTGTTGCCGCCCAAGGCAAAATAAAATTTGCCGCCCCCCCCCCCTATTATCATATTATTTTCCCATATCATGATATCACATGTTCCACCCCTTTCTCAGCATTTAAATTAAAAGAGAGTTAATGTTGCAATAAAGCCCCCTATTAAGAATGGTGGAGAATAAGTACCATAACTTAAGCCCCAATATGCCAGGATTATTCCCCTCAATATCCCAGGATTATGCCCCACAATATGCCAGGATTATTCCCCTCAATATCCCAGGATTATGCCCCTCAATATGCCAGGATTATTCCCCTCAATATCCCAGGATTATGCCCCTCAATGTCCCAGGATTATGCCCCTCAATACCCCAGGATTATGCCCCTCAATATGCCAGGATTATTCCCCTCAATATCCCAGGATTATGTCCCTCAATATCCCAGGATTATGCCCCTCAATGTCCCAGGATTATGCCCCTCAATACCCCAGGATTATTCCCCTCAATATCCCAGGATTATGCCCCTCAATGTCCCAGGATTATGCCCCTCAGTATCCCAGGATTATGCCCCTCATTATCCCAGGATTATGCCCCTCAGTATGCCAGATTATGCCCCTCAATATCCCAGGATTATTCCCCTCAATATCCCAGGATTATGCCCCTCAATGTCCCAGGATTATTCCCCTCAATATCCCAGGATTATGCCCCTCAATGTCCCAGGATTATGCCCCTCAATGTCCCAGGATTATGCCCCTCAATACCCCAGGATTATGCCCCACAATATGCCAGGATTTAGCCACCCAATATGCCAGGATTATTCCCCTCAATATCCCAGGATTATGCCCCTCATTATCCCAGGATTATGCCCCTCAATATGCCAGGATTATGCCCCTCAATACCCCAGGATTATGCCCCTCAATATGCCAGGATTATTCCCCTCAATATCCCAGGATTATGCCCCTCAATATCCCAGGATTATGCCCAAAATATGCCAGGACTTTCCCCCCCAATATGCCAGGATTTAGCCACCCAATATTCCAGGACTTAGCCACCCAATATGCCAGGACTTAGCCACCCAATATGCCAGGACTTTCCCACAAAATATGCCAGGACTTAGCCACCCAATATGCCAGTACTTAGCCACCCAATATGCCAGGACTTAGCCACCCAATATGCCAGGACTTAGCCACCCAATATGCCAGGACTTAGCCACCCAATATGCCAGGACTTTCCCACAAAATATGCCAGGACTTAGCCACCCAATATGCCAGTACTTAGCCACCCAATATGCCAGTACTTAGCCACCCAATATGCCAGGACTTAGCCACCCAATATGCCAGGACTTTCCCACAAAATATACCAGGACTTTCCCACAAAATATGCCAGGACTGTCTTTCCCCCAATATGCCAGCCAGGACTTTCCCCCTTCATTCCCTTACTTACCTCGTAGCTGCTGCTGCTGTGTCTTCGGTGCAGGTCCGCCTGTGGCTGTGAGGGAAGCGTTGTGCGCTCCCCTCCAGCCAATGCGCATTCAATAAAGTTTGTTTAAAAAAAAAAAAACTTTACTGAATGCGCATTGGCTGGAGGGGAGCGCACAACGCTTCCCTCTCAGCCACAGGCGGCCCAGCACCGGAGACGCAGCGACGCCGACGAGGTGAGTAAGGAGGAGGATTTTTTTTTTTTTTTTGAAGCAGGGTTCCGGCGCCCCCAGCCAAAATGCGTCCTAGGCAGCTGCCTAGGTCGCCTTACTGGTGGCGCCGGCCCTGTTCCTATCACAACAGCATCATAAGATGCTGGACATAATTATTAGTCCAGGGCAGTGTTTTTGGTTTTTGTGCTGCCCTAGGTTTGACCCAACTCATGAACCCCCTAACACACTTTTTAACATTATATTCAACTTTTTACATGTAATAAAAATGTCATTGAAAAAATGCATTTCTTGTTTTTATTTGCTTCCACGTTGCACCCAGAATTTACCCCAGCACCCAGCCTGCACTCACATGACTAGCCCCAGCACCCATATTTACACTCACAGACTTACCCCAGCACTCAAATTTGAGCTAAGGATTTGCCCCAGCAACAAGATTTGCACTCAGGACTTGTCAAAGCACCCAGATTGCACCCACAAGATTTACCCCAGCACCCAGATTGCGCACACAAGATTTACCCCAGCACCCAGATTTCACACACAGGATTTAGCCAAGCTCCCAGTCACCGGACTTACCCAGCAACCCAATTGCACTCACAGAACTTACCACAGCACACAGGACTTACCTGAGTGCCAAGATTGCAGTCACAGCACCCAGGACTTACCCCAGCACCCAGATGACACACATGTTGTGCCCCAGCATTCAAATTGCTCTCACAGGTTTTACTCCAGCACCCAGACTGCACTCACAGGACTTACCCCTGTAACTGATGTGATACCCTATTTAAAATAGCAGGACAAAATGGCATCTATAGTCTAAACATTTTACTTGCGAAGCTGGGCGTGAAGCCAGTTTGATAACAGAAAGAACACAGTTGAAGCAACAACATTTTCCACTATAAGTAACAAGGTGGAAGAAGGGGGGAAACGAAACCTGTCATTTTTGCAAGTGCCCAGAAGACCCCAGCAGCCAGGACTTGCCCAAGGACCCAGATTGCACTCAAAGGATGTGCTCCAAAATCCGGGACTTGCCATAGTACCCAGGTACCTCAGCACCCAGTTAGCTTCTAGGACTTACCCCAGCACCCATATGGCTCCCAGGACTTGTGCCAGCATTACAATGGCACCCAGGACTTACCCCAGCACCAAGTATACACCCAGGACTGTGCTTACCAAATCACCCAGATGGCACCTAGGACTTACTTTAGCATGCAGATTGCACTTACAGGAGTTACCCCAGCACCCAAATGGCAGCCAAGATTTGCATTTCAGCACAGAAGTAATCTCAATAAATCAAAATAAATAAATACAAATACAGCATAAATAAGCTTGCAGCAAGTACTGATCAGATCTAAAACTATTCTGTTATACACCTAGACTCCTTTTAAAACCAACAAAACAGAGAGGCATATCTTATTATAGTCTCCCTTGTAAGCTGCACCATATAATTAAAGTCTTAACACCTTTATCTGCTTCCAGTGTCCATCTGGCCTGGTCAGGACAAAATATATAGATAGAGGACCAGGCACCACTAACTGATAAATAGTCAGTGATATATATGTTTTAAATCACGGATTATTTACATCAGTGAATGGCATCTGGTCTTCTAAATATCTAACATATTTGGCACCGGAGGGGTGAAATATCTTTGGTGCCCCACCTCCATGTAATTTATGTCTGTCTCACTCTCCCTTCATGCCATCCATGTCTATCTCTCTCCCCCATGCCATCCATGTCTGTCTCTCTCCCCCATGCCATCCATGTCTGTCTCTCTCCCCCATGCCATCTATGTTTGTCTCTCTCCCACATGCCATCCATGTCTGTCTCTCTATCCAATGCCACCCATGTCTGTCTCTCTCCCCCATGCCATCCATGTCTGTCTCTCTCCCCCATGCCATCTATGTTTGTCTCTCTCCCACATGCCATCCATGTCTGTCTCTCTATCCAATGCCACCCATGTCTGTCTCTCTCCCCCATGTATCCATGTCTGTCTCTCTCTCCCATGCCATCTATGTCTGTCTCCCTCTCCCATGCCATCTATGTCTGTTTCTCTATCCTATTCCATCCATGTCTGTCTCTCTATCCCATGCCACCCATGTCTGTCTCTCTCCCCCATGCCATCCATGTCTGTCTCTCTCCCCCATGCCATCCATGTCTGTCTCTCTCCCCCATGCCACCCATGTCTGTTTCTCTATCCCATTCCATCCATGTCTGTCTCTCTATCCCATGCCACCCATGTCTGTCTCTCTCTCCCATGCCATCCATGTCTGTCTCTCTCCCCCATGCCATCCATGTCTGTCTCTCTACCCCATGCCATTCATGTCTGTCTCTCTCCCCCATGCATCCATGTCTGTCTCTCTCTCTCATGCCATCTATGTCTGTCTCCCTCTCCCATGCCATCCATGTCTGTCTCTCTATCCCATGCCATCCATGTCTGTCTCTCTCCCCCATGCCATCTATGTCTGTCTCCCTCTCCCATGCCATCCATGTCTGTCTCTCTATCCCATGCCATCCATGTCTGTCTCTCTCTCTCATGCCATCTATGTCTGTCTCCCTCTCCCATGCCATCCATGTCTGTCTCTCTATCCCATGCCATCCATGTCTGTCTCTCTCTCCCAGGCCATCTATGTCTGTCTCCCTCTCCCATGCCATCCATGTCTGTCTCTCTACCCCATGCCATTCATGTCTGTCTCTCTCCCCCATGCATCCATGTCTGTCTCTCTCTCTCATGCCATCTATGTCTGTCTCTCTCCCCCATGCCATCTATGTCTGTCTCCCTCTCCCATGCCATCCATGTCTGTCTCTCTATCCCATGCCATCCATGTCTGTCTCTCTCTCTCATGCCATCTATGTCTGTCTCCCTCTCCCATGCCATCCATGTCTGTCTCTCTATCCCATGCCATCCATGTCTGTCTCTCTATCCCATGCCATCCATGTCTGTCTCTCTCTCTCATGCCATCTATGTCTGTCTCCCTCTCCCATGCCATCCATGTCTGTCTCTCTATCCCATGCCATCCATGTCTGTCTCTCTCCCCCATGCCCTGTTTGAGGGTGGGAGGGTTGTCTGACAGATTCAAAAGTTGGAATCCAATGCCAGTGGCTGGGTAGGTGGATTTTTCACCCTCCCGTTTTGCCGCCATAGGGTGGCCACCTATGCAGCCTTATGTTAGTGCTGGCCCCCTGAGTGAGACATGTATAGATACCAACAGTCCTGGATCTGACAGGACAGTCCCCCCTTTTTTGGACCTGTTGGTGCTGTTATGGCACAGCGGTGCACAAGGAGCTTCTTATTTTTTTCACTTGTGCTTTAATGCCAGGATAGACTGCCATGTATTTCTATAGTAAATGTCAGTTTGTCCTCTGACTGATCTCTTACTTTTCCCCCTGACAAGGTTGCAATACATCTACAATGTAAAAGTACGCAAACGTGATGCCGGCTTGGAACCTGTTACAAGCGGACACTAGTTACATGCATGATCTTCAAGATAACTAACATCTACTGTAACATAGTAACATAGTAATTTAGGTTGAAAAAAAACACAAGTCCATCAAGTTCAACCCTTCTACCTATCATTACAGCTTTTGATCCAAAAGAAGGCAAAAAACCCCTAAGGAAGCTATTTCGAATTTTGGCTCCTGGGGGAAAAAATTCCTTCTTGACTCCAAGAGGCAATCAGATTTCTCCTTGGATCAATAAGCTCTTTTATTAATGCATATTCTATTATTAATAGCCCTGTATGTTCTGCTTTTCTAAAAAAAACATCCAAACCATTTTTAAATGCATCTATTGTGTTTGCTAGCACTACCTCTCTTGGCAGGGAGTTCCTTAACTTTATTGTCCTAACCGTAAAGAATCCCTTCCTTTGCTGTCTATGAAATCTTTGCTCTTCCAGTCTGAGGGGGTGACCTCTTGTTCTTTGTACCTTTCTGTTAATGAACAGGTCACTGGAGAGCTCTTTATATTGGCCCTGCACATGTTTATATAATGTTATCATATCCCCTCTGAGACGCCTTTTTTCTAACATATATAAATGCAATTTTTTAAGTCTCTCTTCATAACTAAGATCCTCCAATCCCCTTATTAATTTTGGAGCCCTCCTTTGCACTTTTTCTAGTTCCTTAATATCCTTTTTAAGGACTGGTGCCCAGAACTGTACTGCATATTCAAGGTGAGGTCTTACCATTGATTTGTTAAAAGGCAAGATGATATCCTCCTCCCGTGAATCTATACCTCGTTTTATACATGCCAATATCTTATTGGCCCTTGCAGCTGCTGACTGGCATTGGGCACTGTTGCCAAGTTTGTTGTCTATAATTATTCCTAAATCCTTTTCATTAGTAGTTTTTCCCAGGGAAAAACCATTACTGAGTAATTAATAATATATCCACACGCCTAATAGAGTAACGTGACTGAGGGATAAGCCACATAACTGAGTGAAGGCTATTTGCTGGCGTTGTAGAACACATCCCATATGATGCTCACACATAGTCACACATACATAGTCACACATACACACACAGTCACACATACATAGTCACACATACACAGTCACACATACACAAGCAGTCACACATACACAGTCACACATACACACACAGTCACACATACACAGTCACACATACACAAGCAGTCACACATACACAGTCACACATACACACACAGTCACACATACATAGTCACACATACACAGTCACATGTACACACGCACACAGTCCCACATACATACACAGTCACATGTACACACACAGTCCCACATACATACACAGTCACATGTACACACACAGTCCCACATACATACACAGTCAGACACATGGAGCAGAGACCCCCATTTTTGCATGGGATCAGCAGAGACCACCCTCTATTTCTGGCAACCCTGTGTATTTTCAGACTGGCTTCTTCTATCATTGCTTACAGCATATTTTTTTTTTTATAGCTGCCAGTCTAAAGTTCCAAGATATTAATTGCCAGGGTACATACTGTGCTGCCTACTACAGCTTGAAAAGTAACCCTGATTATGTGTCTGCTAAGGGTGGGGTCACTCTCGCCAAACTCCACAGACCCTGTAATACATACTGCATCCTATTCTGGCACTAATCTCATTTAACATAAAACATTATAGCGATTACTATACCCAATCACACAGCAGGCTCACATATATATATATACCTTCAGGATAGTTGGTAATATGAATTGTTTGTTATTCATTACAGCTGGTGTAGGGCCGTTTATCCTAGATGGTTAATACCCCTCTCAGATTGGACAGTGAAGGCTATTCTTTTTTTGTAACATTATTTTTTATATTTCACAGTGTTTTCTCTGCATTTAATTACACTTCTTCCACGATTTGATTTTGTCACATTATAGTGTGTCAATTTTTACAGAAAACAAAACAAAAACATTAATAAAATTTAGCATCGGAGCCCCATGAGTTAAAAACAGAGGTGAATCACCCAGGCACAGCGTGGTGCCGCTCTTACGTCTCCTCTCCCTGCCGCTTTGTCAAGTTGCACCCAATGCACCTGCCCAGGATCTGCCCAGGATCTGACTCTCATACATGTTTACATACAGAAATATTTCTTTCTTTTTTAATTGCTTATAAAAAAAGGGGGGTTAATACCTGGGGAAGTCAGATGAGATATGTTTCTTCTGCTAACCTCTACCAGCTCAACCTGTCCATATAACAGTCCACTATAAGGGCCGCCACCAGGAATTTCAGGACCCCTTACTGAACACAATTTCTGGGCCCCCTACCCCCCCTCCCGTCATTATCTCCCACTCGCCCCACCTACCCTCACAAGCATGTTATATCGGTCTAGTGTGATATGGAGGGTTGTTGGGAGCAGTTGGTCAATATGCCAGTAATATTTTGCCACTCAATATGCCAGTAATATTTTGCCACTCAATATGCCAGTAATATTTTGCCACTCAATAAGTCAGTATTTTGCCCTCAATATGCCATTCTTTTGCCATTTAATATGCCAGTATTTTGCCCCTCAATGTGCCATTCTTTTACTATTTAATATGCCAGCATTTTTCCCCTCAATATGCCAATAAATATGGCAGTATTTTCCCCCTCAATATTCCATTTAATATGCCAGGATTTTGACCCTCAATATGCCATTCTTTTGCCAATTAATATGCCATTCTTTTGCCCCTCAATATGCCAGGAATTTGCCAATTAATATGTCAGGATTTTGACCCTCAGTATGCCAGCGTTATGCTCGTTATCTACTACCCTCCTCCCCCCTTCCCCAGTACCTACCTCCTTGCTGCTTGCAGGTCGGCGGCTGTGAGGGAAGCGTTGTGCGCTCCCCTCCAGCAGTGTGGCTTCAATAAAGTTTGTTAAAAAAATATATATATGCAACCAGAGCAACTCCGGTGGCATTTTTTTTTTAAAAAACAAACTTTATTGAAGCCGTGCGACTGGAAGAGAGCGCACAATGCTTCCCTCACAGCCACGGACCGGCTTAACAGAGATTTTTTTTTTTTCCTGGCGTGACCCGGGCCCGTCGGGCCCCCCTGGACCTGCCGGGCCCGGGACGCCAGTATCGCCCGTCACCCCCTGATGGCGGGCCTGGCACTATATATGGCTAGATCATGCTGCTGAAATCATAATTGTGTGCACAGGGAGAGGGAGCTTAGGGGGCTGCTCAAACTTTATTAATACAGTAGGAGGGCAGTATAAACATTATATAAAAATAACTTTCTTAATAGGGTAAGGGGCAGGGGTAGGGTTCTCTCCCTTTATATAGGCACAGGGTAAGTGACAAACAAAGCATGCCACATAAATCCACATACACATGAGACTTTAAATTCAATTTAGCACTATGGCAGTATTAATAAGCAGTATATGCTTTTCTTGTTGAAGGCATATTTGGCAAAACGTTGTGCTTCCTTGTATATTCCAGTCTATCATAAGTGCTTCATATTTGTAATTTACTTGATTTATTTTTTCTGTCTGTTGTATGTGATTGCATATATAGAGTTGCTTTTTTTGGATAAGACTCTGTCTGACTTTTATTCATTAACTTTTTTGTTTGTGTGATTTTCATTTATTTCTTTTTGTATACTATAATAAATTTGATGCTATATATTTTTTCCTTTAATTTGGTGTGCAGCTTCCTTTGAGTATCAACATATGACATATGGGGAACGCTTAGTGTCTTGCACCCTTTTTGATCATTGATAATCGATCTGATATCCCTGGTCCTGAATCACTTTTGTCATAGGCAGCATCAATACTGGGCCCAAAACTGACGGGACAGGAGCCCCCGAAATATAATTCACCCCCGAGAGCTTTGCGAATATTTTGTGAAAAAGGATTCTTATTTGCGTGTGAAAATTACACCAGCTTTTAGCGGGCGCTATCAAAAGAGGTAGAAAAAATATTCCCAAAATTGCCCGTTTTTTATTCGCAATTTGCTCGTATTGTACTATTAGAGTGTTAAATGTTTAGTACATTGCAATAGGAGCAAAAAGCAAAAATAGTTTTGCACATAAAATATATTTGCGTTTTTTTTAGTACATGACCCTAGGGTCCGAAGGTTTTAAGCCAGCAAGTTTCATGTGCTAATGATGCATGTTGATTTAGGTGTTACCAGAGGCGTTGCTAGGGGGGGGCTACTGGGGCTGAAGCCCCGAGTCTCAGCTCCATAGCCCCGGAGCTGAGACTCATGCTGGGAGCAGCTGGCTCTTAGCGTGGGGTCCCTGAGTGACAGGGTGCCCCACGCTATCTGTGTGCCTCAGTGCCAGCTCTGGCACCGCAGGTCTCTGCCTCTTCTAGCAGAGACCTGCTTCTGATAGAATGTCCCTGCCCGATGCCAGTCAGAGAAAATGGGTAACAGCATACATAATAAGAGGTGTTAGCTGTGAACTACAATTCACATGATACCAAGTCAGCCAAAAAATGCAAATTGACATATTATTATTCCGAAAATTAAAAAGAAAAAGCTAAATTAATTACATTAGAGTGTGAGCTTTATTGGCAGGCTGAATTACATTATAGTGTGAACTTTATTGGCAGGCTGAATTACATTATAGTGTGAACTTTATTGGCGGACTGAATTAAATTAGAGTGTGAGCTTTATTAGCGGACTGAATTAAATTAGAGTGTGAGCTTTATCGGCAGAGTGAATTACATTAGAGTGTGAGCTTTATCGGCAGAGTGAATTACATTAGAGTGTGAGCTTTATCGGCAGAGTGAATTACATTAGAGTGTGAGCTTTATCGGCAGAGTGAATTACATTAGAGTGTGAGCTTTATTGGCAGAGTGAATTACATTAGAGTGTGAACTTTATTGGCAGGCTGAATTACATTAGAGTGTGAGCTTTATTAGCGGACTGAATTAAATTAGAGTGTGAGCTTTATTAGCGGACTGAATTAAATTAGAGTGTGAGCTTTATCGGCAGAGTGAATTACATTAGAGTGTGAGCTTTATCGGCAGAGTGAATTACATTAGAGTGTGAGCTTTATTGGCAGGCTGAATTACATTAGAGTGTGAGCTTTATTGGCAGAGTGAATTACATTAGAGTGTGAGCTTTATCGGCAGAGTGAATTACATTAGAGTGTGAGCTTTATTGGCAGGCTGAATTACATTAGAGTGTGAGCTTTATTGGCAGAGTGAATTACATTAGAGTGTGAGCTTTATCGGCAGAGTGAATTACATTAGAGTGTGAGCTTTATTGGCAGGCTGAATTACATTAGAGTGTGAGCTTTATTGGCAGAGTGAATTACATTAGAGTGTGAGCTTTATTGGCAGGCTGAATTACATTAGAGTGTGAGCTTTATTGGTGGACTGATCTACATTAGAGTGTGAGCTTTATTAGTGGACTGAATTACATTAGAGTGTGAGCTTTATTGGCAGGCTGAATTACATTAGAGTGTGAGCTTTATTGGTGGACTGATCTACATTAGAGTGTGAGCTTCATTGGCAGGCTGAATTACATTAGAGTGTATGCTTTACTGGCAGAGTGAATTAAATTAGAGTGTGAGCTTTACTGGCAGAGTGAATTACATTAGAGTGTGAGCTTTACTGGCAGAGTGAATTACATTAGAGTGTGAGCTTTATTGGCAGGCTGAATTACATTAGAGTGTGAGCTTTATCGGCAGAGTGAATTACATTAGAGTGTGAGCTTCATTGGCAGGCTGAATTACATTAGAGTGTATGCTTTACTGGCAGAGTGAATTAAATTAGAGTGTGAGCTTTACTGGCAGAGTGAATTACATTAGAGTGTGAGCTTTACTGGCAGAGTGAATTACATTAGAGTGTGAGCTTTATTGGCAGAGTGAATTACATTAGAGTGTGAACTTTATTGGCAGGCTGAATTACATTAGAGTGTGAGCTTTATCGGCAAAGTGAATTACATTAGAGTGTGAGCTTTATCGGCAAAGTGAATTACATTAGAGTGTGAGCTTTATTGGTGGACTGATTTACATTAGAGTGTGAGCTTTATTGGCAGAGTGAATTACATTAGAGTGTGAGCTTTATTGGCGGGCTGATTTACATTGGAATGTGAGCTTTATTGGCAGGCTGAATTACATTGGAGTGTGAGCTGGGTGCTGGGGTAAATTCTGGGTGCATTGTGGGTGCAGAGTAAGAAAATAAAAACAAGAAATACATTTTTCAATAACCTTTTATTAGATATAAAAAAAAGTGTTCCTTACAAACACACACATATATATATATATATAGATATATCGATGTATATTTTTTAGATCCCCAGAATTGACTCTGCATCAAATATTCATCATCTCACCAACAACTTGCCTTTCAGTGAATAGACCTCTGTGTGTGTGTCTGTGTGAGACACTGTGGATGTATGTATTCTCATTGGCATGATATACAAAGATTATGCATTTACTGATCATTGGCATGATATACAATGTTAAAGCATTTTGGCAAATAAAAAGTTACAACCCACTTATCTCAGAGTAGAATTAGAAGAGGCCTTTGTAATATAGTACTAATGTTACTGAACCCTTGGGAACATCCAGAGCTGGCAGTGGCATAAATAGAAACTGCTGAACCCTTATTACATACCCCCAATCATTTCGATATTTAGTTTAATATAAAGCCTTGCATATAAAGTTACTGTACATTGGTATCATATACCTTTTATATATAACTATTGCTCATTGCCATAATCATATAAATCATGTATACATATGCATTTATTATTATTATATATATACCAGGGCTTGACAAATGAGTTTTAGGAGCCAGAAAAACAAAAAATATATGAGCCAGACAATGGCACATACACACAATCACACAAACATACACACACACAATCACATGCAGTCATACACACAATCACACAAACATACACACACACACACATATACACAATCACATGCAGTCATACAAACAACCACACAAACATACACACACAATCACATGCAGTCATACACACAATCACATGCAGTCATACACAAAATCACACAAACATACACACATAATCACATGCAGTCATACAAACAACCACACAAACATACACACACAATCACATGCAGTCATACAAACAACCACACATACATACACACACAATCACATGCAGTCATACACACAATCACATGCAGTCATACACACAATCACACAAACATACACACACAATCACATGCAGTCATACAAACAACCACACAAACATACACACACAATCACATGCAGTCATACAAACAACCACACAAACATACACACACAATCACACAAACATACACACACAATCACATTCAGTCATACACACAATCACACAAACATACACACACAATCTCATGCAGTCATACACACAAACATACACACAAACAATCACATGCAGTCATACACACAATCACACAAACATACACACACAATCAAATGCAGTCATACACACAAACATACACACACAATCACTTGCAGTCATACACACAATCACACAAACATACACACACACAATAACATGCAGTCATACACACAAACATACACATACACACACACACAATCACTTGTAGTCATACACACAATCACACAAATATACACACACACAATCACTTGTAGTCATACACACAATCACACAAATATACACACACACTATCACTTGCAGTCATACACACAATCACACAAACATACACACAATCGCATGCAGTAACATACACAGTTAGTCACATCCAGTCACATCCATCCATCCATTCATACAGTCAGTCACAGACACACACACACACAGAGTCAGTAACAGTTTTAATTTTTTTTAATACTATATATCTTTATTTGGTTTATTTAGGTTAAAAACGTATGTTCTAAATATTACGTTGTACAGACAGACACACACACACATACAGTCAGTAACATACAGACACACATACAGTCAGTAACATACAGACACACACATACAGTCAGTAACATACAGACACACACATACAGTCAGTAACATAGAGACACACAGGAAGCTGTCAGCGCACACACTTCCCCCTTGTGCTCCACTGGATAAAACAAAAGGGAAAAAAATGATCCCAGCAGCGAGGGCACCATTTGGGAACAACAATACCCGGCCGCCAGGTCTAATTTCAGTCAAATCTGCCATGGGCTCCAGCCCCAGGTCTTTTGGAGACCTAGCAACGCCCCTGGGTGTTACTATTTGGGAATGTGCCACTTGCGTGTATCTACTATACGTATTCAAGTTTAAATCAAAGACAGTATTTGTTTCTATTTTTTTCAGCCAGCCAATGGGTGTATCAGAGATCCCCATCAATCATGGAGGTGTTGTTACAGAAACTGGTTAATTGGATATTGTGTTTAAGTTTAAAAGACAAGACGTTCTCTGTTTCTGAAGTTTACTTCAACCATCTCACTGCGGAGACTTTATCATCTCCGGGCTACTCCCTACTCCACAGCCATAATGGTGATCCTGGTGCAAATAATACTTTTCTCCAGCCTGATCCTAGAGGCTTTGGTAACAGGTGAGATCCGCCATCCAAGAAAAAGCCAACAATCCATTCTAAAGTACTCTCTAAGTGCAAGAGTTAAATAAATGACACTGTACATTTATCTTAACTGTGGGCTTGTGGGTCAAATAACCAGAATAGTCCAATAGAGAACTTACTAAGCTTAATTACAACATTTCTGGATATTTGGAAGTAATGACAAATACTTTGGAGGTTGGAGAGAAATGTAAAAATGTTGGAAAATATTCAGAATTATTTTTTTTTTTTTTTTTTTTAAATGCAATATTTGCACCCTTTCTAGACTTTAGTCACTTTATTGCTTTAAGAACATTAAACTGTATCGTTCATGATTTGGTTTTTACAAACAATGATTGTGTTGGCATATTGAAAATATGGTCAATGATTAAGAGTCTCTGAGCGTGAAACGCGTGAGGCAGCTGGCAAACATTACCCTCCTCGCTATGATTATATTCGGATCCCGATTTTTCACTATTTTTGTATGCAGTAATAAAATAATGTATATATTCTATTGAGAGGATCTGCTGGAGTGTTTTTGCAAATATTGGAGGAGATGTTGGGGGTCTCTGGTTGGTGAAACCCCTCCAAGTTTTCAAGGTGTGTGCGACAACTGAAGAGGCACCTATGGTCCCATTAATTTTCCTTTTTGATATTGAAAATACGGGTTGTGGTTACGACAATTACAAACTGAATATGCTCTTTAAGTTCTCTTTTGTTTGTTTGTCCTGACAAGGTCACAAGGAGATGGCCAAATACAGAAACAAAACAGACAATGTCATCAATTTTACAAAACTAATATAGGTCTCCTTGTGTTCCCAACTCGATTATTAATCTGAACTGTTACATAGTTTTAATACTCTATAACAGAAGCTCTTTGGCCGGCACTGTCAGGTTAAGGATGTTGTGTTGATTACGTGTTGTGTTTATTAGATGTCAGACAGCTGAGGGTCCTTAAAGGTACTGTATCACCTAAACATTGCTTATATTGTAAATACAGAGAATAGCAAAATGATTAAAAATATTGTATTGCATTGTGCTAGCAGCATTGCAAGCAAATTACTAAATTAGGAGAAAATGTGTTTTAATTGTGTCTCCTGTTTATGAGTAGTGTTGAGAGAACCCGAACCACACTGTTTTTGGACCCCGGACCCGAACACGGACATTCCACTGTATGTTCGTGTTGGAGTTCGGGGTTCGGCAAATACATTGTATGTAATGCTATTGGCTTTCTATAAACCGAAATAGAGTCCCCATTCATAAGAATTTCTTATGAATGGGGACTCTATTTCGGATTATAGAAAGCCAATAGCATTACATGTATTCCATAAGCTGAAAGTCTAGAAACCGAAAGACATTCGGTTTATAGACTTTCGGTTTATAGAATAGCAATAGCATTACATGCATTCTAGTAACCGAAAGTCTATAAACCGAATGTCTTTCGGTTTATAGACTTTCGGCTTATGGAATACATGTAATGCTATTGCTATTCTATAAACCGAAATAGAGTCCCCATTCATACGAATAGGTCAATTGATACTCACCCACATTTTACTTCATTTTGCAGCCCTCTAGCCCTTTCCAGGACTTTTTTAGAGGCATTTTAGTGGCCAAAAGTTCGGGTCCCCATTGACTTCAACGGGGTTCGGGTTCGGGGTCAAGTTCGGGGGGTCACGTTCGGGGTCAAGTTCGAGCCCGAACCCGGACTTTTTTCCAAAGTTCGTCCGAACCCGCCGAACCCGAACATCCAGGTGTCCGCTCCGCTCAACTCTACTTATGACATCACCTGTGGCTTAATAGACAAATTACACATTTCCCATTGAAAAGCAGTTAATTTGCATACCGTGCCCCAGGTGATGTCATAAGCAGGAGACTCCGCAGACACATTTAAAGTACATTTTTTACGCTTTCAGTTTTGCTAACACAATGTATAGATTACTTTCAATCATTTTGTTCCCCTCTAGATGCACAGTAAATACAATGTTTAGGTGATACTGTCCTTTTCATTTGCAAAACTAATTAACAATATGTGTTAATTAAATCAATGCTCTTTACAGGGCAAGGGAATACACAACCTGTGGCAAACACAAAGTACGGAAAACTTCTTGGAAAAACAGTGACGGTAAAGGGGACGGACAGACCTGTCCACACTTTCCTTGGGGTCCCCTTTGCAAAGCCTCCAGTTGGAAAATTAAGATTTGCTCCCCCACAGCCACCAGCACCATGGAGCTCCATCAGGGACGCAACTAAAGATGCACCCATGTAAGAAAACCTAAAAAAAATGCCCTGTAATGAATGGGATGCATGTAGTATAGGGTTACGATAGGGGGTGTAGCTTGTGCAATGCCCTGGTCCTTTAATGGGATGGTCTAGTGCCCGGAAGGCATCTTCCAAATATTAATGCAGATTAATGTCCTTTCAAAGTATTTTAAAATGCATGACTTACATTTTGCATTGCTTAAAATATAAAATATTTACAGCTAGATGAAATTGTGAAATTATAGTAGTTTGCAGGAAGTCAGGACTGCCCACACTGGCTGAGTAAAAGTAATTTCCTTTTTTTTTTTTTGCTGCAAGAACCAATGAGAATAATTTCATTCAAATGAATGGAATTTCCTGTCTCTCTAGTGATGTCATCAGACAATGTGTTGCACGATTAAGAGATCCTACTGTGCACAAGAGAATCCACACAATGTAATCAGTCCGAGGAGCACAGGAAGTAACTAAATGAAACAAAACGTTATATCCTTAGTTTCTATATAATCAGTGCTGCCACACCTGCAGTTAAAATGCAGAGTAATTGCTGGGGGAGGGCTTGAGTCAAAAATGTGATTAATGCAGAATACCTGCATCAAATCAAACAGGAAAAAAAGCCTGTGCACTATACAAGCAGTAATCTTCATCTTGCAGCAAAATAAGTTTGGAGACGAGACTGTCCCTTTAAAGGGCACTTTGATAGACATTTTGTCCAGTATTGCAGCCACAGTTAGCCAAATTGGCTTGAAGGGGAGGGGGGATTGAGCTCATAAAAAGGCATCATCATATAAGGTGTAGGTATAATTTTACTGCACCTCTGATGTGTTCATTTTTCCTACCCATTTCCACTTAGAGTTGAGCAAAGGTCACCTATGTCTGGTTGCTCCTGTTTATGCTGATTTTTACAGCAACATTTTATATGACTGATGGCTTATTTTGTAATCTATCCCTCCACCAGGTGCATACAAAGCAAGAAGTTAATGGAAGCAACAATGGAGCTTTCTCGGGTTGATTTGAAGCTCCCCCCTATTTCAGAGGACTGTTTATACTTAAATCTCTTCACTACAGGAGACAGAGACAAGAATTCCAAATTACCTGTAATTATTGATACCATAACTCACCGTAGAGTTTGTGAATATTTTATTTTATTTCAAAATATAAAAGACAAATACAAACATGTATAGAAACATAGATATCAATACATATAAATGAATAAACAGCACAATATTTTACTTCCTTCTCCCCTCATTCCCCTTTTCCCTTCGACTTCCCCTTTTCTTCTCATTTTGGGGTTAGTATGAACTATTCTCTTTTTTTCTGTTAATCATAATGGAATTTATTAGCAAATTACATATGATAAGAGCTAAGCTTCCAATACAACAAATGTGCTATTCCTTTCCTTTTCATGATAAATATACAAAAAATGATACATAAACAAAAGACATGTCGTACAATAAGGACTATTACCGCTCGGTTGGTGGGAGCCCAGATCCCAATAATGGATGGCAATATATGCCAGAGAAGTCTATACATAACCTTTCCAAAATGTATCAAGCTGTACCACAACCCATTACGCACTAGAGAAGGACTGAAGATACCCTTTGAAGGTGTTTATCACATATTTCTTTATTTAACTCCTCATTGTGAATATTTTTTTTAATACTGACATTCGGGCAGATTGTTGTTTGGAGTTGGTTTGCTCCTGGAGTCTGTTGGCTTTCACTGTAGTTTTTATGTAGATGCCAAACTTCTCATTCACCCTTAGGCAAAATTGGTTTCTTTGCTAAACAATCAACTATTGAGTTGCAAAAATCACATTTTCCAATTATTGGTTGTTTATTCCACTTTTTCCCGAGGTCATGGTCTACATACATGGAGGAGGACTATCAACAGGATCAGCGACCATGTACAACGGAGCTTCCCTAAGTGCATTTGAAGATGTCGTGGTTGTAGCAGTTCAGTACAGACTGGGGATATTAGGATTTTTTAAGTAAATCTCCATGTATCTCCCTGCTTCTGTCTCCTATGCTGCAACCAAAGCGGGAATACCCTGTAATGCCAACGTCTCTTCCCGTAGGACTTCAGTTGCAGAAGACAGTTTGTTCGCACGTATCAATAGAGACACCAAACCCATTGATCGGAGAAAGGCACACCAAATGGGACGGTGAGTGGGTGCACAAGGACAACATATGAAATCCGGAGGCAAAATTGTGGTCAGGAGAAAGCAGAGGATGGGGCTGGCAGCACAAGATCATAGTCAGGTGGCAGCAAAGGTCGGGGCTGGCAGCACAGGATCATGGTCAAATCAACAGGATAACTGGGAATACATAGAGTCACAAACACAGCAGCCAGGCAGGCTTGAACTAGACAGCAGCTCCAAATTCAAGAAGCACTGATAAGCAAAAGAAGAGTGTATTTATAGGCTTAAGTAGGAGGAGGTCTGTTAGTCTTTGTTTATGGTTTGCCATAGAGTTACGCCAATGCTTTTCTCAAGTTAGCCCCATGCCCTCAGATACCAATGAGCAAATACAAAGTGAGAGGACGGGTGTCCCACTCTCTGTGGGCAAGTACCAGGCTTTGCTCCATCCCCTGGAAGGTAGGGTTGGGTTGTGCCCAACATCTTGGATTCAGCGAGAACTCCAAATCCATTCTCGCCCTCCATTTTGCATTTGACGAGGGTCGGTAAATACATTCCAGGGGACCTGGTGGAGGTGAGTACATGAAATACCCAGATATCCTCAAGGACAGCATTGAACATACAGACTGTCAGCGACCAATGAACTACAACTCCCAGTGGGAACACATGACTCATTTTCATTCACACATTTTTCAGTGGTGGTGGTGGTGGTCAAAGACTAAAGCAATAGTAAAGAGAAAGGGTATATAACGTAATATCTGTGCTTTCCTGGCCATTTTTTTTTTTATATATCTAACCCAACTTATCTAATAACTGCCCTTCCTCTTTGTTGTTTCTCAGCAGCAGCAACGAGGGAGCTTCTGGGAACTGTGGGTTTTTGGACCAAGTTCAAGCTCTTCGGTGGGTCCAGGAAAATATTGAGGACTTCGGAGGCGACCCTCGGTCTGTCACTATATTCGGTCAGTCTGCAGGAGGGTTGAGCGTTTCGGCCTTGGTTAGTTCCACCCTGTGTAACTTGTCTTCAATCCATCAATCAGTAGGGGGCTCACATACAGCCCTCCTCCCCATTCTCTCAGCAGTACCCACCGAAGTGTTCCCCATGTCTACAAATGTTTACACTGAGCATCATGCAGAAGATCTGTTAATCTTCCTATTGTGAATATTCCTGCTTTCTTTCCTTGTGCAATACTTGCAGGTTCTGTCTCCCTTGGCCAAGGGCTTGTTCCACAGAGCCATTTCTGAGAGCGGAGTTGCCTTAATGCCTGGTATGATCATCAGCAAACCCGAAGAATTTCTCTTTGTCCGAAATGTAAGGATCTCTCTCCCTGATTCCAGACAGTGACTGCAACTTCCAGCTCTCTCTAAAAGACCTATCATTCATCCTCTACTAGTTCTCTCCATACATCCAGTATCATCATCCTTTGGCTATGAACTACAGCACCACTGTGTTAAGTAATCCTATAAATTGCCAGGAGTCGGTGCCACAGTCTAATGTACAGATAGCTATCAGAATTGTTCATGGTTTCTCAGACTCTGCCATGGACACAGGTGGTCTCATATTGCCAGTCCCTGATCTGATATCACAGTGATATAGGATATAGTTATCCCTGGAGGCAATGCTTGTCCACCAATAAAAATTCTACCTACACTTAAAGTAACCTCCCACTTTTCTTTAATTTGTTTTCATAATAATTGGTTGTCATTTATGTTCTACTTAGTAACATTTGCCCTGTTATATAGTGCTGTGGTGTTATTTTATAATCTATTTCCCTTGATAGCACAATACAGGAAGAATGACATATTGATTCCCAGATTGCCATGAATTTCTCTGATTTTTTGGGGTGTGGGGGAAGGAAGGGGGGGGGGGTATACATATCTATGCAGTTATCTCAGTTTTTATGTTTTTTTCCCCCCCCATTTTTTAGTCCATTGCCAATAAATCTGGATGTGCTCCCGATTCATTAGTGGCCTGCTTGAAGGATAAAACAGAGGAAGACATGATCTCCATTACTAACTCTCTGGTATGGTATAAGGACTTTTCAGTACAGTATGTGTAAAAAGCTATTACTATGTATTATTTATCATGGATGTCATAAATAGTTAAAACAGTAATGCCGACATATGTAAATTATTGATAAATTGGCCTTGTTTTGCAGATGAGATCAGTTTTTAAATGCTCCTTCAATCATGGTTCATTTAGAAGAGGTCAGTGGTTGTTTAGGGCAGAGAGCAAGCCAAGCACTAGGAGATTTATTTCCTTGAATCTGTCCTACAGGTCAGGATACGTTTCCAAAAGACTGGCAGACCAATAAAGCTGGACTGTCAGTACAACAGACCAGTAAGGCAACTCTTCCAAAGACCGAGCTTACACCAGGCCACTGGAGAAATTAAGTGTCCTGGTGCTTAGTTTTCTCCCCAGTGATCTCTGATGATATGTCAATACAAAAAAACAAGAGCTTCAATTCAAATTATAGTGCTGTAACCTCCAGTGAACCTCTCCCAAGTGCTCACAATGTATATCAGTAGTGAGTAATAGGAGTGTCGAGCTGTTTACTTACACCAACACACCCATGTGTAGTAACATCAGTTTGGAAACATGCTTATAGTCAATTCTGAATAGAATCAGATGTACTTGTGACCTCAAAAAAACAGCAGAAAACTGTAATATCATAGCATGACACGGTATAGAAAAAGTGAGTGTGACTCCCAGCCCCCTGAGGGCACAAGTTTTAGGCGAGCACTCCGTCTGCCCTCCGTTTCTCGATGACTGGGATTCAGATGGTCCTCCTGGTTATCAAAAACCCCAGTAAGGTTCTCCCCGTGCCAGTTGAATACACACCATGTGTGGGTGAAAATAAACAGAGCCGCACTCCTATTATTGCTAGGAGTTTATATGAAACCCAAAAGATACCCCATGTGTGTTGATACAGGGAATCTTGTCCATTCCTGCCTGCGTGGATGGCGTATTCCTACCCAAACCGGTAGAGGAGATGTTGGCCAACAAAGAGAACAAAAATGTCCCCTTCATGATCGGAATTAACGAACAAGAATTTGGCTGGTTCCTTCCTTCGGTAAGAAATGTGTACATCAAGTGCTACTTATATATATTAATGATATTGGGGGTTACGTATAATACATTTAGAGCTTTATTCATGAAAGAGGGAGTTGCATTGAAGTGACCAAGGGAACTGCAAACTGAAGGTCAAAGTAGCCGAGTTGGGAACATGCAGCAAATGTGCTGAGTAGTCTTTTAGTTTTTTTGTGCCGATATTGTATTTTAGATGTTTTGATTAATTTGAGCCGTTATTGTGTTTCCCTGCCAAGATCCTGGACTTTGATGTATTAAAGGAAGGAATGGATAAGGAGACAGTGAAGTCAGTGCTGAAATCCTTCCCTTTCATGGTGAGTCACATGTATTACATACTATGTTGCTTGTGATGTCATGGGTTGATCTATGTTGCTTGTGATGTCATGGGTTGATATATGTTGCTTGTGATGTCGGGGGTTGATCTATGTCGCTTGTGATGTTACGGGTTGATCTATGTTGCTTGTGATGTCGGGGGTTGATCTATGTTGCTTGTGATGTCGGGGGTTGATCTATGTTGCTTGTGATGTCGGGGGTTGATCTATGCTGCTTGTGATGTCATGGGTTGATATATGTTGCTTGTGATGTCGGGGGTTGATCTATGTCGCTTGTGATGTTACGGGTTGATCTATGTTGCTTGTGATGTCATGGGTTGATCTATGTTGCTTGTGATGTCATGGGTTGATCTATGTTGCTTGTGATGTCGGGGGTTGATCCATGTTGCTTGTGATGTTACGGGTTGATCTATGTTGCTTGTGATGTCATGGGTTGATCTATGTTGCTTGTGATGTCGGGGGTTGATCCATGTTGCTTGTGATGTCATGGGTTGATCTATGTTGCTTCTTATGTCATGGGAGTTCTGTTCAGTTAAAGGGACTGTCTGGGGCACAGGATGACAGATCTGACCCTAAATTCTGTCAGTAGCGCTATACAGAGCAAAGAGGGCTCAATAATGTGCTCTATTTGTATCCTTTCATTTAAACGTTTTTATTTAAAACATTTAGAATTCTTTAAATTAAACATAACTTATGTTTTGCAGACAGTTGTCCATTAAGTCAATTCAAATGAATGCTTTAAATTGTTTAATTAAATACTGTGTGCCTCATTGTGACCTCAGCCTGCAGAATATTATATTATATTTAGTTTTTTTCTAGGTCACCTCAGCCATTATTTACCAGCCACGCCAACATATAACTTTCAGGGGCTGCTTTGCAGTAAGTAGAAGTCATATGTGACCAGAAGTAAATCAATTAACTAATCAAGTAGTGGATCCCACAGAGCCCACGCTGATTAGGTAATTGATTTCTTTCTGGTCTCATATGACTTCTACATACTGCAAAGCAGCCTGCAAAACTTAAAAAACTAAAAAAAATGGTGGTATCCCTATTTGTTTCCCATGTTTTAAAGTGTCAATACAGAATAGTGTGGGCATGCTAGAAAAGTGAACAGGTCGGTAGAGGTCAGGCACAGCCATAGGCGTGCGCAGCCTATTGCATTAGGGTGTGCACCCTAAAGCACAAACACACACGCCGCACACGTGTGTGTGTATAGATATATAGATAGATATATATCTATCTATATATCTATACACACACACACACATACACAAATGCACTCTGCATACTTACATACAGACCCGCATTCATATAATTATCAATATAAACAAACATTTAAAAACTGTATTAAAACGTTTTTTTTTATTAATTAAGCATTTAGCAATGTAAACAAACATTTCACATTTTTTAACTTAAAAAAACACTTACTTAAAGTTTACCAGCCAGCCGGCCGCCCCAGAACCCCTCCTGGGAAAAAACGATGTGCCCGTGCTCCGCTCTGCACCCTCTCCTCTGGCACTGCGGCTGGGCCTCACCCTTGCGTTGCCGTGACTCCGCCTCTGCGTGACGTCACGGAACGCGTGTACGCGAACGCGTCCATTACAGGGGAGGTCTGAGGGAGGAGAAAGTCCGTCCTTCACTATGCGGCAATTCCGCTCGCATAGTGAAGGATCGGATTAGGAGACAAACTCGGGCGGCAGACGGCAGTGCAGCACGGAGGTGAGAGAGCCTCAATTTTGAGGCTTGATTAGGGTGTGCCCAGGCACACCCGGCACACCCCGTGCGCACGCCTATGGGCACAGCAGGTCCCATGGGGTGAGGCCTTTCCAAAAATAAATCTCACATTGATAGTAAGAAGCCATCTGGCAGCGTCCTTACATAATAAATCAATTTTCTAACCAGAGCAAAGTGAACTATGCCAGACATGCTTTTTAAGTTTAAAAAAAACCTAAAAATAATAGAAATAAATCACAGGTAGACAATATGTTTCCTCCTCACAGCACAGTAATATACTTGTTATATTTTGAGCATGCTTGTGAAGTTCATGAAATTTAGCAGCTAAGCCTTCTTCTGTGCTTCCATTTCTTATAATATGGAGAGCTAGTGGTCCCGCTGCTCCTGGTGGTCTTAACTAATTCGCTTCACGAAAGCGGACGCTGCCTTTCTTCTGTTTCGTTATGCTTTTGTCTGTCCGAAACTTACTCTTGCTATCAGGGACAGCAAGACCTCCAACTCTTCAATGACGGGAATTAGGAGGAGCACAGAAGGAAGGCAGAGCAGAGAGAACTGCCCCGCAAGATGTCCCCTATCGCAAGCTATATTACTTAAGA
Organism: Pelodytes ibericus; assembly: GCA_036172795.1. Classification (NCBI taxonomy): domain Eukaryota; kingdom Metazoa; phylum Chordata; class Amphibia; order Anura; family Pelodytidae; genus Pelodytes; species Pelodytes ibericus. The sequence continues at coordinate 201,962,007 of CM069862.1, read as the reverse complement.
TGTAGAAGACACGTTTTAACTAAAGACTTGGTACCACTTCAGAAATTCACTGAAGAATTGCTTCCCCTGGTGATGGTGGAATATTTTGGGGGCACAAACGATCCTCTCGAAATCCGAAACCGGATCCTGGATTTGTTGGGAGACCTCATGTTCGTTATTCCGGCTCTCAGGATCGCCAGGCATCACCGAGGTAGGAAATAACTGAATCCGGAACGGTGGCATAGTTGGTTATTCGGTATGTTGCAATTGAATCTCTCTATTCCTGCTAACATGTTGTTTTTGCCTATTTAAAAAAAAAAAACGTATTTTTGTTACTTTTGCCATGTTATAGCCTGTGCTTGAGTACCCCATCACTAAGCGTGGAGGTGAGAGTGTGTATATAAAACATAAAGACTGGATTGAAAGGAGAAGAATATGAGGATGGGCCTGAGTGTGGAGCGAAGCTCTATGTTATGTGCCCCAAAAAATAATGGGAATTTATACTTACCAAAACAGTGTAGCATATCCCCCTTCAAAGTTCCACTAACCGTAGAAGTCCTCTTTTATGCCAACAACCTTTCTTACCAGTAGGGTGTCATACTGAATAAAATGTATGGTCTGTGTTCCTGTAGTCTGGTAGCATTTGTAGTTTGGTGGTGAGATGACCTTTTGCTGCTCCTTGGTAGTAATTCCCATCCCATAATGGAGTGCACCAGCTCCTGTATTACACAGTGCTTTTCGCAAGGGTGCAGAAGTCGATTTGTGCAACTGGATCGCTCTGTTACCTCCATTCGCCTAGCACTGGCTCAGCACAGAACTGAATAATTTAATAACATAAATACTTTGGCTGTCTCGAGGACCTGCTCGCTGTATAGAGCAAAGGGTAGTCTTATCTTGACTTGTACAACCTCAACTACATATCAACCTACAGATCTTGTTACATTTATCAAGTACACCCCGCCCCCTACACTTCTAAACGTCGCTCATCGTTTTGTTACCTCGTAGATTCCGGGTTTCCCGTTTTCTTCTACAACTTTGTACATCAATCTTCCATGTTCAAAGATTCCAGGCCAGATTTCGTCAAAGCCGACCATGGAGACGAACTCCAATTTGTTTTCGGTGGTCCCTTCCTGAAAGATGATGTCTTGTTCAGAGGTAATGACCATGACCGATGAGTCTCCATTGTAAATTAACGTAGTCAAAGTTAATAGAAGTATTATTCTGTGGACTTGAGTGACCACCAAAGTGACCATCTACTTCCTTCCAAAGGTCACCCAACCGAAAAAGAAAAGACCCTAAGTAAAACTTTTATGAAATACTGGGCCAACTTCGCTCGAACTGGGTAAGACACGACGGCCTCTATTGTGGCTCATTGAGCCATATATATGTGTGCACCATGTTTATTCATGACCCCCATTGTACTTCTTTAATGCTCTGTAGAGACAGTCACTGTTCAATCTATCCTTGTTCTTTATCTCCTACAGAGACCCCAATGGACAAGGTCTGGAAAAATGGCCAAAGTATACCAATACAAATGAGGGCTATCTGGAAATTAACTTGGAGCCGAAATCACTGAAAAAGTTGAAGGAAGGAAGATTCGATTTCTGGACCAAGACAATTAAGACGAACTTGAGACTTGTCTAGATCGGTGCTTCTTAAACCTATCCTCAAGGACCCTCAACGGTCCAGGATTTCGAGATTACCCAGTTGTGTTTAAATAGGAATATGTAAAACATCTGGTGTGATTCCCTAACCGTTAGGAAACCATACCAGGTGTTATACATATTCCTACTGATACATAACTGGGCAATCCCTAAATCCTGGACCATTGATGATGAAACGCATCAGATGCCTATAATTAAGTCCTAGTTTTCTCAGTTCTATTAGTGGTTTTCTATGTGAGTTGGCCAGGGGACCTACACTCGGGGCACAGTGGACTGTGGCTGTATTAATTGCTTTTCTAATTTTCCCTTATTATTATTATTATTATTATGCTAAGCTGTGGTCACTCCCTACTTTTTTATGTATCAATTTCTCTCTGTTTATCGAACCTAGTTCAATCTACACCAGTCTGGCTCTGGTCGACTAAACTAGTCCAACATTTCTCTGAACCGCTGTGCCAAGCGCGGGGATAATTAATGGTGCCAAATAAGTGTTCATTTAATGTTATAAAATATAAAGAGTTGATTATGTCTTGCTCTATAAAGAGGCGATTATGTCGGCTCTAGCAAAGTTGTTTTAAAAACTCCGGGACCAGCCTGTTCGCATTGTAACGGAGTTGGCTGAGCGATTGGGTCTGTACGCTATGTATTCAATTGTATTAAACTTAAAGCATATTAAAAGGCTTTGCTGGCAATTCTGCTAATACAAGGTATAGATCCTTTTGTTTTTTGTTTTCTACACGGTCAGTATGAACAATGTTGAGTCCCTTTAAACCTGCCCACCTGTCTCTCTCCCAAGTCTCTGGGTTTCTGGACAAGGATTATGGTATAACTTTGGAATGGTACATTTGCAGAAGAACCATTCAGAAATGATATAAGACAGGGAAGCATTTCCTTTATATATCTAAAATGTAAATTTGGGGGTTCAGTCCCTGTTTAAGCAGTCTTCCACCTGAATTTACAGATAACCAAATTACTGTTCTTTACCTTTTTTTTTTTTATATACAGGTTTGTATATTCTATCTAATCTAATTTGGATAATTGCTACCTACTCAATTAGACATGTAAGCCTAGCAACACCCAAATTGCTTACCTGTACTTGTTTATACAGGTTTGTGTTTTTCTTTCTAAATGGGAGCAACCCTATTGATTTGGATCATTTCTACCTTCCCAAATATTTCTGTAACACTCATTTAGATTTATTTTGTAACATTTTTGACACATGATCTCCCACCTGATGAATACTGATGAATACCATATCAAGCATTAGTTTGTGTTAGAACATGTTAACCAAAATCCAGTTTCCACGGAAGCTTCCGACAGACCTTCCAAAATGGCTGTCTTGGTCATTACTTAGCACAGTGGGGTCTTCCAGATAGGAGTGACCGTTTCAACAGCTTTGAGAAGTGGATTTGGTGGACCCTGCCCAGAAGGAAGAGAGTAAATTAGCCCTATGATGTGGGGAAAAAAACCCTTAATATTTTCTCAATGATACTAATGCTTTATAAAAGACATGGACAGCGCTATAATATAATGTAATAATATATTACTATTATAATATAGTAAATACAACTACATATTAGGAATAACAGACCACCAATAGGTTTTTAATTAAAAAAATATAAAAATATGTATTAATCTCGCAACAGTTCATACATAAATAGATACCCACTACATATACATAGAGGGGTATTGTAGATTATGTCAATAATGTATAATTTAAACCAGTAAAGGCTGTATGAGACTGCCACACAGGATAGCATAAAAATAACAACAATTTAGATGTCAATTTAAAAAAACGTATAATATGTAAATATATCCAATTGTGCCAACGAGTTAAAGTTACAGTCATTAGACCAGCGTATTATACAAAAGCTACTTGGTTGGATAATCAGACGCATCCTGGATTGGAGCTCCAAGGTGGCTCTGGTCAGGCGAATCTCAATTATTTGACTGGAGTCAAAGAGTCAAGTTATAGAGTTTATTATTTAGACTCCTCTCATTCATGGAACAGCCATTTTATTAAGTATTAGGCTTTACATTACTTACTTGCAAGAGGGTCAGTGCTGATGCACTAGGTCATTAGTTCCTGAACATGTTCAGTACCTAATTCATTCAGAAACTAGTAACTGCCTTCATGTTCTGTCTGTCACCCTATTTATAATGATCAGACTTTTTTTTTAGGGGTGGGGTACAAATTACAGATATTTGTTCTGTACAGGACCCTGTGCAATATATGTCGGCACACATTGCAAGTATAGTTATCAAGTTTTAGAACTGTTGTCCCCACCCCGGCTTCATTCAAATGATGAGAGCTGAAGTTATCAATTTTTATAACTGTTGTTCCCACCCCGGCTTCATTCAAATGATGAGAGCTGATTGGAGAATTAGTAGAAGCTGCAAATCTGATATCTATGATTAAATTAAAGACATATTCTATAATACAGATATTATTAATTTTCTTTTTTCTTTTTTAAATTTTTATAATTGCTTATCTTTAATCTCGGTGAATAAAGGTGGGTAGGATTAAACTCAATAAATTTAAACATTGGGGACAAAATTCTTCACATGTTCAGGATTTTCTTTTTGCAGAATTTTTTTAAAACACAAACTCTGTTTTGAAAGAGGGACATTGGGTTTTAAGTGCTTCATATAGAGGAGCCAGGGGTCGTCAAAACATGGACCTATTGGAACAGAGGAAGCCTCTACAAATGTGATGAACAACAGGAGGCCAATGGACATTTATGGGAGCTCCAGCACGATAACAGCTAGAGCATGGCACTCAAGGAAGGGGGGGGGGGGGGGGCAAGAGGTGGAACTTGACCCCTCATCCCTGGAAATTCAAACAAGCCCACTGGAATAGCAGCAAGGGAGGGAGAAGCAGTAGGCTGTAGACAACGAGAGCATAAAAAACACCTGGAAGGCAGGGTGCAGCAAAGAAAAGCTTTTATTTAATTCTATGCAACCCCTTACTGTCAGAGTGGTTTGGTCTGCTCTCTCCCTCTCCCTGTAGCGGGTCTCATCCCCATTCACTGCTGTTGCTTCTTCCCATGCATACAGTCTCCGCCTGGGCAGAGATAATAGGTACGTTAATACTCCAGCTGTTGAGACTACATTTCTCATGGCTCTCAGCCAGCCTGGTATGCTTAGCATCATGGGAAAGTGAGCACTCAACAACTGGAGGGGCGAAGTATTAGCTATTATATCACTATGGATTGGCACTGCAGCTGCTGTGGAATGCTCATCTCATGACTCTCAGCCATCCATTTGGTTGTAAAAGTCTACAGCTCTGTATGCTCTTCTACTGATTGCTTTTGGATTTTCTCAGGCAGAATCTTTGTCCAAAACTTTAGTCTGCTTTGTTTCAGTTTACTGGCGGTTTTCTGTTCCAGGTTAAGTTGAAGATAATCTTCATCTTCGTCGTATTCCGGCCATTTTGTCAGACCTGGTCCATTGGGATCGCTGCAGGTAAATAGCAGAAAATTATAATACACTACATTTGCTCTAACATTTGGTTAGGGGAGCAATACAAGTATAAAATGTTTCTGTATGAAAAGCTGCCTGATATGCCAATGTGACCCCATTTAAAATGTTCTTAACCCACTGATAGGACAAGCTACTGTCTTTATCTGCATTACACACTAATCTTACAGCAGCAGCATCACACATGGATCAGACCACAGCATCACACATCCACTAGACTGCAGCATCACACACGAACCAGACAGCAGCATCACACACTGACCGGACAGCAACATCACACACTGACCGGACAGCAGCATCACACATCCACTAGACAGCAGCATCACACACTGACCAGACAGCAGCATTAAACACTGACTGGACAGCAGCATCACACATCCACTAGACAGCAGCATCACACATCCACTAGACAGCAGCATCACACACTGACCAGAAAGCAGCATCACACACTGAGCAGACAGCAGCATCACACACTGACAAGACAGAGGCATCACACACTGACCAGACAGAGGCATCACACACTGAACGGACAGCAGCATCGCGCACTGACCAGAAAGCAGCATCACACACAGACTGGACATCAGCATCACACACTGACCGGACAGCAACATCACACACTGACCAGACAGCAGCATCAAACACTGACTGGACAGCAGTATCACACACTAAACGGTCAGCAGCATAACACACTGACCGGACAGCTGCATCACACACTGACTGGACAGCAGCATAACACACTGACTGGACAGCTGCATCACACACTGACTGGACAGCTGCATCACACACTGACTGGACAGCTGCATCACACACTGAACTGGACAGCTGCATAACACACTGACTGCACAGCAGCATAACACACTGACTGGACAGCTGCATCACACACTGACTGGACAGCAGCATCACACACTGACTGGACAGCAGCATCACACACTGACTGGACAGCAGCATCACACACTGACCGGACAGCAACATCACATGCTGACCAGACAGCAGCATCACACACTGACTGGAAAGCGGCATCACATGCTGACCGGACAGCAGCATCACACACTGACCGGACAGCAGCATCACACACTGACTGGACAGCAGTATCACACACTAACCGGTCAGCAGCATCGCACACTGACTGGAAAGCAGCATCACACACTGACCGGACAGCAGCATCACACACTGACCGGACAGCAGCATCACACACTGACCAGTGTTAGCCAAGTCAGTGTTCAGAGAGGGAATCTGTGATACACAGAACAAGAGGACATGGTATCTAAGGAGTTTAGATTAATAAGAGTGGCCTTACCCATTTCGAGCGAAATTGGCCCAATAGTTCATGATATTTTTACTTAGGACTTTCTCTTCCTCCGTGGCATTACCTTGAGAAGGAGACAGAAAAGGTTAGATAAATGTAGCATCAAATGTTTGATTAAACAACAACCAAAACTGGGTGCTGGATCACACAGGGGCTTTTATAGACTGTATATAGCGTGTTACACCTGCCTTCTGTGAATTAGGAAGAAGAAAAAAATACCACAACTTTATATATCTATGTTGCAAATGGCAGTAGATCAGTTCCACAGACTGAGAGTTTACAATTGTTTTGGAAAGTGACAATTATAGAGCTTGGAGAAGGGATTGAGCATCATAGGCACGCTTCCAGGACTTGACATATATGTACTGTGATGTACGTACATGCAATGACAATGGACTTTGTTGGCTGTTATTAGGCATGTGCTTCGTTACTATATATGTGTTTGTTGCCTTCTGTGGCACTGGCTTTGTGAAATGATTGCCACTGATATGTTATGTTCAACAGACATGGCCACACCACACTGTTCCTATAATACATATATTACTGTATGACAAGGGGTGTACAGACCCTCCCACCAAATAAGTCACCAAAGGGTTAAAACTTCCAAAAAAAGGCAGAGACACAGGCCTTTAAAATTCTGCCTGCAGTGCAGTAGCAGCAGCTGCACAGGTGATTCCAGAAAACCAAGCCAAACTGGAAAGAAGCCTCAGGTTGGCAGGAGATCCCCATGAAGTGAGTGTATATCCTTCTATGTGAGAAGAGACTTTTCTTTTTTGTTAACAAGCTGTGAGTCTCTGAAGTTTAGCTGTACAGTGAAAATTAAACTGACTTTATTTTCCAACTGTTTTTTAAAGCCTTCTAAAACAAAATGAATATTTTTTTGGTCTGCAGGACTGAATAGTAATATAAATGACTTGCCACCGAATACATCCGACCCGGTCAAGAACGGTGAGCCCATGACATACAGAAGTTCATCTCCATGATCGGCTTTCACATAATCTGGCTTGATATCCTTAAATATGGAAGGCCGGTGCTGGAATTCGTAGAAGTAGACAAGAAATCCTGAATCTAGTAAGAGGGAAGGATGGGTTACATGGGTTGATCAACATACTTTTTTTGCTGTGGAGACACTAGGTGGGAATCACTGTAAAAGACACAAAAAAGTTGGGAAGCCGAAATAGATCTAGCCAACTTTAAAGGACAACTGTCAGCCAAAAATAAGTTCTGCTTAATTGATATATTTGATCAAGGGTGGGTATTTTAAATTGAAATGCGTTAACGAAAGAATATAAATAAAGCCCCTTTTGAGCCCTCTCTGCTTCTATAGCTCTATGAGAGGTTAGACATGGTGTTTAGAATCTTGGGTCTATAAAAATCCGACCCAAGATGTCTGCCCCCTGAGCTATACAGGCACAGTGGGCTGAACAAGTTGATTTATTTGAATTATTTCATTTATATTTGAAATTCCAACATCTTTCAATGAAGCATGACCTCGGTTTCCCCTGGCATTTGTCCTTTAAGTCGTGTGTACGCCTCTCTTCATTCAATAAAGGGTACGTTGTATGAGGTTTTATAATGAGTTGTGTAACGCACCTCGATGGTATGCAGCCGTCTTGAGGGCCGGCATAACAAACATTACGTCTCCGCACAAATCCAAGAACCGGTTACGGATTTCTAAAGGGTCATCGGTATCTCCCCAATATTCCTCAACCACCAAGCCGATTACGTTCGCACTCTGCAAGAGGGATGATTGCAATGCAGCCCAGTGGTGGATAATTACAAGTAATGAAAGCCATTGATTAAAAAAGAAGAAGAAGAAATTGTACAGAAAATGTTGAATAGATTTTTTTTAAATGCTGCCTTTGCCCTTTCTCTGATAATTATCTATGATCCCAAGTTGAACTTTGACACACCTTAAGCTGTCTAAAACCAGTGGAGTACAGGAGGGCAGTGTGTGTGTGTGTTGGGGGGAAGTCTGTCCTGGGTGCCGGAATGCAGGGGGCTGCCAGCTAGCAAATGGCCAGTAACACACTTTCCCGCTGTTATCTAGTGGGGGCAGTACACAATGCGCACAGACATCTTTCAATGCTGTCCCGACACTTCCTCAAGTCTGAACGCTGGTGTAGCGATATGGCACTTACAGGCTGTTTGTAGACATAGATGGCACTGGCAAGCAATTTGGGGATAAACAAGGCACTGACAAACTGTTTGGGGCCAAGCCCCAAATTCCATAGTACAGTTGTATAGCGGTGTCATTAATAACAAAACTATCGTAAGTTGGTAGCTAACTAGAACCGGCGCATTAGATTCAATGGCACCTTAGATTTGTGTAAATACGGTACATTGGTAAAGGTATAACTCACCAAAAAGGAAAGGGCACTAAGAGACGATTCTGCTGTGTCTCTGTCCATTCCTTCTCTTAATCCAGTCAAGTTCATTGCCTTAAATGATGAAAAAACAACAATGGCAGGAATTAGGGACCATGAAGGCCAAATTCCTGCTTTCATAACATGACTAACAATAGAGAATTATTATACAAATCAGCCCCCCCCCCCTCCCCCAGAGATATCCCCAGCATATACTAGTGGCAAGGGATTCTGGGTAACGACATTCCAATAAGGTACACAGCGATTGACTTTCTGCTTGAAATAGTGCGTTTACCATTGGAACGATCCAGCCAAACTCTTGTTCGGAGACTCCGATTATAAAGGGGACATTATTGCTCTCTTTATTGGCCAAAATTTCTTCTGCAGGTTTGGGGAAAAACTCTCCATCCACGGTGCCGGGAAAAATAATGTTCTGTGGAGAACAGAACAGAAAAGGACATTTATTTGAAAAAAAATATTAATAATAATGTTATAGATTAATATTGTTGTACTCTTCCCTTCTTTCCTCTTCCCTTTCCTTTTTCCCTTCTATTAATTTCAAGAGTAATGACATGTGGCAGGAGGTTGGTGTGCCATATCCCCACGCACACATTTTGATACATGGTTACACCTTCCCCCTTCATTGAGGCTGGTGCCTGAGCCTCACATGTGAAGAATTGCTGTTCAGGAGTGATTGGGGCATATTGGGCAATCTATGAGTTTTCATTGCAAAATTGTCCTGATTCAAATGCTTTGATGCTTTGGTTTGTGAATGATCCAAATAGACAATTTGGTCCCGAATTAAAGGATATTGAGTAGCCGGAGATTTCCCGATCCACATCCATTTCAGGCCAGATTGGGTTATATTTGGTACGCCATAATGTATTGTTTTGATTTCCTGGAATTTTGTGCTGTGCCATTTGTTTTTTTACACATCCCCGGCCCACACACTATTTCGTATCTAATAATACACAGGCGGCTGCCTTGTTACGTACCATGGCTACAATTATTTTAACAATCTCCTCTTCGTTTTTTTCTTTCAGACAGTCGACCACTGTCGCAGGGTCACAGCCAGATATGTTAGCGATTATCTGCAAAACACGGAAATAAATTACAGTCATACTTCAATTTAAAAAACAAAAAACAAAAAACAAAGATAAAACAGCTAGACCCCTGCATTTCTCTCCAGCCATGCATGTTTCTTACCAGTTTGCATCCCAAAAGAGAAAATGGATATAATAGTTTACACCGTGTATTCAGAAGTGCCCACTCCTTTGTTAGAGCCACACCCACCTGGGCTAGACACACCGTTATTAGAGCGACACCCACCTGGGCTAGACACACCTTTGTTAGAACCACCTCCATCTGGGCTAGACACACCTTTATTAGAGCCACACCCACCTGGGCTAGACACACCTTTAATGGAGCCACACCCACCTTGGCTAGACACACCTTTGTTAGAGCCACACCCACCTGGGCTAGACACACCTATGTTAGAGCCACACCTACCTGGGCGAGACACACCTTTATTAGAGCCACACCCACCTGGGCTAGATACACCTCGGTTAAAGCCACACCCACCTGGGCTAGACACACCTATGTTAGAGCCACACCTACCTGGGCTAGACACACCTTTATTAGAGCCACACCCACCTGGGCTAGATACACCTCGGTTAAAGCCACACCCACCTGGGCTAGACACACCTTTATTAGAGCCACACCCACCTGGGCTAGACACACCTCGGTTAAAGCCACACCCACCTGGGCTAGCTTCACCAGTCGTAAACTGGAAACCATCTACATTTGGGTGCAACTCATCTAAGAAACAATTATCCTGGAAGAAGGCATCTAGAAGAAGCCCTAACAATGGTAGATTCCTGTTTGTTACCTTAAAATTCCGTATGCCATTGCAATTAAATCATACTTTAAATGTTATACCATAGTTGCCAACATCGGCCATGTTTCCAGGGACACATATTTGTTCCACATGCTGCAGAAAGAGCATGCAAAGTGCAGCCTGGCAGTATGTAGGATGGATATATGCACAGACACAATCCAATTAATTAATCATGGTAGGTTCTATGAGATCTCCACCCTGATTAATTAATTGGATCATGTCTATGTGTATATCCATCCTACATACTGCCAGGCTGCACTTTGCATGCTCTTTCTGCAGAATGTGGAACAAATAAGTGTCCCTGGAAACATGGCCGATGTTGGCAACTATGTTATACAGATCAATGGGTTTGTAGCGCTCCCGTTTTTTTAATTGTTGTTTTCCTGGAAGGTCGTTCACTGGATTGGCACTTGATATTGTTGAGCAGCTTTAAAGAATATTATTACTGGGAGTTATATTGCTGGGGAAATTTGTGATACTATCACACATCGCACATCACTGGGAGTTATATTGCGGTGGAACGTTGTGAGACACTCACACCCTCACCTCCTTGTCACAACAAGCATTGCGCGACAGGTGCAGGCTCCGCTCCCGTCGCGCTCTGTGATTGTAGCACCTCTCCTCCCTTGCGCCTGGGCGCGGTGCATCCCGTGCACCTGCCCAGGATCGTCCCTGACTGGGAGTTATATTGGGTGAAACTTTGTGAGACACTCACACACTGCACATTACTGGGAGTTATATTGCTGTGGAACTTTGTGAGACACTCACACATTGCACATTACTGGGAGTTATATTGCTGTGGAACTTTGTGAGACACTCACACATCGCACATTACTGGGAGTTTTATTGCTGTGGAACTTTGTGAGACACTCACACATCGCACATTACTGGGAGTTATATTGCTGTGGAACTTTGTGAGACACTCACACATCGCACATTACTGGGAGTTTTATTGCTGTGGAACTTTGTGAGACACTCACACACTGCACATTACTGGGAGTTTTATTGCTGTGGAACTTTGTGAGACACTCACACATCGCACATTACTGGGAGTTTTATTGCTGTGGAACTTTGTGAGACACTCACACATCGCACATTACTGGGAGTTTTATTGCTGTGGAACTTTGTGAGACACTCACACATCGCACATTACTGGGAGTTTTATTGCTGTGGAACTTTGTGAGACACTCACACACTGCACATTACTGGGAGTTTTATTGCTGTGGAACTTTGTGAGACACTCACACATCGCACATTACTGGGAGTTTTATTGCTGTGGAACTTTGTGAGACACTCACACACTGCACATTACTGGGAGTTTTATTGCTGTGGAACTTTGTGAGACACTCACACACTGCACATTACTGGGAGTTTTATTGCTGTGGAACTTTGTGAGACACTCAAATGCACCAAACATTCTGATCCCTGGAAAATGGGTGCAATTAAGTGGAGCTGGTGGCAAAAAGAAACAACTTTGTCTCAAAGAAAAAAAGGTACACTTGGGAGTTCTGAATATGGGGGAAGGTGGGGTCTTCCAGTCAGATACTAGTCCTTTTTTTCACAAGAACAGAGAGTAAACAAAACCCCACATACGTTTCGGTTAGCTCTGATCTCCTCCAGTTCGCCCCCCATTAGTGCGGGTATTATCGCAGTACCGCTCTCGGCGATGGCTCTGTGGAACAAGCCCTTAGATAAGGGGGATGCCACCTGCAAATAATCACAGAGTCAGGAGTGTGCAGAGTAATAGAAGGACAGATATGTGAGATGTGGGTTAAGAACTTACCGTACAGTGTGCAATTAGTACATTGCAAACCTGTAGGGACCAGACAATATCCAGAACTATATATATATATACAGCTGTACCAAGGAAGATCATTACTCACCAGAGCTGCCACGCTTACACCTCCCGCCGATTCCCCAAATATGGTGACAGATTGCGGGTCACCTCCAAAATCCTCAATGTTTTCCTGAACCCAGTGAAGTGCCACCACTTGATCAAAAAACCCATAGTTTCCGGGCGCTTCCTCGTCCCCCGTACTGATAGACAAGAAGGAGACAGGTGGATCCAGGGTTAGACACCAGCAGGATCATTTAATGATGTTCCACAGAACCTTCACTGACCTTGCCACGGACACTGTGACCTTGCACAGACACTTTGCCCATCCCTGTAGATCCCAACACGTCTAATGATTAATGTACTATTTAAAAAAAAACAAAGCTGAAGCACCTAAACAGGGGAACAGGTAGTGAAGAGATAAACAGTGCCACCTGAATAGGATAACTACTCAAATTCCTCCAGACAAAGGGAAACAGCCAACCAAAAAAATATCAGTGAGCTGTGTCCACACTTTAAAACAATATAACAACAAGCGTGATATTACACGTGGTATAAATAGTAAATTGGTAATACTTATGGTATTCTTCTAGTATGTATCTTCAGATACATATACATAGAAAGAAGCACACAAACAGCCATACAAAATATAATGTAGTATATTACTTGTATGGTATGCAGTAAAGGAAAAATATGTCTTACTCAAAAACCTGTTGGGGGTAAAAGGCATACTCCTTGTGTTATTTAAACCTAGAGGAGAATCCATGTAGTTCCACTCTATGCTGGAGGGCCACCGTTTTGCACTAATTCTGTAATATTTTTTTTTTTTAGTGTTGATCAGTATAATATATTTTACACCAACCAGCTCTTCCTTTCACAGAAATATTCAGAGATTTACCTTAAATATCCCAGTAGTCCCAGTCTGTACTGGAGTGCCACAATCACAACGTCTTCGTAGGCGCTCAATGCAGATCCGTCAAACATAAAGGCTCCTCCCATAACTAGCCCTCCGCCGTGGATATAAACCATAACCTGGGGGGGGGGGGGGGGGGGGGGAGCAGCCAAGGAAGGGATTGTACAGCAAGAAAAACTAAAAACAAGAAAAACAAGCACTGCCATACATTGACCATCTATTCCTGTTCCTTGAAGGACACTGTCCTCAAAAACTAAAGTTATGTTTAATTGAAAGATTGCAACACATGGAGGCATTTTAAACTCAAATGCTTTAACAAACAAATACAAAGAAAGTGCCTCAATAAACTCTATGTTTAGAATCTTCGGTAAGATCTTCCTTCGTCTGACCCAATATGTCTGCCCCCTGATAGAGCGGTACAGACCAAAAAGTACTTTATTTGTATTCTTTTTTTTTAATTTGTATTCTTTAATTACAATATTTCTGTTTGAAATGATTACACGTTATGCAATCTTTCAATTACACAACTTGATTCTTTTGCCAACAGTTGTGTTTGGAAACGTTTGAATTAATTATACAGATACTTTTTCTGGAACATTTCATCTCTCGTTTTGCAAATAACCGGTTTTGTGTTACCTTTTGTATACCTCCTGTTGCTGATTATAAAATTACATTTAAAAAAATGTTTAATTATACTTTGAATAGTACACTACCAGCTTTTATATTACACGTTATCCACTTTTAATAGGGTGATAGAATGTATAACAACACTGATAAGTCATGATGTAAAAAAAAATATGGTGAGTTTCTCCTTCTAGAAGAGCTCAGCTGGCCATGGATAATGCAGAGTACAAACCTCTCACTTTATAACTATACATTGTACAGGGACAAACCTGGTGAGTTTCTCCTGCTAGAAGAGATCAGCTGGCCATGGATAATGCAGAGACAAACCTCTCACTATATAACTATACATTGTACAGGGACAAACCTCTCACTATATAACTATACATTGTACAGGGACAAACCTTTCACTATATAACTATACATTGTACAGGGACAAACATCTCACTATATAACTATACATTGTACAGGGACAAACCTCTCACTATATAACTATACATTGTACAGGGACAAACCTCTCACTATATAACTATACATTGTGCAGGGACAAACCTTTCACTATATAACTATACATTGTACAGGGACAAACATCTCACTATATAACTATACATTGTACAGGGACAAACCTCTCACTATATAACAATACATTGTACAGGGACAAACCTCTCACTATATAACTATACATTGTACAGGGACAAACCTCTCACTATATAACTATACATTGTGCAGAGTACAAACCTCTCACTATATAACTATACATTGTACAGGGACAAACCTCTCACTATATAACTATACATTGTACAGGGACAAACCTCTCACTATATAACTATACATTGTACAGGGACAAACCTCTCACTATATAACTATACATTGTACTGGGACAAACCTCTCACTATATAACTATACATTGTACAGGGACAAACCTCTCACTATATAACTATACATTGTACATGGACAGACCTCTCACTATATAACTATACATTGTACAGGGACAAACCTCTCACTATATAACTATACATTGTACAGGGACAAACCTCTCACTATATAACTATACATTGTACAGGGACAAACCTCTCACTATATAACTAAACATTGTACATGGACAGACCTCTCACTATATAACTATACATTGTACAGGGACAAACCTCTCACTATATAACTATACATTGTACAGGGACAAACCTCTCACTATATAACTATACATTGTACAGGGACAAACCTCTCACTATATAACTATACATTGCACAGGGACAAACCTCTCACTTTATAACTATACATTGTACAGGGACAAACCTGATGAGTTTCTCCTGCTAGAAGAGCTCAGCTGGCCATGGATAATGCAGAGACAAACCTCTCACTATATAACTATCCATTGTACAGGGACAAACCTCTCACTATATAACTATACATTGTACAGGGACAAAACTGGTGAGTTTCTTCTGCTAGATGAGCTCTGCTGGCCATGGATAATGCATTGTTATAAAAGTTAGTATTTTTAAAGATATAGCTCTGCATTATTCCTGGCCAGATGAGCAGGTGTATGAATAGAAAACTGAAGCTGTACACTATAGCATGGTAAATGTCCCATCACTTGGTTATTTCTGGCAGATAAATACTCACCGGTTTCCGAGCATTCTGCCCACGGTCAGCTGGGGTAAATACATTAAGCAACAAGCAGTCCTCGGAAATAGGGGGGAATGTAATCTCTGCTTGAAAGTAGTCTACTAGTAACTCCATGGAGGCTTGGTTTTGTAAACACCTGTGGAAAAAGATAATTATAATTATGGTTCTGGATAAACAGTTCTCAGAATATCATAGATCCATAGTCCAAATATTGGGGTCTAATCAGTATGCACCAATCTGTTCTGAACTAGATTCGGATCGGTCATAATATCCATATTTATCACTCCCATGGCTATTATGCCTCATTTTCGAGCCGCTCGGAAACTGAAGCATCGAGACAATTTTACCTTAAAAAACCATAGGTTTTCGGCTACACAACACGAGATGATAGCCCTCTAAAACAATTTGGACTGAAAATAAAAAAGTAGAACAATCAAATAAAATGATATAAGAAAGCCCTCCATCCCAAGGCCAGCGGAATTCTGAGTATATTTCATTTTGTATCATTGAAACAATATAGTCCGACAAACAAAAATACAGAACATACATGGGTGGATGATCAGATGCATCCCTGATGTTGCTCCAAGGTACCGGTGGTTCTGGACGGGCGAATCTCAATTCTCCAATTGGCGGCTTCGCAAAGGGGATCCCAAGGAACGTATGGACCTTCCGCTCTGTTCCTTTCACTGGGGTTACTGTCCCCAGGAGTTTCCCGTACTTTGTGGCCAGCAATGGTCTGTACTCATCCTGCCCTGAAAACAGAGGACTCCAATGTCAGCCTTTACCAAGGAGAATAAATGTTCAAAACTAGAGTGGGAGCTGACAAAAGCTAGAGTGGGAGCTGAAAAATCAGGACATGATTTCTAAACTGCCACCACTCCCTCATTTTCAAGCCCACCTACACAAATCTTATATCAAAACGTTCAGCTATCCCTGCTGCCACTAAACATGTCCATGGCTAAGCCATAGTCCTGATTGTTTTCACAATATGACCATTTGTTTGCAACTCACGCCGTCCATTGACATTCATTGAAACTCCACTCTAGCCACCTCAAATTTGAAGGGCAATATCTAAACTGCGACTGTGCCTTCATTTTTAATATTTCAGAGACAAACTATGCAGCAAAATGTAGGGCTGGGTCTTGTGATTCTCACAATATAAATTTATTCACTGAAGGATTTATAGTTTTTAAAATATGACCGTTTGAAGATGGCAACCGCACTCCAACCTTTCCACAGTTACTCCAGCCACTCCAACCACACAACAGTTACTCCAGCCACTCCGCGAAGTTACTCCGCCCACTCCAACCTTTCCACATTTACTCCAGCCACTCCAATCCCACAACAGTTACTCAAGCCACTCCACCCAGTTACTCCGCCCACTCCAACCTTTCCACAGTTACTCCAGCCACTCCAACCACACAACAGTTACTCAAGCCACTCCACCCAGTTACTCCGCCCACTCCAACCCCACAACAGTTACTCGAGCCACTCCACCCAGTTACTCCGCCCACTCCAACCACACAGCAGTTACTCAAGCCACTCCACCCAGTTACTCCGCCCACTCCAGTTGTAGACTAGTGGTGGAGGCAACAACACTTCACACAATTTCCCCAGAAATTGCAGCTTTTCTAGTTGTATTCACTGAAACTCTCAGCCACTAAGCTAGTCGTTGGAGCTAGGTATTATCCCTTTATTGTCTGAATTGGTTAATACATATTTGAAACCCATTAAGTGATTTCCCAATTATTTAATAATTAGTAGGAGGTCAGCTATTATAGACCAGATAACCCCACTATATAACATTGGTTCCTCTCTGAGGAGTTCTCAGGATTTTGTATATCTATATGCACTGTTTATACAAGTCCATACCAGATCCATCTATAATGATTGTTAAGTATTACAAAATTATAATTTATTATCCTGAATATCCAGGTATTTTTCATTGGTCTTTATGTTCAAGAGTCTTTCATTTTTAGACCATAAATTAGGTTACACCCTATGTTATAAGTGGTATATTAATACTGTACCATTATTGTTGCACCTCTTGTTTTTAAGCCTGTATTTACATTCCTTATTTTGTTCTTACTAACTTGATATTAACTACGATATGAATACACTTTGTAAAACATATCGGAAACATTGTATATACAGCCAACACAATTATCTCCATTATATTCTAACTATCTGTATATCAACATATATGTAAGTCATCCCTAGCTTCCATCTGATTGTTTTATTCTGTCAATTTCCTTTTTTTCTTCTTACTCTTGCTCTCCTTACACAGGTATTTTTTTTTAACTCCGAACTGACCTCTGATGAAGCCCTGATATGGCGAAACGCGTCAGGTCATCCTTTTACCTTAGAGGCCTGGCTAAGAGATGAGCGCCAACTCCTTAAAGGTGTAGCTCACCTGTTCCTTGGACAGCCAGGGCTAGCCAGCAGAGGGTTAATAGTCTGACCAGGGGTCCCATCTGGATAGAGGCCTTGCTTCCTCCTGAATGTCCAAGTCTTGGATCAGAGAGAGAGAAAGTTACTGACCCAGCAAAGAACTAAGACTATTGTAACAATCCTCTGTTCTGTAACATCCCCAGGAGGAGTGGACGCCACAGATCTCTATTATCTGTAACTAGGCTTGTAATTGGCTGTTTGCCATGGTCCTTTCACCCAATAGTACTAGGCATGTACAGGCCTGTGTGATTATATGCTGACATGCAAAATCCAGAGTATCATGCAGAAAAACAAACACTGCTTAGCTCTCAAGCATGCCATGTTGGAGGTGTGTTGTATTCCAACTGGAAAGTGTCCCAAATGGACAGGGTCCCCATGGATTAAATGGGTGCAGGACAATCCAACCTATTATTAAATATAAAGATGTTCTTATTCACGGGGGGAAATCCTGGTTATGAAACTTTAAGGAGCTATAATATCTCATTGTGATGCAGCCACCGCCAGGCCCGGCCTTAAGTGTTCCAGCGCCCTGTGCGGGATTCCCCCGTGGCACCCCCCCATGTATGTATCTCTCTCCCTTCCCATGTTTGTCCCTTTCCTCTTCATTGCCCTGTCTGTCTCTCTCTAACTCCCCCATACCTATTCCCTCTCTCCCTTCTCTCTCTCCCTCTGTTCTGTCTCTCTCCTCCCCTTCCTTTGTTCTGTCTCTCTCTCTCCCCCCCTGTTCTGTCTCTCCTCCCCCCGTTCTGTCTCTCTCCCGCCCTGTTCTGTCTCCCCCCCCCTTATGTTTCTCTCTCCCCCCCTGTCTGTCTCTCTCCCTCCCTCCGTCTCTCTCTCTCCCCCTTCCCTCTGTTCTGTCTCTCTCTCCCCCCGTTCTGTTTGTCTCTCTCTCTCCCCCTTCCCCCTGTTATGTATCTCTCACTCCCCCCTCCCACTGTTCTGTCTCTCCCCCCTCCCCCTGTTCTGTCTCTCCCCCCTCCCCCTGCTTAATGCAGGCTCCCCATGCTTAATGCAGGCTCCATGCTTAATGCAGGCTCCATGCTTAATGCAGGCTCCATGCTTAATGCAGGCTCCCCATGCTTAATGCAGGCTCCCCATGCTTAATGCAGGCTCCCCATGCTTAATGCAGGCTCCATGCTTAATGCAGGCTCCATGCTTAATGCAGGCTCCATGCTTAATGCAGGCATGGGGAGCCGAGCAGCACTATCTCATGCTGCCAGTGTCTCCCCGTGAAGCAGACGCTGCTCTGCTTCACAGGGTGGGGGCGGAGCTACACCGCTGTGCCGGTTAGCTCCGCCCCCTCCCCGGACCCAGCACAGCATGCCGAGCAGAGGGCTGGTGAGGGGGGATCTTTTGATCTCCGCCAGCCAGTGCCTCTACCGGCTTTTTTATTTTTGTACTTTTTTTTTCTTCGGGCGGGAGGGCGCCCCCTGGGGTGTCGCGCCCTGTGCGCTTGCACAGGTCGCACACCCCTAAGGCCGGCCCTGGCCACCGCCCATTGGCAGGTTGAACTGATTGATCATTCCTGCTTAGGTTAACAAACTAAGAGGGGCATGTACTAAAAAAAACGCAAGTATACTTTATGTGCAAAACGATTTTTGCGCTTTGTTCCTAATTCAATGTACTAAACATTTATCACTCAAATAGTACATGCGAGCAAATTGCAATTTTGCGAATATTTTTCCTACCTCTTTTAATTGCGCTCACCAAAAGCTGGTGTCATTTTCACACGCAAATAAGAATTATTTTTCACAACATATTTGCAAAGCTCTTTAGCGCGCGCAAATCTAATCGCAATTAGAGGCGCAAATCAGGGAAAACACTGCAAAATGTTACAAATAGTCGCAAATTGCTCCTTACACATGTTTTACCTACTTTTTTTTCCCACTGCACTTGTTCAGTACATGACCCCCTAAGTAAAAAAAAAATTAAACTTGGTTACTTTGGCCTCAGGTTTGAAATTCTCTTTTAAATTCCCTGCAATTCTCTCTTTCGTGAATAAAGCCTTAACTGGAGTATTTTACCAGGGAGGATAAATGGGAGGGGGATGGGACTCTTCATCACGGCTGCTTCCGCGCAGCCGCTTCACCGCCGACTCTACACAGCAAGACAGATCGTCGCTGGAGATTTCATCGCTAAAGGAAAGTGTTTTAGCTATTTTACTTTGGTTAGAATTAGGGTTTAGGGGGTACATTTTAGTATTAGGGCTCGGGGGTTAGTATTAGGGTTAGTATTAGGGTTTAGGGGGTTAATTTTAGTATTAAGTCTCGGGGGTTAGTATTAGTGTTAGTATTAGGGTTTAGGGGGTTAATTTTAGTATTAGGGCTCGGGGGTTAGTATTAGGGTTAGTATTAGGGTTAGTATTAGGGTTTAGGGGGTTAATTTTAGTATTAGGTCTCGGGGGTTAGTATTAGTGTTAGTATTAGGGTTTAGGGGGTTAATTTTAGTATTAGGGGTCAGGGGTTAGTATTAGGAGTCGGGGGTTAGTATTAGGGTTAGTATTAGGGTTAGTATTAGGGTTTAGGGGGTTAATTTTAGTATTAGGGCTCGGGGGTTAGTATTAGGGTTAGTATTAGGGTTAGTATTAGGGTTAGTATTAGGGTTAGTATTAGGGCTCGGGGGTTAGTATTAGGGTTAGTATTAGGGTTAGTATTAGGGTTAGTATTAGGGTTAGTATTAGGGTTAGTATTAGGGCTCGGGGGTTAGTATTAGGGTTAGTATTAGGGCTCGAGGGTTAGTATTAGGGTTAGTATTAGGGTTTAGGGGGTTCATATTAGAATTAGGGCTCAGGGGTTAGTATTAGGGTTAGTATTAGGGTTAGTATTAGGGTTTAGGGGGTTAATTTTAGTATTAGGTCTCGGGGGTTAGTATTAGTGTTAGTATTAGGGTTTAGGGGGTTAATTTTAGTATTAGAGGTCGGGGGTTAGTATTAGGGGTCGGGGGTTAGTATTAGGGTTAGTATTAGGGTTTAGGGGGTTAATTTTAGTATTAGGGCTCGGGGGTTAGTATTAGGGTTTAGGGGGTTAGTATTAGGGTTAGTGTTAGGGTTAGTATTAGGGTTTAGGGGTTTAATTTTAGTATTAGGGCTCGGGGGTTAGTATTAGGGCTCGGGGGTTAGTATTAGGGTTAGTATTAGGGTTTAGGGGGTTAATTTTAGTATTAGGGCTCGGGGGTTAGTATTAGGGTTAGTATTAGGGCTCG
This sequence comes from Pelodytes ibericus, assembly GCA_036172795.1. NCBI lineage: Eukaryota > Metazoa > Chordata > Amphibia > Anura > Pelodytidae > Pelodytes > Pelodytes ibericus. Next base: position 201,940,672 of record CM069862.1, on the reverse strand, counting down.
GGGGTTAGTATTAGGGTATAGGGGGTTAATTTTAGTATTAGGGGTCAGGTGTTAGTATTAGGGTTTAGGGGGTTAATTTTAGTATTAGGGCTCGGGGGTTAGTATTAGGGTTTAGGGGGTTAGTATTAGGGTTAGTATTAGGGTTAGTATTAGGGTTTAGGGGTTTAATTTTAGTATTAGGGCTCGGGGGTTAGTATTAGGGTTAGTATTAGGGTTTAGGGGGTTAATTTTAGTATTAGGGCTCGGGGGTTAGTATTAGGGTTAGTATTAGGGCTCGGGGGTTAGTATTAGGGTTAGTATTAGGGTTTAGGGGGTTAATTTTAGTATTAGGGCTCGGGGGTTAGTATTAGGGTTAGTATTAGGGTTAGTATTAGGGTTTAGGGGGTTAATTGTAGTATTAAGTCTCGGGGGTTAGTATTAGTGTTATTATTAGGGTTTAGGGGGTTAATTTTAGTATTAGGGGTCGGGGGTTAGTATTAGGGGTCGGGGGTTACTATTAGGGTTAGTATTATGGTTTAGGGGGTTAATTTTAGTATTAGGGCTCGGGGGTTAGTATTAGGGTTTAGGGGGTTAGTATTAGGGTTAGTATTAGGGTTTAGGGGTTTAATTTTAGTATTAGGGCTCGGGGGTTAGTATTAGGGTTAGTATTAGGGTTTAGGGGGTTAATTTTAGTATTAGGGCTCGGGGGTTAGTATTAGGGTTAGTATTAGGGTTTAGGGGGTTAATTTTAGTATTAGGGCTCGGGGGTTAGTATTAGGGTTAGTATTAGGGTAAGTATTAGGGCTCGGGGTTAGTATTAGGGTTAGTATTAGGGTTTAGGGGTTAATTTTAGTATTAGGGCTCGGGGGTTAGTATTAGGGTTTAGGGGGTTAGTATTAGGGTTAGTATTAGGGTTTAGGGGGTTAATTTTAGTATTAGGGCTCGGGGGTTAGTATTAGTGTTTAGGGGGTTAATTTTAGTATTAGGGTTCGGGGGTTAGTATTAGGGTTCGGTGGTTAGTATTAGGGTTAGTATTAGGGTTTAGGGGTTTAATTTTAGTATAAGGGCTCGGGGGTTAGTATTAGGGTTAGTATTAGGCTTTAGGTTTCCAACTCAATTACTTTGGCCTTGAGTTTGACATTCCCTTCTCAATTCACTGGGAGTTTCACTTTCATTAATAATGCCTTCAAAAACGGTTTAAGTGATCTTGGATCCATTGAATTATTTTGTGTATTTATCTATACAATAGTTATTCAGCAGTTGATTGTCAGGCTGTCGGTAAGGTTTATAAAGTAATATAACCAGGTATAAATACACTTGGGAGTGTGAGGAAAGCCTAGATGGTCTCTTCCCTCAGTATACAGAACAGTCTCCAAACAGTGACTGCTGTAATAATGTAGAGGCAGAGATGTGTTACATAATGTATAATACTTACTGTAACCCTGGCATTAAAAGAGACACTATCAGGGGCGGAAATTAAATAAATGCATTATACACATTGTGTTAGTAGAAGTACAAGCCTATGCATAGATTGAGGAGAAATACATGTTTTAAAAATATCTGTGGGGTCTACTTGTGGCATGATATGCTAATGAACTTTCAATGGCAAATGCGTAGCTTGCATCTCAAACCAATGGGTGATGTCATAAACAGGAGACAGATCCATGTTCCTCTTGACATATATGTGTTTTAGGAGACAAAATCACTTTTGAATTAGCTCCCCCCTTGAGCATGGGAGTCCCTTTAAGCCATTTCGCTGTTAGTCACTATGATTTCTTACACTGCTTTTGTTCCCAGTGGAAGAAAAGAGGGTGGGAAGCAGGTTTGTCATCTTGGCCCTTTTTCTTACTGGCTACGTATACGTTTTGCATGCTGCCTTGCAGTGTGAAAAAAAAATCGAAATCATGTAACAACCATTTTTTTTTTAAAAGTATTTCCTTACCTTACTTACTTGCAAGAGGATCTGTGCTAATACACTGCGTCATCAGTTCATGAACGTTACAATTTTAATGAATACAGAAATGTGTATAATTATTGTTCTTTTGTCTCCATTAAAAAATAGGTGGGTCGGATTAAACTAAAATAAACTTAAATGTAAACATGGTGGATGAAATTTTCTTCTACATTTTCTTTTTGGGAATTTTTTTTAAATAATTGGGTTAGTAGAGGTGTGAGCAAACAAGGCGTAATTAAACAAAAGACTGAATAAAAGAGTTTACAACAATTACAATATATATATATATATATATATATATATATATATATATATATATATATATACACATAGAAAATAGAAACAAAATAGATTTTTAAAAAATTATAGATGACACTTTTCTCATTGTGTAGCAATTAAATATGCAATTAATCCAAGAATGTGTTTAAGGTAGAAATAAGGACCAATGACAAATGCAGATTGCAAGCTCTTTGACCAAGAGGTTGTTCCAGTGCTCAAACCAGGTCTCTAGAGCTGCAGTAGACAAAGACTCTCTTCCCTTTTGTCTCTCCATTGGATGAAGTCGTGGGTCAGTGGGTAGCTGGGCGCATGCCCATTGGGTTAAAGAGAATAAAACATTCACACAAAGTATGTTTTGAAAGAGGGACAATGAGTTTCTGTTGATTCATATAGAAGCTGGCAGGGGAAGTTGAATATAACAGCAGGTGGCCAATGGACGTTTATGGGAGCTTCAGTGACGTCTACATTTGATGAGCCATAGACTAAAGGCTCATATTATCTCTATCATCACCTCCTCTGGGTCTTTTTTGGTTATATTTGGTTAATGCAGTGTGAAGTCTAAAAGATCATTCATGTAGACCTCCAGCTGTCCAGGTATTATGTCACAGTCTCACGGATCAACCTGTGTGTGTAGAGATATTGTCAAACCCATCCCTGCTGGGGGAACTTGTGGAGAGACAGGGAAAACATCATGTAAGACACCTTAATAAAATTACACGTGTTGTGCACTTGATTTGACGGATGGAAAATAAATCAGTGTGAGAAAGGTGGTATCCATCCCCGCCACACCAAAAGTGTAAAAATAAAAGTCTACAGCTCTGTATGCTCTTCTTCTGATTGCTTTTGGATTTTCTCAGGCAGAATCTTTGTCCAAAACTTTAGTCTCCTTTGTTTCAGTTTATTGGCGGTTTTCTGTTCCAGGTTAATTTGAAGGTAATCTTCATCGACGTCGTATTCCGGCCATTTTGCCAGACCTGGTCCATTGGGATCGCTGCAGGTAAATAGTGGAAAATGATATTACACTATATTTGGTCTAATCCAAGCACTTTGGTTATCTGAATTGCATACTAATCTTACAGTAGCATTAGACAGGGACCAGACAACAACATCAAGCACTGATTAGACAGCAGCATGACACACTGATTAGACAGCAGCATGACACACTGACCGGACAGCAGCATGACGGACTGACCAGACAGCAGCATGACACACTGACCGGACAGCAGCATGACACACTGACCAGACAGCAGCATGACGGACTGACCAGACAGCAGCATGATGAACTGACCGGACAGCAGCATGACGGACTGACCGGACAGCAGCATGGCGGACTGACCGGACAGCAGCATGACGGACTGACCGGACAGCAGCATGCCGGACTGACCGGACAGCAGCATGCCGGACTGACCGGACAGCAGCATGACGGACTGACCGGACAGCAGCATGACGGACTGACCGGACAGCAGCATGACACACTGACCGAACAGCAGCATGACACACTGACCGAACAGCAGCATGACACACTGACCGGACAGCAGCATGACACACTGACCGGACAGCAGCATGACACACTGACCAGACAGCAGCATGACACACTGACCAGACAGCAGCATGACGGACTGACCAGACAGCAGCATGATGGACTGACCAGACAGCAGCATGACACACTGACCAGACAGCAGCATGACACACTGACCAGACAGCAGCATAACACACTGACCAGACAGCAGCATGACAGACTGACCAGACAGCAGCATGACAGACTGACCAGACAGCAGCATGACACACTGACCAGACAGCAGCATGACAGACTGACCAGACAGCAGCATGACGGACTGACCAGACAGCAGCATGACACACTGACCAGACAGCAGCATGACACACTGACCAGACAGCAGCATGACACACTGACCAGACAGCAGCATGACGCACTGACCAGACAGCAGCATGACACACTGACCAGACAGCAGAATGACACACTGACCAGACAGCAGCATGACACACTGACCAGACAGCAGCATGACACACTGACCATACAGAGCATGACACACTGACCAGACAGCAGAATGACACACTGACCAGACAGCAGCATGACACACTGACCACACAGCAGCATGACGGACTGACCAGACAGCAGCATCGCGCACTGACCAGAGAGCAGCATGACACACTGACCAGACAGCAGCATGACAGACTGACCAGACAGCAGCATGACGGACTGACCAGACAGCAGCATGACACACTGACCAGACAGCAGAATGACACACTGACCAGACAGCAGCATGACACACTGACCAGACAGCAGCATGACACACTGACCAGACAGCAGCATGACAGACTGACCAGACAGCAGCATGACACACTGACCATACAGCAGCATGACGGACTGACCAGACAGCAGCATGACGGACTGACCAGACAGCAGCATGACACACTGACCAGACAGCAGCATGACAGACTGACCAGACAGCAGCGTGACTGACTGACCAGACAGCAGCAGGACACACTGACCAGACAGCAGCATGACGGACTGACCAGACAGCAGCATGACGGACTGACCAGACAGCAGCATGACGGACTGACCGGACAGCCGCATGACACACTGACCAGACAGCAGCATGACAGACTGACCAGACAGCAGCATCACACACACTGACCAGACATCAGCATGACGGACTGACCAGACATCAGCATGACACACTGACCAGACAGCAGAATGACACACTGACCAGACAGCAGAATGACACACTGACCAGACAGCAGCATGACACACTGACCAGACAGCAGAATGACACACTGACCAGACAGCAGCATGACACACTGACCAGACAGCAGCATGACAGACTGACCAGACAGCAGCATGACACACTGACCAGACAGCAGCATGACGGACTGACCAGACAGCAGCATGACACACTGACCAGACAGCAGAATGACACACTGACCAGACAGCAGCATGACGGACTGACCAGACAGCAGCATGACACACTGACCAGACAGCAGCAGGACACACTGACCAGACAGCAGCATGACACACTGACCAGACAGCAGCATGACACACTGACCAGACAGCAGCATGACACACTGACCAGACAGCAGCATGACAGACTGACCAGACAGCAGCATGACACACTGACCAGACAGCAGCATGACACACTGACCAGACAGCAGCATGACACACTGACCAGACAGCAGCATGACGGACTGACCAGACAGCAGCATGACACACTGACCAGACAGCAGAATGACACACTGACCAGACAGCAGAATGACACACTGACCAGACAGCAGCATGACGGACTGACCAGACAGCAGCATGACAGACTGACCAGACAGCAGCATGACACACTGACCAGACAGCAGCATGACGGACTGACCAGACAGCAGCATGACGGACTGACCAGACAGCAGCATGACACACTGACCAGACAGCAGAATGACACACTGACCAGACAGCAGCATGACAGACTGACCAGACAGCAGCATGACGGACTGACCAGACAGCAGCATGACACACTGACCAGACAGCAGAATGACACACTGACCAGACAGCAGAATGACACACTGACCACACAGCAGCATGACGGACTGACCAGACAGCAGCATGACAGACTGACCAGACAGCAGCATGACACACTGACCAGACAGCAGCATGACGGACTGACCAGACAGCAGCATGACACACTGACCAGACAGCAGAATGACACACTGACCAGACAGCAGCATGACGGACTGACCAGAAAGCAGCATGACGGACTGACCAGACAGCAGCATGACACACTGACCAGACAGCAGCAGGACACACTGACCAGACAGCAGCATGACACACTGACCAGACAGCAGAATGACACACTGACCACACAGCAGCATGACGGACTGACCAGACAGCAGCATGACGGACTGACCAGACAGCAGCATGACACACTGACCAGACAGCAGCAGGACACACTGACCAGACAGCAGCATGACGGACTGACCAGACAGCAGCATGACACACTGACCAGACAGCAGCATGACACACTGACCAGACAGCAGCATGACACACTGACCAGACAGCAGCATGACACACTGACCAGACAGCAGAATGACACACTGACCACACAGCAGCATGACAGACTGACCAGACAGCAGCATGACACACTGACCACACAGCAGCATGACACACTGACCAGACAGCAGCATGACACACTGACCAGACAGCAGCATGACGGACTGACCAGACAGCAGCAGGACACACTGACCAGACAGCAGCATGACACACTGACCAGACAGCAGCATGACAGACTGACCAGACAGCAGCATGACGGACTGACCAGACAGCAGCATGACAGACTGACCAGACAGCAGCATGACAGACTGACCAGACAGCAGCAGGACACACTGACCAGACAGCAGCATGACACACTGACCAGACAGCAGCATGACACACTGACCAGACAGCAGCATGACAGACTGACCAGACAGCAGCATGACACACTGACCAGACAGCAGCATGACTCACTGACCAGACAGCAGCATGACACACTGACCAGACAGCAGCATCAGACATGGACCAGACAGCAGCATCGCGCACTGACCGAACAACAGCATCCAACATTGACCAGTCAGTGTTCAGAGAGGGAAATGTACAACTCAGAACAAGAGTATATGGTACCTAAAGCATGTGGGTGGGGTAGAAATACAATTAATATAGACACAACAGATTAATAAGAGTGGCCTTACCCATTTTTAGCAAAGTTGGCCCAATATTTCATGATATTTTTACTTAGGGCTTTCTCTTCCTCCGTGGCATTACCTTGGGAAGGAAACAGAAAGCCTACATTTTAGACAAATGTAGCATCAAATGTTTGATTGCATAATCCTGGCATATTGAGGGGCAAAATCCTGGGATATTGAGGGGGGATAATCCTGGCATATTGAGGGGCAAAATCCTGGGATATTGAGGGGGGATAATCCTGGCATATTGAGGGGCAAAATCCTGGGATATTGAGGGGGGATAATCCTGGCATATTGAGGGGCAAAATCCTGGGATATTGAGGGGGGATAATCCTGGCATATTGAGTGGCATAATAATCCTGGCATATTGGGTGGCTAAATCCTGGCATATTGAGTGGCATAATAATCCTGGCATATTGGGTGGCTAAGTCCTGGCATATTGAGAGGCATAATATTCAAATTACAGTGATTATTTTCGTGGGTGCTATACTACATACTTGTACCCTGTCCTGAGCCCAGTGCCACAGAGAGTGCAGTGCACTTGCAACTGCATGTGTGCCAGGCACATGACTTTAATTCTTTTCTGTTAGCTCAGTGGGCAAAAATCTAGCCATTTTTAAATACTGCATTTTGTTGGTGTTAAATATTACATTTGCGTCCTGCACTTCATATCTGAGAGTCAAATAGAACCGTCAAATACTGTGCTTACAGCGCACTTTGAAAAATTCTAATAGTTTTGGGTGGTAAATAGTACATTTGCGTCTTGCGGTGCACTTCATATCTGAGTGTCAAATAGAACAGTCCAATACTGTGTTTACAGCGCACTTTGAAAAATTCTGGCTACCTCCTCCTCCTACTCCTCCAGCGACGCTTCCACCTACACCACCACGGTCACCGCCTCCTCAAGCTATGGGTCACTTAGTATAAACTGAAAGAGAATACCCTGCACTCCAACCCTCTCTCAAATGGATAATTCTGTTGATCCTCCTGGCAGCCATGCTTTAGATTTACATTTATGTTCTTCCAAAGCTAAAATCAAAGATTCCATCTAGTGCTATTTTATGGCTCAGCTGTATTTGTAATTTGTATGTATTTTATGTTATTTTAAGTTATTTCCATATCCAAATTTGCTTGCAGGGCACTTGTCCTTCTCTTACCCACATTTTACTTCCTTTTGCAGCCCTCTAGCCCTTTCCAGGACTTTTATAGAGGCATTTTAGTGGCCAAAGGTTTGTGTCCCCATTGACTTCAATGGGGTTCGGGTTCGGGGTCAAATTCGGGGTCAAGTTCGAGCACGGACCTGGACATTTTTTCGAAGTTCGGCCGAACCTGCCGAACCTGAACATCCAGGTGTCCTCTCAACTCTATTAACAAGCCATGAGGCCTAAAGTTACTTCAACCTTTACCAAATGGTAAAGCCTTCTAAAAAAAAAAGAAAATAGCCTTTTGATTTGGAGGGCTAAAAAGTAGCATAAATGACTTGCCACGGAATAAATCCAACCCGGTCAAGAACGGTGAGCCCATGACAAACAGAAGTTCATCTCCATGATCGGCTTTAACAAAATCTGGCTTAATATCCTTAAATATGGAGGGCCGGTGCTGGAATTCATAGAAGTAGACAAGAAAGCCGGAATCTAGTAAGAGAGAAGGATGGGTTGGAAATGATTAATACAAAACACACTAATGCTCTCTTGACCATCCATGCCTAAATCATTGTCCCACAAATTGGACCTTCTCCAACAACAATAAAAGTTGTAGTGTTAAAATTAATAGTAGTATAGGGAATATGTGAATAAGATTATCCTCCTTGTAATACTCTCTGGAGGATGTCCCAGCTGTGGACACCCTGGGGAGGGTCTCTGTAAAATGACACTAAAGAGTTGGGAAGGGAAAATCGATGCAGCTAAGTTTAAAAGACAACTGCCAGCAGCACAATAAGTTTTGTTTCATAGAAATATTGGTTCAATTGTTGAAATGCTTTAATAAAATAATCTAAATAAAGCACTTTATTGAGCCCTTTCTGCTTCTATAGACATATCAGGGGGCTGGCATGTTGTTTAGAATCTTGGGTCAGATGAAGGAACGACACAAGATGTCCCCCCCCCTGATAGTGCTTTATAAGCAAAGATGGTTCAGTAAGGTGCTTTATTTGTATTCTTTCATGAAAGATCAACTCTTGCATTTCGATATAAAAAATAAATTTGGTGCAATCTTTCAATGAAACATAACTTAATTTGTGGGGTATTTGAAGGATTCAATGGCTACAGCACTGAATAAATCGAATACCAACAAAACCAAAATGGATGCTAGAAACCATTTTATTCATTAGATCACTAACAAGTCTTTTATTACATAGAGGTTATATACAAGACATTTCTGTCCTGATTAAATTTATGTTTGCAGACACAAAGTCTGGAAAATGGTTCCCCAGATTCTTTGAATTTTGACAATATCTGTGATATGTGGGTCAAAAAGATTATAGCTTATAATCATAACCATCGCAAATAGTGATTAACCATTAATGGTGTGGACATTAATTAAGAGCATTTTTTAGCCAAGTGCTCCATCCGGTGATGTAAAAGGAGGAAAGTTATATAAAATAATAGATCACATGATACAATTTAAAAACACTCTTTCCTGATTGGAGAAAAGTTACAGAAGAAGGAAGGGTAAGGGAGATTAGGATTTGTTTATAACATGTTGCAAAAGGTATTGCAAGGGGACTCTACAACAAATATCTGAGCTTGAGATTTCAGCAGACAAAGACATAATCTGAGGACAGAGCTAAACTCCTCTTTTAAGTGCTCAGGATTATGAAGGCAGAAGAGAAATTAAGACTTAGTTAGCACATGTTCTATTTGAGAACAAAGGCTTGCTTGCACACATGCACTCCTTTCTAAGATTCCATTTTAACTTTATTGCTACACATAGATAGGCTAACTAACATCCACACACTTCTTCTACGTCTGAAGGACAGCCTATGCCTTGCATCTTTGAACATCTCACACTCCATCTTGTAATGTATAATGTGTTATTCCTTGTATTAACATCTCATATTATTGTGGACAGAAATTACTCTATTTGGCTGGATATAAATAATAAACACTACAACTGAGGATATACAATTAGCTTGGTACTGTCCATCTTCACACAGCAGAACGAAAGCTGGATAAATGTCCTATATAATATATCAAGAAATATATGCTCTTTTAAGATGTGTTTATTAGCATGCCTGTCTAGAGAGAGTGTAGGCCATTATTATTAACATTACACTACATAGGAAATATCCTTATTTGGAATTTACTAATCCAGTGCTGTCTTAGTTCCTTTAAGCAGAGTAATCTGATTGTGTGGTTTTGAATCTGACAATTTATTATTATTTACCCAAAGAAACTGCATATTTATGTTTTTTTACCTAATTATTTTTGTCGCTGTTTTGCACTTTGCAAAAATGGCCACAATCTCTCAGTACATCACACATTTTTTATGGGTTAAAAGAACCTTTTTATACTTTTATTATTATTATCAGTCCCATGTAATGAGTCACGCCATGCCTATTTGTTGACACATATAAAGGGGACTTATTTTTTCACCAATATTTGTGTTTTAAGTCCTGTGTACGCCTTGCTTCATTCAACAAAGCCTACATTGCCCACTGGTTGTGTAACACACCTCGGTGATATGTAGCTGTTTTGAGGGGTATAACAAACATTGCATCTCCGCACAAATCCAGGAACCGGTTACGGATTTCTGAAGGGTCATCGTTGTCTCCCAGATATTCCTCAACCAGCAAATCAATTTTGTCCGCACTCTGCAAGAAGGATCATTAAAATGCTGCTTTTTTCCTTTCTGTGATAAATATCTACAATACTAAACTGCACTTTGGCACTATTTAAGCTGAGTACAAGCAGTGGTGTACCTGAGGGCAGTTGGGGGAGCAGATCCACAGGAATTTCTGAGTCTGAATCACAAGATGGCACTGACAAGCTGTTTGGGGACAAACATGGTCCGGGCATGGTGTTTGGGGACAAACATGGAACTTGCAACCTATGTGGGTACAAACTTGGCGCTGGGGACAGAGATGGCACTGGTGTGCTGTATGGGGACAGAGATGGAACTGGCAAGCTGTTTGTGGACAGAGATTACACTGGAAAGCAGTTTGGTGCCAATAAATGGAAGCGAGCTATGTGACATCATTTTACTCCATATCAAACACCTGCAGTACTCATAATATAAGTAAATGTATAAATCTCACCACGTATGCAAAGTTACGTAGAAACGTTTCTGCTGTTTCTCTGTCCATGCCTTCTCTTAAACCAGTCAAGTTCATTGCCTGCAATGAAAAGACAAATTTCGGTTTTCATAACACGTCTGACGATAGAGCATTGTTATATAACTCAGCCACCCCCCCCCCCCCCCCCCGGAGATATCCCCAGTATATACTTGTGGCAAGGGATTCTGGGTAGTGACATTCCAATAAGGTCAGTGGTTATTGCCATTCTGTATCAAGTCGTTCTCTTACCATTGGAAGAATCCAGCCAAACTCTTGTTCGGAGACTCCGATTATAAAGGGGACATTATTGCTCTCTTTATTGGCCAAAATTTCTTCTACAGGTTTGGGGAAAAACTCTCCATCCACAGTGCCGGGAAAAATAATGTTCTGTGGAGAACAGAACAGAAAAGGACATTTATTTGAAAAAAAAAAAGAAATAATGTTATACATCAATAATGTTGTACTCTTCCCTTCTTTTAGAACTATTCATTTTTAGCGGGATCTCAAAAAATATATATCTGCCCGCCTCGAATTTTAGAGATAATAGGGTCTACCCATTATGCTCGATTTTCAACTCCGGAATGGCGCTTCCCGTAGTAAGGACACGTAAGGATCACATGGGCGATACCCGAATTTTGTGCTACCCAGCTAGGTTAGCTGTGCCTCTGAATACATCCGCCATTCAGACATCATAGTTGACGCTACACTTATATCTGCCGCAACCTAAAGCAGCCAAAACATGCCCAAAACCAAAGTGGTAGCCTCAAAATACTCATTATTCTTATGGAAGCTTTCACACAAAGAAAAATAGACCAGAAATACCCAAATTTTTTCATGGGATCAGCAGGGGATCCCCCAGTTAGCTCTAGCAGAGAGAGCCAGTCGCCAACCAGACAGCTGCCTGCTTCCTATGGAATCATGGCAGCTGTTTGTCAGAAGATAAACTGGCGTGTACTATCAAAAGTACTATCAAAAGTATACGCCACGTTATCCTCACAATATGAACAACTAAAATAATGTTTAGTGTTCCTTTAAACTTTCCTGGCACTTTTTGCTGTTTGGGTTTCTTACACATCCCCGGCCCCCCCACTATTTCGTATCTAATAATACACAGGCGGCTGCCTTGTTACGTACCATGGCTACAATAATTTTAACGATCTCTTCTTCGTTTTTTCCCTTCAGACAGTCGACCACTGTCGCAGGGTCACAGCCAGATATGTTAGCGACTATCTGCAAAACACGGAAATAAATTACAGTCATAGTGAAAAAAAGATTCTTACCAAAAACACCAACCATTAAATCAAAAGAAGTAACTTTTCCGAGAATTGGAGTGCAATAAACCATAACCAGTTTTTCAGAAACTTTTCCCCTATTGATCTGTGAACTATATAAAGTATACTTCAACTTTTGTTGTTGTCCATTTATTGAGTAAGTTATACTTTAGGAGATTATCTGGGGAGGATGCAATGTCCTACTCCTTACATCTCCTAGCTATTCAATATCATATCTGGTTTTGGGAGAAGAAAGGATATTTAATGGTTGTGTATTTCATTATCTGTGTTTTTTTTTTTTTTTGCATTGTTCAAATCTTGAAGGTAGTGATACCTCAAGTTGAATGGCCCCAAAATTACTTGTTCTAATCAACATATACTATATATAAGAACAGTAGCAGACTGGCACAAGCCTGTATACTCAGGGCCAGCATTAAGTGTTCCAGTGCCCTGTGCGGGCCTCCCCCGTGGCCCCCCTACCCTCATGTCTGTCTGTCTCCTCTCCCTCCTCTTGCCTGTCTCTTTCCTCTCCCTCCATGTATGTGTCACTCCCTTCCCATGTTTGTATTTCCTCTTCCTTGCCATGTCTGTCTCTCCCCGTCCTCCCCCAAATCTGTTCTCTCTCTCCCCTCCTCCCCCATATCTGGTCTTTCTCTCCCCCTCCTCCCCATATTTGTTCTCTCTCCCCCCTCCTCCCCATATCTGTTCTCTCTCTCCCCCTCCTCCCAATATCTGTTCTCTCTCTACCCCTCCTCCCCTATATCTGTTCCCTCTCTCCCCTCCTCCCCTATATCTGTTCTCTCTCTCCCCCTCCTCCCCATATCTGTTCTCTCCCTCTCTCCCCTCCTCCCCTATATCTGTTCTCTCTCTACCCCTCTTCCCCCATATCTGTTCTCTCTCTCCCCCTCCTCCCCATATCTGTTCTCTCTCTCCCTTCCTCCCCATATCTGTTCTCTCTCTCCCCTCCTCCCTATATCTGTTCTCTCCCTCTCTCCCCTCCTCCCCCATATCTGTTCTCTCTCTCCCCATCTTCCCCCATATCTGTTCTCTCTCTCCCCCTCCTCCCAATATCTGTTCTCTCTCTCCCCTCCTCCCCATATCTGTTCTCTCTCTCCCCATCTTCCCCCATATCTGTTCTCTCTCTCCCCCTCCTCCCCATATCTGTTCTCTCTCTCCCCCTCCTCCCCATATCTGTTCTCTCTCTCCCCCTCCTCCCAATATCTGTTCTCTCTCTCCCCCTCCTCCCCATATTTGTTCTCTCTCTCCCCCTCCTCCCCATATCTGTTCTCTCTCTCCCCCTCCTCCCCATATTTGTTCTCTCTCTCCCCTCCTCCCCATATCTGTTCTCTCTCTCCCCATCTTCCCCCATATCTGTTCTCTCTCTCCCCCTCCTCCCCATATCTGTTCTCTCTCCCCCTCCTCCCCATATTTGTTCTCTCTCTCCCCCTCCTCCCCATATCTGTTCTCTCTTTCCTTCTCCTCCCCATATCTGTTCTCTCTCTCCCCCTCCTCCCAATATCTGTTCTCTCTCTCCCCTCCTCCCCTATATCTGTTCTCTCTCTACCCCTCTTCCCCCATATCTGTTCTCTCTCTCCCCCTCCTCCCCCATATCTGTTCTCTCTCTCCCTTCCTCCCCATATCTGTTCTCTCTCTCCCCTCCTCCCTATATCTGTTCTCTCCCTCTCTCCCCTCCTCCTCCATATCTGTTCTCTCTCTACCCCTCCTCCCCCATATCTGTTCTCTCTCTCCCCATCCTCCCCCATATCTGTTCTCTTTCTCTCCTCTCCTCCCCCATATCTGTGGGGCGCCACAAAAAAATTAATTAAAAAAGTTTGCCAGTAGAGGCACTGGATGGGGAGAAAGAGCTCCTCTCACCAGCCCTCTGCATGACCAAACTGATGGATCCGGGGAGGAGTGAACAGAGATGGGTGAGGAGGGAAAAAAAAGATGGGTGAGGAGGGAGGAGAGAACAGAGGAGGGGGAGAAAACAGGGAGGGGGAAAGAACAGAGATGAGAGGGAGAAAACAGAGATAAGGAGGATGGAGAGAACAGAAATAGGAAGAGACAAAAAGAGATATGGGAGGGGAAGGAGAGGGAAATAGATACAGGGAAGAGAAGGAGAGATTAGATATATGGTGAGAGGGAAAGACATATGGGGAGGAGAAGGAGAGATGAGAGTTATGAAGAGATGGAAAGAGATATGGGTAGGGGAAGGAGGGAGCACGATATAAGGGGAAGGAGACATGGGGAGAGGGAAAGAGATATGAGGGGGAGAGGGAAAGGGATATGGGGAGGGGAAGGAGAGGAAAGGGGATATGGGGAGGGGAAAGAGAGGGTAAGGGATATGAGGAGGGGAAGGAGAGATATGAGATATGGCGAGAGTGAAAGAGATATGAAAGTGGGGAAAGGAAAGGTAAAGGGATATGGGGAGGAGAAGGAGAGATAAGAGATATAGGGGGAGGGAAAGGAATATGGGGAAAGGGAAAGAGGTACGGGATGGGAAGGAGTGATAATCAATATGAGGACAAATATGGGAATAAAGAAAAATTATAGTTTTGGGGAGGAGGAGAGAGAACAGAGGACAGACATGGGGGTGGGGAGTGGAGGGACATACATGGGAAGGGAGAGAGATATAAAATGGGGGGATGGAGAGAGACAGACATGGCAAGGAAAAGGAAAGTAACAGACATGAGATTAGAGTGGGGGCGCCACAGGGTTGGCCTTCACAGGGCACCGGAACAATTTAGGCCGGTCCTGTACTCACACACTGCATGTTACTGTGAGTTTTATTGCTGTGGAGTCTGTGATACACTCATAAGCTGCACGTTACTGTGAGTTTTATTGCTGTGGAGTCTGTGATACACTCACACACTGCACATTACTGTGAGTTTTATTGCTGTGGGGCTCTGTGATACATTTACACGCTGCACATTACTGTGAGTTTTATTGCTGTGGAGTCTGTGATACACTCATAAGCTGCACATTACTGTGAGTTTTATTGCTGTGGAGTCAGTGATACACTCACACGCTGCACATTACCGTGAGTTTTATTGCTGTGGAGTCTGTGATACGCGCACACACTGCACATTACTGTGAGTTTTATTGCTGTGGAGTCTGTGATACATGCACACACCGTACATTACTGTGAGTTTTATTGCTGTGGAGTCTGTGATACACTCACACGCTGTACATTACTGTGAGTTTTATTGCTGTGGAGTCTGTGATACACTCACACGCTGCACAGTACTGTGAGTATTATTGCTGTGGAGTCTGTGATACACTCACACACTGCACATTACTGGGAGTTTTATTGCTGTGGAGTCTGTGATACACTCACACACCGCACATTACTGTGAGTTTTATTGCTGTGGAGTCTGTGATACACTCACACGCTGTACATTACTGTGAGTTTTATTGCTGTGGAGTCTGTGATACACTCACACGCTGCACATTACTGTGAGTTTTATTTCTGTGCAGTCTGTGATACACTCACACACTGTACAATACTGTGAGTTTTATTGCTGTGGAGTCTATGATACACTAACATGCTGCACATTACTGTGAGTATTATTGCTGTGGAGTCTGTGATACACTCACACACTGCACATTACTGTGAGTTTTATTGCTGTGGAGTCTGTGATACGCTCACACACTGCACATTACTGTGAGTTTTATTGCTGTGGAGTCTATGATACACGCACATTGCACATTACTGTGAGTTTTATTGTGTGGAGTCTGTGATACACTCACATTGCACATTACTGTGAGTTTTATTGCTGTGGAGTCTATGATACACGCACATTGCACATTACTGTGAGTTTTATTGTGTGGAGTCTGTGATACACTCACACGCTGTACATTACTGTGAGTTTTATTGCTGTGGAGTCTGTGATACACTCACACGTTGCACATTACTGTGAGTTTTATTTCTGTGCAGTCTGTGATACACTCACACACTGTACAATACTGTGAGTTTTATTGCTGTGGAGTCTATGATACACTAACATGCTGCACATTACTGTGAGTATTATTGCTGTGGAGTCTGTGATACACTCACACACTGCACATTACTGTGAGTTTTATTGCTGTGGAGTCTGTGATACGCTCACACACTGCACATTACTGTGAGTTTTATTGCTGTGGAGTCTATGATACACTCACATTGCACATTACTGTGAGTTTTATTGCTGTGGAGTCTATGATACACGCACATTGCACATTACTGTGAGTTTTATTGTGTGGAGTCTGTGATACACTCACACGCTGTACATTACTGTGAGTTTTATTGCTGTGGAGTCTATGATACACTCACATTGCACATTACTGTGAGTTTTATTGCTGTGGAGTCTATGATACACGCACATTGCACATTACTGTGAGTTTTATTGTGTGGAGTCTGTGATACACTCACACACTGCACATTACTGTGAGTTTTATTGCTGTGGAGTCTATGATACACTCACATTGCACATTACTGTGAGTTTTATTGCTGTGGAGTCTATGATACACGCACATTGCACATTACTGTGAGTTTTATTGTGTGGAGTCTGTGATACACTCACACGCTGTACATTACTGTGAGTTTTATTGCTGTGGAGTCTGTGATACACTCACACGCTGCACATTACTGTGAGTTTTATTTCTGTGCAGTCTGTGATACACTCACACACTGTACAATACTGTGAGTTTTATTGCTGTGGAGTCTATGATACACTAACATGCTGCACATTACTGTGAGTATTATTGCTGTGGAGTCTGTGATACACTCACACACTGCACATCACTGTGAGTTTTATTGCTGTGGAGTCTGTGATACGCTCACACACTGCACATTACTGTGAGTTTTATTGCTGTGGAGTCTATGATACACTAACATGCTGCACATTACTGTGAGTATTATTGCTGTGGAGTCTGTGATACACTCACACGCCGCACATTACTGTGAGTTTTATTGCTGTGGAGTCTGTGATACACTCACACACTGCACATTACTGTGAGTTTTATTGTGTGGAGTATGTGATACACTCACACGCTGCACATTACTGTGAGTATTATTGCTGTGGAGTCTGTGATACACGCACACGCTGCACATTACTGTGAGTTTTATTGCTGTGGAGTCTGTGATACACTCACACACTGCACATTACTGTGAGTTTTATTGTGTGGAGTATGTGATACACTCACACGCTGCACATTACTGTGAGTTTTATTGCTGTGGAGTCAGTGATACTCTCACACGCTGCACATTACTGTATTATTGCTGTGGAGTCAGTGATACTCTCACACACTGCACATTACTGTGAGTTTTATTGCTGTGGAGTCTATGATACACTCACACACTGCACATTACTGTGAGTTTTATTGCTGTGCAGTCTGTGATACACTCACACACTGCACATTACAGTGAGTATTATTGCTGTGGAGTCTGTGATACACTCACACACTGCACATTACTGTGAGTTTTATTGCTGTGGAGTCTATGATACACTCACACACTGCACATTACTGTGAGTTTTATTGCTGTGGAGTCTATGATACACTCACACACTGCACATTACTGTGAGTTTTATTGCTGTGCAGTCTGTGATACACTCACACACTGCACATTACTGTGAGTTTTATTGCTGTGGAGTCTATGATACACTCACACACTGCACATTACTGTGAGTTTTATTGCTGTGCAGTCTGTGATACACTCACACACTGCACATTACTGTATTATTGCTGCGGAGTCTGTGATACACTCACACACTGCACATTACAGTGAGTATTATTGCTGTGGAGTCTGTGATACTCTCACACACTGCACATTACTGTGAGTATTATTGCTGTGGAGTCTGTGATACACTCACACACTGCACATTACAGTGAGTATTATTGCTGTGGAGTCTGTGATACACTCACACACTGCACATCACAGTGAGTATTATTGCTGTGGAGTCTGTGATACACTCACACACTGCACATTACTGGGAGTATTATTGCTGTGGAGTCTGTGATACACTCACACACTGCACATTACTGTGAGTTTTATTGCTGTGGAGTCTGTGATACACTCACACGCTGCACGTTACTGTGAGTTTTATTGCTGTGCAGTCTGTGATACAATCACACACTGCACATTACTGTGAGTTTTATTGCTGTGGAGTCTGTGATACACTCACACACTGCACATTACTGTGAGTTTTATTGCTGTGGAGTCTATGATACACTCACACACTGCACATTACTGTGAGTATTATTGCTGTGGAGTCTGTGATACACTCACACACCGCACATTACTGTGAATTTTATTGCTGTGGAGTCTGTGATACACTCACACACTGCACATTACAGTGAGTATTATTGCTGTGGAGTCTGTGATACACTCACACACTGCACATTACTGTGAGTTTTATTGCTGTGGAGCTCTGTGATACACTCACACCCTGCACATTACTGTGAGTTTTATTGCTGTGGAGTCTGTGATACCCTCACACACTGCACATTACTGTGAGTTTTATTGCTGTGGAGTCTGGGATACACTCACACACTGCACATTACTGTGAGTTTTATTGCTGTGGAGTCTGTGATACACTCACACACTGCACATTACTGGGAGTTTTATTGCTGTGGAGTCTGTGATACACTCACACACAGCACAATACTGTGAGTTTTATTGCTGTTGAGTCTGTGATACACTCACACGCCGCACATTACTGTGAGTATTATTGCTGTGGAGTCTGTGATACACTCACACACCGCACATTACTGTGAGTATTATTGCTGTGGAGTCTATGATACACTCACACACTGCACATTACTGTGAGTTGTATTGCTGTGGAGTCTGTGATACACTCACACGCCGCACATTACTGTGAGTTTTATTGCTGTGGAGTCTATGATACACTCACACACTGCACATTACTGTGAGTTTTATTGCTGTGGAGTCTGTGATACACTCACACACACTGCACATTACTGTGAGTATTATTGCTGTGGAGTCTGTGATACACTCACACGCTGCACATTACTGGGAGTTTTATTGCTGTGGAGTCTGTGATACACTCACACGCTGCACATTACTGTGAGTTTTATTGCTGTGGAGTCTGTGATACACTCACACACTGCACATTACTGTGAGTTTTATTGCTGTGGAGTCTATGATACACTCACACCCTGCACATTACTGTGAGTTTTATTGCTGTGGAGTCTGTGATACACTCACACACTGCACATTACTGTGAGTTTTATTGCTGTGGAGTCTGTGATACACTCACACCCTGCACATTACTGTGAGTTTTATTGCTGTGGAGTCTGTGATACACTCACACACTGTCACTAGACTTGGACGTTATGAATACGGGGGAAGAACAAAACAAGTTTAAACAAAACCCCACATACATTTCGGTTAGCTCTCATCTGCTCCGGTTCGCCCCCCATTAGTGCGGGTATTATCGCAGTACCGCTCTCGGCGATGGCTCAGTGGAACAAGCCCTTAGATAAGGGGGATGCCACCTGCAAATAATCACAGAGTCAGGAGTGTGCAGAGTAATAGAAGGACAGATATGTGAGATGTGGGTTAAGAACTTACCGTATAGTCTGCAATTAGTACAGTGCAAATCTCTAGGGGGCCAGACAATATCCAGAACTATATATATATACAGCTGTACCAAGGGAGATCATTACTCACCAGAGCTGCCACGCTTACACCTCCCGCCGATTCCCCAAATATGGTGACAGATTGCGGGTCACCTCCGAAATCCTCAATGTTTTCCTGAACCCAGTGAAGTGCCACCACTTGATCAAAAAACCCATAGTTTCCGGGCGCTTCCTCGTCCCCCGTACTGATACACAAGAGAGAGACCGGTGGAAACAGGGTAAGGCACCAGCAGTCTTCACAGTGGACATTTACTAACTGTGAAGGCAATGCAATGGTGTTCTCCGCGATCACTGGTGTATGTAAAACTTATCATTCATTGGTCATTTCGCCATATACCTTTCCCAGCACAGATCTCGCTGAGAGCTCCCGCAGGATCTGTACTCTAATAGACGTGCAGAGGTCAAAGTTTATGATGGGAAAAATTTACAGTCCTCAACATATGTGCAGATATTTAATTTTTTGTTTCTTAGCCCAGATCATACAATAAAATGAGATGACACGGACATATACATCTTCAGTCTATATGTGGATTGAGTTTGGATCATCATTACACCCGAGAAAGCCAACCCAAATCCAAGACGAGTTGTGAACTTGGACCCTTGCCCAGACATTCAGTCTATCAGTATTTTCTTTGTTAATTTTCTATTCCTTGGCTTCCTGCAGATTGTTTTTTGGGCCCTAGAGCTGGCACTTCCTTTTTAGACCTTTAAGTTGTAGATATTGATACTGCTCCTGTCTTGCCACCACAGATCTGTGCATGGGCCCTAGAGCTGGCACTTCCTTTTTAGACCTTTAAGTTGTAGATATTGATCCTGCTCCTGTCTTGCCACCACAGATCTGTGTATGGGCCCAAGAGCTGGCACTTCCTTTTTAGACCTTTAAGTTGTAGATATTGATACTGCTCCTGTCTTGCCACCACAGATCTGTGCATGCGCCCTAGAGCTGGCACTTCCTTTTTACAATGTAAGGATGGACTTGTTAATTAAAATGTTATTTTTTACTGTCATCTCAAGAGCTTGCCTCTTTGTGATCTTCCAACTTCAGGGTCATCTACCTAGACGACCCCTGTCCACTCCTTGATGGCATTACACAATGAATGAGCATCTATCAAACCCTGTGTTGTTTAATGTTGATCAGTATAATATGTTTTACAACAACCAGCTCCATCTTTCACAGAAATATGCAGATATTTACCTAAAATATCCCAGGAGTCCCAGTCTGTACTGGAGTGCCACAATCACAACATCTTCGTAGGCACTCAATGCAGATCCGTCAAACATGGAGGCTGCTCCAACAACCAATGCCCCGCCGTGAATAAAGATCATAACCTGGGGGGTGGGGGGGGGAGTATATTTTGTCAAGGAATCAACCCCCAAACAAGACATTTTATAGCAAAAATCGTTTTTTGGGTTGACAAAAAATAAAGTTGTGTTTGAAAGAGGAAAGAGTGCATCAAATGTAGGCATTAAAAAGAAGTGCTTTAATGAAAGAATCAAATTAAAGTACCTAAGTGATTCTTCTTTGCTCCATATAGCTCTTTCTGTGGGCGGCCATGCTTAGAATCTTCGGTCAGATCTTCCTTCATCTGAACCAACATGTCTGCCCCCAATAGAGCACTACGGAGCAAAGAGTACTTTATTCACATTATTTAATTAAAATTTCTATTTAAAATGCTTACAATTTCAAATGAACAGAACTTTCTGACAGTTGTCCTTATCATTTTTTTTTTAAATTATGTTTCATATATAGATTATTTTCCACTCACTGAGACACTGGGATATTACATATCTTGCTTTGCACATAACCTGCTTTGTGTGACCTTATGTAACTAATTATAAAAAGAAATAAAAAAGTTTTTAATTATAATTGTAATAGTACACTCAGGCTACGAGATGCTATATTACATTTTATTTGCTTTTAATAATACGAAAGTATTAACATTACATTTATAAGCTATCATGTTAAAAAAGGCCATATTGAAATAAATTAGGACAAACAGAATTTAAGGTACATCAATTAACTAGGTAAATGCTTTTGGAAATCATTCTTTGAAAACTAGGCATCTTAAATTGTCACTGGCCCCTCCGTCACTGGAGTTCTTGGAGAGAATCCCCCTGGTTGTCCACTGTACCATCTTACTCGTGTCCTTAGATTATGCCCTATGTAATCCTGATAGTTTAATTTCTCATCCATTGTTCTGTGTTTACTGTTAAACTGATTATGTTGTGTTTATGATGTGTCTGTATATTAATGTGTGATGTTTAATTATGTTTACTCATTGTATGTTAATTCCTATTGGTTTGCAGTCTGGAAGCACATTTGGGGGAAGAGCTATTGCTGTATAAGATTAATTTAATTGGTGGACCTATTTGAGAACTATTCTTAGTTCTATCCCCCCCATTGTAGACTAATGTCTGTGATGTCATTCTGTCTGTATATAAGTTTGTGTTGTTTTCAATGAACGTGTTATTATTCTTCATCCTGCACTAAGTCTCGGCTGGTGATTTGGATGGTTGGAGAGATCAGAAGATCCTTTCTCAGCTCTTGTGAGGGCCTGAGGGGCCCTAGGAAAGCAGAGACTGACAGAGGTACCCAGCCGGTCACTTGGCTCTTTCTGGCAGATCAATACTCACAGGTTTCCGAGCATTCTGTCCACGGTCAGCTGGGGTAAATACATTAAGGAACAAGCAGTCCTCGGAAATAGGGGGGGATGTAATCTCTACTTGATAGTAGTCTGCTAGTAACTCCATAGCGGCTGGGTTTTGTAAACACCTGTGGAAATAGAGTAATTATGTTTATGGATAAATGGTTTTCAGATTATTCTAGATCGATAACAGGTTAAGTGGCAAGTGGCGAGTATATTTAAACTTGTATCATGGAAAATTTGGTCCACACAGCGGCCGCCTGAAGCAATGATGGGTAAGATGTGTGGAGCATATTCAGGGCCGGAGCCAGCGTAAGGATGCTTAGTGCGCCGCAACGACGGGGGCACCAGCCCTGAGGAAGGAAAAAAATTCCCTGGGGAAAGAGAACAGGGGAGGGAGGGGGGGGGGGGGAGAAAGAGAACAGGGGAGGGGGGAGAAAGAGAACAGAGGATGAGGTGGAAGGGGAGAGAACAAAGGATGAGGTGGAACGGGAGAGAACAGAGGATGAGGTGGAAGGGGAGAGAACAAAGGATGAGGTGAAAGGGGAGAGAACAGAGGATGGGGTGGAAGGGGAGAGAATAGCGGATGAGGTGGAAGGGGAGAGAATAGAGGATGATGTGGAAGGGAAGAGAATAGAGGATGAGGTGGAAGGGGAGAGAACAGAGGATGAGGTGGAAGGGGAGAGAACAGAGGATGAGGTGGAAGGGGAGAGAACTGAGGATGAGGTGGAAGGGGAGAGAAAAGAGGATGAGGTGGAAGGGGAGAGAAAAGAGGACGGGGAGAAAACAGAAATGGGGAGAGGAAGAGGGGGAGAGAACAGAGATGGGGGTAGGAGGGGTCGAGAAAAGATGGGGGAGAGGGAGAGAACAGAAGAGAGGAGAAAACAGATGAGGGGAGGAGAACAGAGATGGGGAAGGGAAAGAGATATGGGGAGGATAGATAATTGATATGGGGAGAGTCATGGGATTGGGGGGAGAGGGGCACCAAAAAGCACTTTGACATATGTATCAAAAAAATCCTTCCACCGGCCCTGACCATATTACCCATAATGCTCAGCTTCATAACGCTTGAAAACCTTTTGTACAAGTGCTCCCCTAAATCTTGCCCAACCACTGCCCTATCAGTAAACCAAGGGAAACAAAAAGATTCCTTTGTGATGAGAAATGTAGAAACATCATTCAGATATTAAATTCCTAGGAACCTACATTTCAAGAGTAAAAACAAACAAACAATGCAAGACAAACAAAAACTAACTTATACATTGCATTGACAGCAGTAAAATATGTTATCCCAGCACGTTATACAGAACATACATGGGTGGATGATCAGATGTATCCCTGATGTTGCTCCAAGGTACCGGTGGTTCTGGACGGGCGAATCTCAATTCTCCAGTTGGCGGCTTTGCAAAGGGGATCCCAAGGAACGTATGGACCTTCCGCTCTGTTCCTTTCACTGGGGTTACTGTCCCCAGGAGTTTACCGTACTTTGTGGCCAGCAATGGTCTGTACTCATCCTGCCCTGAAAACAGAGAAGGACTCCAATGTCAGCCTTTACCAAGGCGAATAAACAGATTCCCTATGGACAGAATCGGACTTCACTGAGTTGAGCACTCGGAACAGCTGCTAGTCTTTCACAGCTTTATGGTACTCATTTTAATAACCTCAAAAAGGATATAAGGCAGAGCTGATCCTGCCAGGAAGTTAAAGATACTCTGTCAACCTAAACATTACTGATAATATGAATGGAAATAATAGAATAAAAAGGATCAAACATGATCTATACTTTGTGTTGGCAGAATTGAAGCAAATACATAAAATAATAGAAATATATGTTTTAAATGTGTCTGTGGTGTATCTAATAGATGGTGATACGGGTGATGTCACAGACACATCTAACATATATTTATCTCATTTTATGCATTTGTTTGCAATGCTCCTAACACAATAAATAGGTAATAGTGCATATGTTTTTTGTAGTCTGTATAGTAAAAGCATAAGCTATGTTTAGGTTGACAGAGTCCATTTATACTGTCACCCAGTGGTTTGAAGAGGTACTGCATGTTTTACCAACTGGGCTCTCTCACTGGCTCTCTGAACTATCTCATAAAGACTTTATCCCCTAAAAAAATAGTTTATTCTGTGAATGTAAAGAACTAAAAAAAAGATGAAAAATGTCTCTAGTTTATCACATCCCCTTGTGGCTTGATATGCAAATCACACATTTCCAATTGAAAAATACTTTATTTGCATAATTCGCCTTGGAAGTATTTCACATACATTTTAACCCTTTAAGGACCAGGGATTTTCCTAGGCCAACGACCAGAGCACTTTTCAATTTTTAATCTGCGTTTTTTTGAAACATAATTTTCACAATTACATTTATTCATTAAAAAAACTTTATAAATTGCAAAAACAAAACAAATTGTAAAAAAAACAAAACAACAACAAATAAGGGCCATAAAGTGGAAGGAAACTGATCACAGTTACAAACTGTGATCAGCAATGAAAGGGTTAATTCCCCCCCCCCCCTCCCCTCTCAATCAACGTTCTTTATTTATTTATACTTACAGGTCTATATATACTATAAGAATGTGAAGCACAGAGAGTGAATTAGAGGCAAAGTCAGTGTGTGAACACATTGACTTTGCATCTTATTTGCATGTTATCGCGGTGATCACTCGATCACCGCGATCACATGCCCGGAAATCCACCAATCGTTTCCAGGAGCTTTGCCTCGGGTGCGAGGCTTAGTCCTGTACCCGTTGCAGACTGGCTGGCTGGTGCGCACGGAGCGCACCGCCGGTTAGACTGCATGACGAGTTAACTCGCTCTTATGGCGACTTAACTCGTCATAAGGTCACAAAGGGGTTAAGCTACAGGTGATGTCATTCACAGGAGAAACCACTGACACATGTCCATGATCACAATGTCTAGATCATTACTCGCCTTACATGCAAAGGGTTAAACCTGCTATGCCTTTCTCATCTCCCCTGGCACCTATGGGGTTAACCATTTGTGCAGTGCAAGATAGCGAGGACACATTAGATTTCTGTTGCATCCGTTCAGCTATTTGACTCCTCAGATTGTTTTTACAGATCAGTGCCAACTCCTTAAAGGTGTAGCTCACCTGTTCCTTGGACAGTCAGGGCTAGCCAGCAGAGGGTTAATAGTCTGACCAGGGGTCCCATCTGGATAGAGGCCTTGCTTCCTCTGAAAGTCTTGGATCAGAGAGAGAGAGAGAGAAAGTTACTAAGACTATTGTAACAATCCCCTGTTCTGTAATATCCCCAGGAGGACTCGACTCCACAGATCTCTATTATGTGTAACTGGGCTTGTAATTGGCTGTTAGCTAAGGACAGGGGTACTAGGCATGTACAGTCCTGCGTGACTATATGTTGGCAGAGTGTGCAAAAAATAATCAAACACCGCTTAGCTCTCAAGCATGTCATGTTGGGGTGTGTTGTATTCCAACTGGGAATCGTCCCAAATCTATAAAACAGGAAGGAACCAGCTTTGTGGGAAATCTGTAAGATTGTCTCAGCGGCTGCCACTGAAACATGTAGAAAAACGTTACACACGCAACAATGATTCAACTTTTTTTTTTGTTTCTTGGTTACAATATTTGGGTAAGATTGTATACTTGCTTGTATTTGTATATGTCTTGGCATAGGAGTGTGTGTATGCTTTGTATGTAGGGATTTTATACAGAGTTCAATGAGTCAGAAAGGGCTAGTCACTAATAGGTGAGTTGAGATGAAGTGAGTTCAGGTGAGATGAGGGGAGATGAAGTGAATTCAGATGAGATGAGTTCAGGTGAGATAAGGTGAGGTGAGTTCAGGTGAGTTCAGGTGAGGTGAGGTGAGTTCAGGTGAGTTCAAGTAAGATGAGGTGAGTTCAGGTGAGATGAGGTGAGTTCAGGTGGGATGAGGTGAGTTCAGGTGGGATGAGGTGAGTTCAGGTGAGGTGAGGTGAGTTCAGGTGGGATGAGGTGAGTTCAGGTGGGATGAGGTGAGTTCAGGTGAGGTGAGGTGAGTTCAGGTGAGATGAGGTGAGTTCAGGTGAGATGAGGTGAGATGAAGTGAGTTCAGGTGAGATGAGGTGAGATGGAGTGAGTTCAGGTGAGATGAGGTGAGATGAAGTGAGTTCAGGTGAGATGAGGTGAGTTCAGGTGAGGTGAGGTGAGTTCAGGTGAGGTCAGGTGAGATGAGGTGAGATGAGGTGAGATGAAGTGAGTTCAGGTGAGATGAGGTGAGTTGCACATTTTATCTCACCACCTTAGCCATACAAACCTGGTGAGTTTCCAACACTAAGCAGACTCTCCGGGATTTTCCCTGCACAATGTACAGCTAATCTGGGGAGATGAAATTTGTATCTCACCTGAACTCACCTGAACTCACCTCATCTCTCCTGCAACTCACCTTTTAGTAAATAAACTGCAGAGAGGATAGGTCAGCCAACTTAATGTATCAAAAGGGATGTTGCAGATTAATTAACCATTCTGGGGACTCCACAGACACATGTTAAACATATTTTTCTTCTAATTTAGGCATTTGCTTGTAATTTTGCATGTGTTGTGTTATTGGAAAATGTCAGCTAATATTAGGTGAACCTGATATTGTCACAGGGGCAGGAGGTGGCTTGAGCAATGCTCTATCTCTGCCTTTGGGTTATTGGTCCAGTGATGGGAAAAATAATGTGTTAAGAAATGAGAGCTAAGTTTGTTTAGAAATTTATTTTTTATGGGAAGTAATTATCAGATTTTAAAGTAAGTTTGAAAAATATACAATTTTACAAGTGGTAAAATGTATTATAAATAATTTTTGTCCGTGATAATTTGCAGCAGCAAACTGATATTTTACCATTTTATTTCTTATAAATAGGGGAACACCAACTAATAAGCTAGGACTTTAGGAGAAATCATGTATGTTGCTAATGGAAAGACGAGTTTTTTTTCTATATAGGTTAACGCTTTAAAGTTAACTTGTTCCTGGAAAATCCCACCCTGTGTAATCTGGGGATTTGAAACAACTTATATGGAACTTTACAAATGAAAGAACTTACAAGGATGCCTAAAAGGACGTCCAAAATATCTGTTAACGGTTACAGAACTTCCCTCTTGGATCCATTCATCACATTGCAAACTATGTTGCAATGAATCCAAGAATGAGGACCAATAATGTCATTTTAGTGGATACACTTCTGACCCATAATTCTATATTATTGTGGTGTTTTTTAACTTATTACTTTGTTTGTTGTTACCATTTTTCTGCCCTTTCTTGTCTCTTCTCTTCCTGACCTATGGGTACATATAAATAATCTACTTACAATGAAAGGTGGTACATGTGCTGTGATTGGTTCTGAATGTTACACTTACATCCCCGAGGCCACTCATCACATATCTTTAGCAGTACATTGTATTAAAGATGAAGAGCAAAGGATGGAAGAACATTTAGTGTTGTCCTGAGATGGATGGAGTTTGTCAGGCTGGTTTTGGGGTAAGATCATGTATCTATGTGACCCTAGCTCCTTCACCTCACATCCTTACACCTGTACACAGGATTCGTTATTCTTTTCCATTAAGCTACAAAGCATAAGATGGGGGACTGTGGATTCTACATTAAGGTGGAAGGCTGAGAGTCATGAGAGTCATTACTACAGTCCCTTGACACCATTAGTAATAATTATTCACAAAGCATCCCTTCCTTTGCTGTCTATGAAATCTGTGCTCTTCCAGTCTCAGGGAATATCCTCTTGTTCTTTGTACATTTCTGGTAACGAGCAGGTCACTGGAGAGCTCTTTATATTGGCCCTGCTCATATTTATATAATGTTATCATATCCCCCCTGAGATTCCATTTTTCTAGTATACGTAAATGCAGCTTTTTAAGAGAACTGAGTTTGAATGAGACTGGGGTTTACTTCTTCAGCTTCTCCCCTGTACAGCTGTATGGTCAGCCATTTTTATTTACGGGCCGCATACTGCAGATATCTGTTTTGTAAATGATCCTGTGCAATATATGTAGGCACGCAGTGCAAGTCTATTTATGTTATATCAACCAGATGTGTGTATTTTACAAACGTTTTTTATATTTTTCCCATACTTATGTCATAAATTATTCTGTACTATTCTAGTAAAATATATATATATCTAATATTTCCCCGTGCGCAGCTACCTTCTATAGCTGGCCAATTTTTTGTATACAAGTCCGTTTGTAAATACATATTTCAATATGTTGATATATATCAGCTTGTTTTTAGGGTAAAGCGCTATGTCTTTTATCCCTCTTCTTCTCTATGGCACACGGAAAAATGAGCTACTCAGCCCATGTTCCGTTTTGGAGGAAAACAACCTAAGTCAGAATCTCGCGAGACGCGAGAACAGGGAATCTCCAAGCCGAGATCGCGCGAGATGATGACGAATGCGGAAGCAACGCCAGGACCCGGCAATACCATCGGAGGATAAAAGTGTCATTCTGAAGCAGGGAGTCCAGACGCCTGGTCGAAGCTCATGTAGAGCGAAACGCGTAGCGTTCTGGACTCAACCTGCTATTCTTACCATTGTACTTTTATTGTTTTTTATATTTAAAGTATATTTGATATTCCAAAACACTACTTTCTGTAAGGATTCCTGTCATTATGTGTGGCGCCCACTTCATGTGACTACCAGAATCCCCATGTAAGCAGCTACTATTTTTTTATTAAAGTATACCTGTTCTATCACTAATTGATGTCCTTTGCTGTGTTTCCATGAGAATTACTACTCTGAAGCCAGACCTCTACAGGACATACCTGAAGTGCTGTCTCTTTTCAAAGAGTTTGTAAGTGTATCCCCTCGAGGGGGACCCGCACCATCTCCCTGATTTTTGGGATACAGATCCACTATCTCTCATTTGAGAGCCACTATATATTTTTTCACAAAGGTGCTTAATCACAGGTTGCTCTCAAGCGCATTTTTATGTTTTTTATGTATTCACTTTGTTTTGCTGTGTGGTTTAGGGACACACTACCTAAGTGCTGCTAAGAGCTAAGATATCAGCGCTGGTTACACTGTTATATTGTTGCAAGTCTATTTATCAGTTGCTTCTCCACCCGGCTCCAGCCAAATGAGAGCTGAGTGGAGAATTAGTAAAATCTGCAAAACTGATATTTGTAACGAAATGAAACACATTCTATTACACAGATATTACCATTTTAATGAACACAGAATTGTTTATAATTATTTATCTTCAATCTCCATGAAAAAAAAAGTTGGTTAGAATTAAACTCCTATGATTTAAACATTGTGGACACAATTCTTCACATGTTCAGGACTTCCTTTTTAGGATTTTTGTTTTATTTTTAACCATTGTGTTAGAAGAGGTATGAGCAAACCAGGCATAATTAAACAAAAGATTTCAAAACTAAAGATGTATGTGTTATAATTACAATATATTTTTAAAAAAGGAACACTTTTTTTAAAATATAAATTATAGAAGACAATTTCATATGCAAATTAATCCAATAATGTGTTTAAGGCTGTAATAAGGACCAAAGACAAATAAAGATTGCAAGCTCTCTGACCAAGGGGTTGGTTCGGTCCTCCTGTCAGATGCTCAAGCCACTGTTCCATTTTTACTGTCCATTAGATGAAGTTGTGGGTCAGTGAACTTTGGTTAAAAGCATGAGTGCAAAACATTCATACAAAGTTTGCAAGAGGGACATTGAGTTTCTATTGATCCGTACAGAGGAGGCAGGGTCAAATACGGACCTTTTGGTCAATATTGAACATTTATGGGAGCTTCAGATTGACAAGAGCTAGAGGTCTACATTTAATGACCCATAGACTAAAGGCTCATATTATCTCTATCATAACCCCCTCTGGGTCTTTTTAGGTTATATTTGGTCTAAAAGATCATTCATGTAGACCTCCAGCTGTCCAGGTATTATGTCACAGTCTCACGGATCAACCTGTGTGTGTAGAGATATTGTCAAACCCATCCCTGCTGGGGGAACTTGTGGAGAGACAGGGAAAACATCATGTAAGACACCTTAATAAAATTACATGTGTTGTGCACTTGATTTGACGGATGGAAAATAAATCAGTGTGAGAAAGGTGGTACCCATCCCCGCCACACCAAAAGTGTAAAAATAAAAGTCTACAGCTCTGTATGCTCTTCTTCTGATTGCTTTTGGATTTTCTCAGGCAGAATCTTTGTCCAAAACTTTAGTCTCCTTTGTTTCAGTTTACTGGCGGTTTTCTGTTCCAGGTTAATTTGAAGGTAATCTTCATCGTCGTCGTATTCTGGCCATTTTGCCAGACCTGGTCCATTGGGATCACTGCAGGTAAATAGCAGAAAAT
This sequence comes from Pelodytes ibericus, assembly GCA_036172795.1. Lineage (NCBI taxonomy): Eukaryota > Metazoa > Chordata > Amphibia > Anura > Pelodytidae > Pelodytes > Pelodytes ibericus. The sequence goes on along the minus strand of CM069862.1, from coordinate 201,909,577 downwards.
GATATTACACTATATTTGGTCTAATCCAAGCACTTTGGTTAGGGAGCAATACAAGTATAAAGGAACTGCTGATGTTTCTATATCAAAAGCTGCACAATATGCCAATGTGACGCCATTTAATATGTTTTTACCCACTGCTAGGACAAGCTGCTATCTTTATCTGCATTACACACTAATCTTACAGCAGCATTAGACAGGGACCAGACAGCAGCATCGCGCACTGACCAGACAGCAGCATCGCGCACTGACCAGACAGCAGCATCGGAACACTGACCAGACAGCAGCATCGCGCACTGACCAGACAGCAGCATCGGAACACTGACCAGACAGCAGCATCGGAACACTGACCAGACAGCAGCAGGACACACTGACCAGACAGCAGCATAACACACTGACCAGACAGCAGCATAACACACTGACCAGACAGCAGCATCACAAACTGACTGGACAGCAGCATGACACACTGACCAGACAGCAGCATCACACACTGACCAGTGTTAGCCAAATCAGTGTTCAGAGAGGGAATCTGTGATACACAGAACAAGAGGACATGGTATCTAAGGAGTTTAGATTAATAAGAGTGGCCTTACCCATTTCGAGCGAAATTGGCCCAATAGTTCATGATAGTTTTACTTAGGACTTTCTCTTCCTCCGTGGCATTACCTTCAGAAGGAGACAGAAAAGCCTAAAGGTTAGATAAATGTAGCATCAAATGTTTGATTAAACAACAACCCAACCAAAACTGGGTGCTGGATCACACAGGGGCTTTTATAGACTGTATATAGCGTGTTACACCTGCCTTCTGTGAATTAGGAAGAAAAAAGAAACATCACAACTTTATATATCTATGTTGCAAATGGCAGTAGATCAGTTCCACAGACTGAGAGTTTACAATTGATTCGAAAAGTGACAATTATAGAGCTTGGAGAAGGGATTGAGCATCATAGGCACGCTTCCAGGACTTGACATAAATGTACTGTGATGTACGTACATGCAATGACAATGGACTTTGTTGGCTGTTATTAGGCATGTGCTTCGTTACTATATATGTGTTTGCTGCCTTCTGTGACACTGACCTTGTGAAATGACTGCCACTGATATGTTATGTTCAACAGACATGGCCACACCACACTGTTCCAATAATACATATATTACTGTATGACAAGGGGTGTACAGACCCTCCCACCAAATAAGTCACCAAGGGGTTAAAACTTCCAAAAAAAGGCAGAGACACAGGCCTTTAAAATTCTGCAGCAATGCAGTAGCAGCAGCTGCACAGGTGATTCCAGAAAACCAAGCCAAACTGGCAAGAAGCCTCAGGTTGGCAGGAGATCCCCATGAAGTGAGGACTGAATAGTAATGTAAATGACTTGCCACGGAATATATCCAACCCGGTCAAGAACGGTGAGCCCATGACATACAGAAGTTCATCTCCATGATCGGCTTTTACAAAATCTGGCTTGATATCCTTAAATATGGAAGGCCGGTGCTGGAATTCGTAGAAGTAGACAAGAAAGCCGGAATCTAGTAAGAGAGAAGGATGGGTTAGAAATGATTGATACAACATACTCTATTGCTTTGCCAGCTAAGGATTCCAAATCATTTTAATGTTGACCTTCAACCCCAACCATAAACGTTGTAGGGTGAAAATTAATAGTGGTAGAGGACGGTTGTGAAGAACATTTACTTCCCTGTAATGATCTCAGGAGCATGTCCCTTCTGTGGAGGCACTATGGGGGGATCTCTTTAAAAGACTATACAAATTTGGGAAGAGGAATTAGATGTAGCCAAGTTTAAAGGACAACTGTCAGCAAAAAATAAAATATATGAAATGAAATGCACATAAAGAGCAACCAATGGCCTTTCCAACCACTTTCTTACCTGTCATAGAACAGATCCGACTGGCCTATCTTTTTTGGCAATTGAACCGGTCAAAAATAATTGGAGAGGAGGCAGTTATGGTGACCAACTTGACAGATATGAGGCCAGATGGATTTATAAATTAGACACAATATATCCAAGTGGTCTTAATTTAGATTTTGAGCTGAAGGCTTTTACAAAAAATTCTTGAGAAACATTTCTACATGTACAATCTTCCCTTATTTTCTTGTAAAATGTTTTCTTGTTTTCAAATTTCTACCCTTCTTTTGGATTGTCTCAGTTTCCCCTGATAAAACATTTTTTTTAATGTAATATTATTTATATATTAGTATGATTTATATTATTTATGTGTTTATAAGCATATATGTGCCAATTGGTTTATTGTGTTATTATGTATATATGTATAAAACATTTTTATATAAAAACATTTTTTATATATTATTTTTATTTATGTGCAATCCCCATATTAAAATTCATCCAATTATTGCTTTTTTTAAACAAAATCCTCCCTTAAAATTGTCTTTTATGCTTGCATTCTAATTATATACACCAAGCAAAAAGGCGTCTCGATTTATTTATAAAGCACTTTCACATAAGTCACTTATCACTTTTCAAATTTAATAGTAATAGCACTCATATTCTATGTGCAATTTTTGTATGAACATTCTGAATCTACTTCAAATTCTTAATTAGCCTATTAAGCTTATTGTTAAATTATATGCACCAAGCAAATAGAACAATTACTGTTGAAAAGTCACCTTATATATTTTCTTCACTAGTCACTTTATTGTTCATTTATTCTAAATGCAGTTGTGTTTACAATGGTGCACTTATCATCATCGTTGCCATATTCAATGTATATTTTATTATGTATTTGCTATACGATCTTGTTACCATGTTTCAGTGAAATAATGTTAAATTGAATCGCTTTTGGATAAATTCTTAACAAGGTTTTTTTCCCATCACAACAATCATTGGTGACAGCTGCATGAAGTTCTATTTAAACATGCTCCTGTTGCACATCCTCATTGCTCCTGAGGAAGTGACGTTGTCGGTCACGAAACGCATAGAGTTTTTTTATTCAAAGTGTAACTACAACTCCCGACTTACTTTTCACCTACTTCCGGATATGTAGACTATCTTGCCGGCTATACCATCATAGAGTTCTCCGTATCATGGACTGAGTCGCGTGTTGAAAGTTTGTTTCAAGATCTGATACCTTTGATCTTTGCCAGTTCTGTTTTTAAATCTTGTAAGTAGATTTTAAAGCGCAAATAAATCTATATTTTTTACAATCTACACTATTTGGTTTTATATTTCTTTTACAGATTGCAAGAAGATTTCTGTGCTTTATCGGCTTGATCATCCTGCTTTGGCTGCATTTTCATCATTTTATATTTATTTTTTTATATATAGATATATTTTTTTTTTTACATATTTAATTTTTTCTAATTTTCTATATATACTTGCTCTTTATGTTCATTTCATTTCATATATTTTATGTTTACATTTAATCCATTGCTTAACTGTATTAATTTGTTATCTAAACTGGTTTCATTTGCAATATTGTTTTTGCATGTGCTGCAATCTTTATCTAGTATTGCTTATATTTTTTGCTATATTTTGCTTTGCTCTTTCTTTGTGTGTTAGCTTGGGAGTGTGTTTTTGTGTATACCAGGTTCATCCTAGTTATTCACTATTTTGTTCGCTTATTAGGTATTGTGTAGTATACCTATACACACTCCTGCCCACTTAAGATCTAATTTTCACTCTCAACTTGAGACTTTTCCTTTTTTTGGTGTGAGGTCTCTTCCTTTTTCGCTCAGCAAAAAATAAGTTTGTTTTAATTAAAAGATTGGATCAAGGGTAGACATTTTAAATTGAAATGTTTAAATGAAAGAAGCAAATAAGCACCTTATTGAGCCATCTCTCTGCTTCTATAGGTCTATCAGCGGGTAGACATGTTGTTTCGAATCTTGGGTCAGATGAAGGAAGATCTGATCCAAGATGTCGGACTCCTAATAGTGCTATACGAGCACAGAGGGCTCAATAAAGGTACTTTATTTGTACTATTTCATGAACACATTTCAATTTAAAATGCCTACATTTGATGTTATCTTTAAATGAATCATTACTTAATTTTAACCCAAAATTTGTCCTTTAAGTCCTGTGTACGCCTTGCTTCATCCAATATAGAGTACCTACAACCGCCCTCCCTACGTTGTATGAGGTTTAGTATCCCGTTACAGGGTTGTGTGACGCACCTCGGTGATATGTAGCCGTCTTGAGGGCCGGCATAACAAACATTACATCTCCGCACATATCCAGGAACCGGTTACGAATTTCTAAAGGGTCATCAGTATCTCCCAAATATTCCTCAAGCACCAAACCAACTATGTCCGCACTCTGCAAGAGGGATGATTACAATACAGCTCAGTGGTGGATAATTACAAGAAATTCAGAAAATATGTTTTCTATACCGAAATAAGGCTAAATACAATATGTTGAATAGTTTTTTTTTTATTTTTTTACTGCTGCTGCTTACATTTTGCCCTTTCTCTGATAAATATCTATAATCCTAAACTGTACATTGGCACACCTTAAGCAGAGAACAAGCAGTGCCGTATGTGAGGGTGGTGGAGCGGGGGGCAGTATGCCCTTACTGTCACACTGCAGGGGGGTGCCTGATAACCAGTATCCCACAGTTACCCTGGTGTCTAGTGGGGGCAGCCAGAAGATGTATGTAGACTACACACCATGCACAGACATCCACCGATGCTGCCCCGACACTTCCGCATGGTCTTCTGAGACTGACTGCTGGGGTCATGAGATGACACTGGCAAGTTGTTTGGGGACAGAGATGGCACAATTTTTTCATTTAAAAATGGGGGGGTTGCATGTGGGAAAATTAGGATCCACCACCAAATATTCTAGATACACCCCTGAGTGCAAGCATTTTACTGTGCTTGCTATCTTTACTAACATTACAGCACTAATCTTTTTATTTGAAAACAATCTGTGCTTCTATGGGATGTTAAAATGAAGGATATATTTGTGTTTAATATATATATATATATATTTTTAAATTGTCTTTAGTCAGACATGAACAATCTCAGACCCCCTCCTCCCTCACCCAAAAAAAGGACAAATAATTAAATATTTAAAAACAAAATCAATTTTTAAGACTTGCTGTGATTGGTGAGACAAATGGGAGATGTCACGGAAGGTATGTGACATCATTTAACTCCATATCAAACAGCCGCAGTACTCTGAAAACAAAGAAATACATATAATATCAAGAAAATATATAAATCTCACCATATATGGAAGGGCACGTAGTGTCAATTCTACTGTGTCTCTGTCCATGCCTTCTCTTAAACCAGTTATGTTCATTATCTTCAGTGATGGGGGGGAAAGTCAAGAATAAGGGATTTAGAGCATTATTATACAACTCCCCAGAGATATCCCTAGTTTATACTTGTGGCAAGGGATTCTGGGTAGTGACATTGCCATTCTGTATCAAGTCGTTCTCTTACCATTGGAAGAATCCAGCCAAACTCTTGTTCGGAGACTCCGATTATAAATGGGACATTATTGCTCTCTTTATTGGCCAAAATTTCATCTACAGGTTTGGGGAAAAACTCTCCATCCACGGTGCCGGGTAAAATAAGGACTGTCTGTGGAGACAGAACAGAAAAGGACATTTATTTGGAAAATAAATGAAAGAAATGTTATACATTAATAATGTTTTACTCTTCCTTTCTTTTAGGACTATCCCTTGTTATTCCACAGTTGATGGTCTGTGACTGTGAATAACAGTGACTATTGATTAACCCATACAAGCTATATGTTGTTTTTTAAAGGACAGTTAGAGCTTTCTTTTGAATACCTATACATAAAAATAATTTATAATTTAGTATTCAAAAATACATATAAAAGGGAACATTTTGGGGGATAAAAACTGTTTTCCCCCCATTATTTTCCCAATAATAATCTACACAACTAGTACAACACTAACCCACGTATCCAAAACTAATTAACTAACTAATAAAAATATAGGTTCCTAAACCCCCACACCAACAAACCCCCCCCCCCCCCACCAAAAAAAAACTCTGACCAGTGCGATGTCAGAGCCATAAGAATCACAGAACAGGCACGCAGGGGTTAACTGTAATTAAATTAATATATTACAATAAAATGTATTTATTATACAGGATGTATTTTACTTATTTATCACTTGCAGGTCACTCTCTGTGAAGCACAGAGAGTGAATTAGAGGCAGAGTCAATGTGTGAACACATTGGCCATCTAGTTTGCATGTTACCGCGGTGATCCCCGGGATCACATGGTCGGAAAACCCGCCGTTCGGGTCCAGGAACTTTTCCTCGGGTGCGAGGCAGAGTCCTGGACCCGTTTTTAGACCGGCTTCAATAAGACACAGGCGGCTGCCTTGTTACGTACCATGGCTACAATAATTTCTACAATCTCCTCTTCGTTTTTTTCTTTCAGACAGTCTACCACTGTCGCAGGGTCACAGCCGGATATGTTAGCGATTATCTGCAAAACACGGAAATAAATTACAGTCATAGTGAAAAAACTGTATTTAAAACATATAAAACACAGATAGACATGTGCATGTCTCTCCAGCCATGCAAGCTTCTTACCAAAAACTTTCAGTGACAAGGACTGTTTTAACATTTCTGCAGTGTTTGTGTTTAGATGTTTTTTTTTTATTTTTAGTATATTGGTAGCGCCTTTTTCTTTAATTGAGGCCTGAAGGTAGTTTTACACCTAAGTTGAATGGTTCCAGTACAAAATTACTTGTTCTAATCAAGATACACTATATAAGAAGATTAGCAGATTTGTTTGAGCCTGCATGCTATACCTTGTTTTATCATTTCCAAACTGAATCATTTGCTACCAGACAATATTGCAAGTAAGTGCTTAATAATAGAAATGTATATGCTCTCTACGTTTTTGCATATTACTGTGAGTATTATTGCTGTGGAGTCTGTGATACACTCACACACTGCACATTACTGTGAGTTTTATTGCTGTGGAGTCTGTGATACACTCACACACCGCACATTACTGTGAGTTTTATTGCTGTGGAGTCTGTGATACACTCACACACCGCACATTACTGTGAGTTTTATTGCTGTGGAGTCTGTGATACACGCACACGCTGCACATTACTGTGAGTTTTATTGCTGTGGAGTCTGTGATACACTCACACGCCGCACATTACTGTGAATTTTATTGCTGTGGAGTCTGTGATACACTCACACACCGCACATTACTGTGAGTTTTATTGCTGTGGAGCTCTGTGATACACTCACACACTGCACATTACTGTGAGTTTTATTGCTGTTGAGTCTGTGATACACTCACACGCTGCACATTACTGTGAGTATTATTGCTGTGGAGTCTGTGATACACTCACACACCGCACATTACTGTGAGTTTTATTGCTGTGGAGTCTGTGATACACTCACACACTGCACATTACTGTGAGTTTTATTGCTGTGGAGTCTGTGATACACTCACACACTGCACATTACTGTGAGTTTTATTGCTGTGGAGTTTGTGATACACTCACACACTGCACATTACTGTGAGTTTTATTGCTGTGGAGTTTGTGATACACTCACACACACTGCACATTACTGTGAGTTTTATTGCTGTGGAGTCTGTGATACACTCACACACTGCACATTATTGGGAGTTTTATTGCTGTGGAGTCTGTGATACACTCACACGCTGCACATTACTGTGAGTTTTATTGCTGTGCAACACTCAGACTCACCAAACATTCTGCTCACCTGAACAGGGACAATTAAGTCGCAAAGAGTGAGACAGGAGGATTTTGATACAAAAGAAGAACTTGGTCTCCAAAAAAGCGATACTTGGGAGTTATGAATATGAGAGAAGGTGGGAGTTAAAGTAAGAAAGCATCCTGCATGGACCTTCCAGCCAGATACTGGTCCATTTTTCACAATAACAGAAAGGGTTTAAAAAAAAAACAAAACCCCACATACGTTTCGGTAAGCTCTCATCTGCTCCGGTTCGCCCCCCATTAGTGCGGGTATTATCGCAGTACCGCTCTCGGCGATGGCTCGGTGGAACAAGCCCTTAGATAAGGGGGATGCCACCTGCAAATAATCACAGAGTCAGGAGTGTGCAGAGTAATCGAAGGACAGATATGTGAGATGTGGGTTAAGAACTTACCGTACAGTGTGCAATTAGTACAGTGCAAATCTCTAGGGGGCCAGACAATATCCAGAACTATATATATACAGCTGTACCAAGGGAGATCATTACTCACCAGAGCTGCCACGCTTACACCTCCCGCCGATTCCCCAAATATGGTGACAGATTGCGGGTCACCTCCGAAATCCTCAATGTTTTCCTGAACCCAGTGAAGTGCCACCACTTGATCAAAAAAACCATAGTTTCCGGGCGCTTCCTCGTCCCCCGTACTGATACACAAGAAGGAGACAGGTGGATCCAGGGTTAGACACCAGCAGGATCATTTAATGACTGTAGCCCTTGCCCCTGGTGTATTTTATATGGGGCTGGGAGCAAGTTCCCAGCTACCTGTCTGACATGCCCAACCCCCCACCCCCATTTGTTTCGAGGCAACTGTGAGTCACTGAAAATGGAGAATTGACATCCCTGATATGTACCTATCTTAGCCAAAATCAGACTGTGTTGTGTAGCAGAAAACCCGCAACCTGTGAGAATGTCAGAGAATACGTGTAGTTCAACTCTATGGAGGGTCAGAGTTTTGCACCTATTGTCTAATGTTCTATTTGTTTGTTTTTTTGTTTTTTCAATGTTGATCAGTATAATATATTTTACAACAACCAGCTCCTCCTTTCACAGAAATATTCAGAGATTTACCTAAAATATCCCAGGAGTCCCAGTCTGTACTGGATTGCCACAATTACAACATCTTCGTAGGCACTCAATGCAGATCCGTCAAAAATAGAGGCACCTCCCATAACTAGCCCTCCGCCGTGGATAAAAACCATAACCTGGGGGGGAAAAGTATTTAGTAGCCTCATAATAAGGTATTTTACAGCAATATATAAATACAGAACAAAACAAGAAAAACAAATTCACAGAACATATAGTCCATCTATTCCTGCTTCTTGAAGGACAACGTTTGTTGGATAATGCAGAGGACAAACCTCTCACTATATAACTATACATTGTACAGGGACAAACCTCTCACTATATAACTATACATTGTACAGGGACAAACCTCTCACTATATAACTATACATTGTACATGGACAAACCTCTCACTATATAACTATACATTGTACAGGGACAAACCTCTCACTATATAACTATACATTGTACAGGGACAAACCTCTCACTATTAAACTATACATTGTACAGGGACAAACCTCTCACTATATAACTATACATTGTACAGGGACAAACCTCTCACTATATAACTATACATTGTACAGGGACAAACCTCTCACTATATAACTATACATTGTACAGGGACAAACCTCTCACTATATAACTATACATTGTACAGGGACAAACCTGGTGAGCAGTGGCGTAGCGTGGGTTGTCAGCACCCGGGGCAAGGCAAGTAATTTGCGCCCCCTAACCCGTGGATTTTAGCACTCGAGTCTCTTCTACTAGATTAGTTAAAGAAACCCTTACCCCCCAAGCACATGTATTGTTTGGTATGAAAATACTTATGTAATTAAAGTAAAATGCATCTAAATACAAGTTTATTTTCCAACACTTTATTGCGTGCGAACATGCATTACACACATTCTCCACATTTTCAGCAGGTCTATGAATACAAATATACACATGTAGTAACCTAGCATGGGCCATGCTATTATATGTCGTCTCACAACCATCGTAAACGACAAAAAATATCAAGAACAAAAACTAAACATCAAAATAGAACCATACCCTGGAGATGATCCAAGACTGGGCTAGATGGAGCCAACTTCCTCAATCCTGTACCTCTAATTTTAATTCTTTAATAGAAGTGCAAGATATCAATCTGTATATAATATACAGATTAATTTAAATTCGCCTGCTTTTAACTTAGCTTGTTGCTCTGTCTCTTTAAGGTAAGTAACTGAAGGGAATTTAACCCCTTCAGCGCCACGGGAGTGGGACGCTGAGGGTGTGGGCACCCTCAGGGTACTAAAGTGTCAGGAAAACCGCTTTGTTTTCCTGACACTATAGTGATCCTTTAAGAGTTTAAGGGGTTATTTTGGCCTGGGGAAGCCAAATGGTTATACACCTATGCTTTAAACCAGGAGTAGACATCCTTTGCCACTCCAGATGTTGTGGACTACACCTCCCATGATGCTTTGCAAGCCTTAATGGAGATGTAGTCAAAAAACAAAGGGAGTGTCAAAGGTTACCTACCCCTGCACTAAACCAAAAATATATAATACAGTTCCTACCCCATAAATATAATATTTAATGCTATGATATTTAATGCTCTCATCCAACCCCCTTCCCTCCACAGTTCCTAATAAATATATTACAAATATAATTCCCTCACCCCTGTAGCCCCACCTATTTACATTTCCTTCTACATACACACATATATATAGATTATTCATTAGGCCACAAATGTAAAAAATATAATCATTGCCTCATCTCAAATTCCCAAGTCAGATCTTTCCCACCCCCCCCTCTTCCCCTAATACACTGCTGACCCCCCTCCCCCTAATACACTGCTGACCCCCCTCCCCCTAATACACTGCTGACCCCTCCCTCCCCTAATACACAGTTGACCCCCATCCCCTAATACATTACTGCCCCCCTTCTTCCCTTCCCCAATACATTACTGCCCCCCTTCTTCCCTTCCCCAATACATTACTGCCCCCCTTCTTCCCTTCCCCAATACATTACTGCCTCCCTTCTTCCCTTCCCCAATACATTACTGCCTCCCTTCTTCCCTTCCCCAATACATTACTGCCTCCCTTCTACCCTTCCCCAATACATTACTGCCCCCCTTCTTCCCTTCCCCAATACATTACTGCCCCCCTTCTTCCCTTCCCCAATACATTACTGCCCCCCGTCCCCAATACATTACTGCCCCCCCGTCCCCAATACATTACTGCCCCCCTCCCGATACATTACTTCCCTCCCTCCCCCATACATTACTTCCCTCCCTCCCCCATACATTACTTCCCCCCCTCCCCATACATTACTGACCCTCCCTCCCCCATACATTACTTCCCCCCTCCCCATACATTACTGACCCTCCCCTCCCCCATACATTACTTCCCCCCTCCCCATACATTACTGACCCTCCCCTCCCCCATACATTAAATGACCCCCTCCCCTCCCCCATACATTAAATGACCCCCTCCCCTCCCCCATACATTAAATGACCCCCCTCCCCTCCCCCATACATTAAATGAACCCCCCTCCCCCATACATTTAAAAAAAAAAACCTCCCCCATACATTTAATAAACCCCCCTCCCCTCCCCCATACATTAATGAACCCCCCTCCCCTCCCCATACATTAATGACCCCCCTCCCCATACATTAATGAACCCCCCTCCCCTCCCCCATACATTGATGACCCCCCTCCCTCCCCCATACATTAATGACCCCCCCTCCCCTCCCCCATACATTAATGACCTCCCTCCCCCATACATTAATGACCCCCCTCCCCTCCCCCATACATTAATGACCCCCCTCCCCCTCTCCAATACATTAATGACCCCCTCCTCAATACATAATACAATAGGTCCCCCAAGCCTTTATTCTTACCTTTACAAATTCCACTTCCAACAGCTCAGGGAAGAAAGGCCGCGATGCAGTTTCAGAAGAGCCTCCGCCGCGCAGCCGCCGGATGTGACGTCACGCCGTCATTTGCCGCTCACATCCGGCGGCTGACAGGAAGTATCGCGCGGTTGTGGCTGCGGCCGCGCGGCCGCATAGGGCTAGTGCGCCCCCCCAGATATTGCGCCCGGTGCGGCCGGCCCCCCCTGCACCCCCCACGCTACGCCACTGCTGGTGAGTTTCTCCTGTTAGAAGAGATCAGCTGGCCATGGATAAGGTATTGTTACTGAAGCTGTACACTATAGCATGGTAAATATTCTGCCATTTGTTTGATTTTTCAGATCAATACTCACAGGTTTCCGAGCATTCTGCCCACGGTCAGCTGGGGTATATACATTAAGGAACAAGCAGTCCTCGGAAATAGGGGGCAATATTAACACTCCTTGAAAGTAGTCTCTTAGTGCCTCCATAGAAGCTGTATTTTGTAAACACCTGTGGAAAAGAGAAATGTAATTATGTTTCTGGATAAACAGTTTTCAGTATATCCTAGATTAATAACAGGTGCCGAGTATATTTTAGTATCATTGAAATTATCCTTCACGCCGGGTGCCTATAGCAGTGCTGGGTAAGCATGACACTCTAGCTGTGTGACCTATATTACCCATAATGCTCAGCTTCATAAAGCTTGAAAACCTTTGTGCCTGTGCTCCCCACCGGATGTCCCACCGCTTTATCAGGATACTAAGGGAAACTAAAAGATGCCACTAAGATGACAAAAGTAGAAGCAACTTTCAGATATTAAATTCCTAAAGTTAATAAAACTAAATACAAGACAAACCAAAAAATAACTAGACATGTGCAAAACTAAAATTTTTCGTTTCATTTTCGTCCATTCGGATTAAAATGTTATTTATTTTGTCTAAAACGAATTTCGATCATTACTGCATTCGTTTCAGACGAAATTCGTTCATTATTTTCGTTTCGTTTTATTAGTTCGTCTTATAGAATACGTGTAATACTATTGGCTTTCTTTAAACCGAACTAGAGTACCCATGCATAAGAATTTCTTATGAATGGGGATCTCGTTCGGTTTATAGAAAGGCAATAGTACTACACATAGGCGTGCGCACGGTGTGTGCCGGGTGTGCCTGGGCACACCCTAATCAAGCCTCAAAATTGAGGCTCTCTCACCTCCGTGCAGGGCCGTCTTTAACGCGGGGCAAACGGGGCAGCTGCCCTGGGCCCATTTACTCCTGGGGGGCCCCAAGCAGCTGTCCCGTGGGCCCCCAGCCCCTGCTGCCGCGTTCACAGCGCATTGCGCTTGTGAACGCTTTTTTCCGGCAAGCCGCATCTGATGGATGCGACGGCCGTAAAAAAAAAAAAAAAAAAAAACTGACGCCGGATGTGACGTCGCGTCACATCCGGTGTCTGCTTCCCTCCTCCGTGCAAGAGGGAAGACTGCAAGGAGGAGACATCCGGCGGGGGACACGGAGCAGCTTCATGTAAGTACGGGGGGGGGGGGGGGGGGCTGGCTGGCACAATATTACTGGGTATCTGACTGGCACTATATTACTGGGTATCTGATTGGCACTATATTACTGGGCATCTGATTGGCACAATATTACTGGGTATCTGATTGGCACTATATTACTGGGTATCTGATTGGCACTATATTACTGGGTATCTGATTGGCACAATATTACTGGGTATCTGATTGGCACTATATTACTGGGCTCTGACTGGCACTATATTACTGGGCATCTGATTGGCACTATATTACTGGGTATCTGATTGGCACTATATTACTGGGCATCTGATTGGCACAATATTACTGGGTATCTGATTGGCACTATATTACTGGGTATCTGATTGGCACTATATTACTGGGCATCTGATTGGCACAATATTACTGGGTATCTGACTGGCACAATATTACTGGGTATCTGACTGGCACAATATTACTGGTATCTGATTGGCACAATATTAATGGGTATCTGACTGGCACAATATTACTGGGTATCTGATTGGCACTATATTACTGGGCATCTGATTGGCACAATATTACTGGGTATCTGATTGGCACAATATTACTGGGTATCTGATTGGCACAATATTACTGGGTATCTGACTGGCACAATATTACTGGGTATCTGACTGGCACAATATTACTGGTATCTGATTGGCACAATATTACTGGGTATCTGACTGGCACAATATTCCTGGTATCTGATTGGCACAATATTACTGGGTATCTGATTGGCACTATATTACTGGGCTCTGACTGGCACAATATTACTGGGTATCTGATTGGCACTATATTACTGGGTATCTGACTGGCACTATATTACTGGGTATCTGATTGGCACTATATTACTGGGTATCTGACTGGCACTATATTACTGGGTATCTGATTGGCACTATATTACTGGGTATCTGACTGGCACTATATTACTGGGCATCTGATTGGCACTATATTACTGGGTATCTGACTGGCACTATATTACTGGGTATCTGACTGGCACTATATTACTGGGTATCTGATTGGCACAATATTACTGGGTATCTGATTGGCACTATATTACTGGGCATCTGACTGGCACTATATTACTGGGTATCTGATTGGCACTATATTACTGGGTATCTGACTGGCACTATATTACTGGGCTCTGGCTGGCATAATATTACTGGGTATCTGATTGGCATAATATTACTGGGTATCTGACTGGCACTATATTACTGGGTATCTGATTGGCACAAAATTACTGGGTATCTGATTGGCACTATATTACTGGGCATCTGACTGGCACTATATTACTGGGTATCTGATTGGCACTATATTACTGGGCATCTGATTGGCACTATATTACTGGGTATCTCACTGGGACTATATTACTTGGCATCTGATTGGCACTATATTACTGGGTATCTGACTGGCACTATATTACTTGGCATCTGATTGGCACTATATTACTGGGTATCTGACTGGCACTATATTACTTGGCATCTGATTGGCACTATATTACTGGGTATCTGACTGGCACTATATTACTTGGCATCTGATTGGCACTATATTACTGGGTATCTGACTGGCACTATATTACTGGGTATCTGATTGGCACTATATTACTGGGTATCTGATTGGCACTATATTACTTGGCATATGATTGGCACTATATTACTTGGCATCTGATTGGCACTATATTACTTGGCATCTGACTGGCACTATATTACTGGGTATCTGACTGGCACTATATTACTGGGCATCTGATTGGCACAATATTACTGGGCATCTGATTGGCACTATATTACTGGGTATCTGATTGGCACAATATTACTGGGTATCTGATTGGCACTATATTACTTGGCATCTGATTGGCACTATATTACTGGGTATCTGATTGGCACTATATTACTTGGCATCTGATTGGCACTATATTACTGGGTATCTGATTGGCACTATATTACTTGGCATCTGATTGGCACTATATTACTGGGTATCTGATTGGCACTATATTACTGGGTATCTGATTGGCACTATATTACTTGGCATCTGATTGGCACTATATTACTGGGCATCTGATTGGCACTATATTACAGGCATCTGGCTGGCACTATATTACAGGCATCTGGCTGGCACTATATTACTGGGCATCTGATTGGCACTATATTACTGGGTATCTGACTGGCACTATATTACTTGGCATCTGACTGGCACTATATTACTGGGTATCTGATTGGCACTATATTACTGGGTATCTGATTGGCACAATATTACTGGGTATCTGACTGGCACTATATTACTGGGTATCTGATTGGCACAATATTACTGGGTATCTGATTGGCACTATATTACTTGGCATCTTATTGGCACTATATTACTTGGCATCTGATTGGCACAATATTACTGGGCATCTGATTGGCACCATATTACTGGGTATCTGACTGGCACTATATTACTGGGCATCTGATTGGCACTATATTACTGGGTATCTGACTGGCACAATATTACTGGGCATCTGACTGGCACTATATTCCTGGGCATCTGATTGGCACTATATTACTGGGTATCTGATTGGCACTATATTACTGGGTATCTGACTGGCACTATATTACTTGGCATCTGATTGGCACAATATTACTGGGTATCTGACTGGCACTCTATTACTGGGCATCTGATTGGCACAATATTACTGGGTATCTGACTGACACTATATTACTGGGCATCTGATTGGCACAATATTACTGGGTATCTGACTGGCACTATATTACTGGTTATCTGATTGGCACAATATTACTGGGTATCTGACTGGCACTATATTACTGGGCATCTGATTGGCACAATATTACTGGGTATCTGACTGGCACTATATTACTGGGCATCTGATTGGCACAATATTACTGGGTATCTGACTGGCACTATATTACTTGGCATCTGATTGGCACTATATTACTGGGTATCTGATTGGCACTATATTACTGGGCATCTGACTGGCACTATATTACTTGGCATCTGATTGGCACTATATTACTGGGCATCTGATTGGCACAATATTACTGGGTATCTGACTGGCACTATATTACTGGGCATCTGATTGGCACAATATTACTGGGTATCTGATTGGCACTATATTACTGGGCATCTGACTGGCACTATATTACTGGGTATCTGACTGGCACTATATTACTGGGTATCTGATTGGCACAATATTACTGGGTATCTGATTGGCACTATATTACTGGGTATCTGATTGGCACTATATTCCTGGTATCTGACTGGCACTATATTACTTGGCATCTGACTGGCACTATATTACTGGGTATCTGATTGGCACAATATTACTGGGTATCTGATTGGCACTATATTACTGGGTATCTGATTGGCACAATATTACTGGGCATCTGATTGGCACTATATTAGTGGGTATCTGATTGACACTATATTACTGGGTATCTGATTGGCACTATATTACTGGGTATCTGATTGGCACTATATTACTGGGTATCTGACTGGCACTATATTACTTGGCATCTGATTGGCACTATATTACTGGGTATCTGATTGGCACTATATTACTGGGCATCTGATTGGCACTATATTACTGGGTATCTGATTGGCACTATATTACTTGGCATCTGATTGGCACAATATTACTGGGCATCTGATTGGCACTATATTACTGGGCATATGATTGGCACTATATTACTGGGCATATGATTGGCACTATATTACTGAGTATCTGATTGGCACTATATTACTGGGTATCTGACTGGCACTATATTACTTGGCATCTGATTGGCACTATATTACTGGGCATCTGATTGGCACTATATTACTGGGTATCTGATTGGCACTATATTACTGGGCATCTGATTGGCACTATATTACTGGGTATCTGATTGGCACAATATTACTGGGCATCTGATTGGCACTATATTACTGGGTATCTGACTGGCACTATATTACTTGGCATCTGACTGGCACTATATTACTGGGTATCTGACTGGCACTATATTACTGGGCATCTGATTGGCACAATATTACTGGGCATCTGATTGGCACTATATTACTGGGTATCTGATTGGCACTATATTACTTGGCATCTGATTGGCAATATATTACTGGGCATCTGATTGGCACTATATTACAGGCATCTGGCTGGCACTATATTACAGGCTTCTGGCTGGCACTATATTCCTGGGCATCTGATTGGCACTATATTACTGGGTATCTGACTGGCACTATATTACTTGGCATCTGACTGGCACTATATTACTGGGTATCTGACTGGCACTATATTACTTGGCATCTGATTGGCACTATATTACTTGGTATCAGATTGGCACTATATTACTGGGTATCTGACTGGCACTATATTACTTGGCATCTGACTGGCACTATATTACTGGGCATCTGATTGGCACAATATTACTGGGTATCTGACTGGCACAATATTACTGGGCATCTGATTGGCACTATATTACTGGGTATCTGACTGGCACAATATTACTGGGCATCTGACTGGCACTATATTCCTGGGCATCTGATTGGCACTATATTACTGGGTATCTGATTGGCACTATATTACTTGGCATCTGACTGGCACTATATTACTGGGCATCTGATTGGCACAATATTACTGGGTATCTGACTGGCACTATATTACTGGGCATCTGATTGGCACAATATTACTGGGCATCTGATTGGCACTATATTACTGGGTATCTGATTGGCACTATATTACTGGGTATCTGACTGGCACTATATTACTTGGCATCTGATTGGCACAATATTACTGGGTATCTGACTGGCACTATATTACTGGGCATCTGATTGGCACAATATTACTGGGTATCTGACTGGCACTATATTACTTGGCATCTGATTGGCACTATATTACTGGGTATCTGATTGGCACTATATTACTGGGCATCTGATTGGCACAATATTACTGGGTATCTGACTGACACTATATTACTGGGCATCTGATTGGCACAATATTACTGGGTATCTGACTGGCACTATATTACTGGGTATCTGATTGGCACAATATTACTGGGTATCTGACTGGCACTATATTACTGGGCATCTGATTGGCACAATATTACTGGGTATCTGACTGGCACTATATTACTGGGCATCTGATTGGCACAATATTACTGGGTATCTGACTGGCACTATATTACTTGGCATCTGATTGGCACTATATTACTGGGTATCTGATTGGCACTATATTACTGGGCATCTGACTGGCACTATATTACTTGGCATCTGATTGGCACTATATTACTGGGCATCTGATTGGCACTATATTACTGGGCATCTGACTGGCACTATATTACTGGGCATCTGATTGGCACAATATTACTGGGTATCTGATTGGCACTATATTACTGGGCATCTGACTGGCACTATATTACTGGGTATCTGACTGGCACTATATTACTGGGTATCTGATTGGCACAATATTACTGGGTATCTGATTGGCACTATATTACTGGGTATCTGATTGGCACTATATTCCTGGTATCTGACTGGCACTATATTACTTGGCATCTGACTGGCACTATATTACTGGGTATCTGATTGGCACAATATTACTGGGTATCTGATTGGCACTATATTACTGGGTATCTGACTGGCACTATATTACTGGGCATCTGATTGGCACTATATTACTGGGTATCTGACTGGCACTATATTACTGGGTATCTGACTGGCACTATATTACTTGGCATCTGGTTGGCACAATATTACTGGGCATCTGATTGGCACTATATTACTGGGTATCTGACTGGCACTATATTACTTGGCATCTGATTGGCACTATATTACTGGGCATCTGATTGGCACTATATTACTGGGTATCTGATTGGCACTATATTACTTGGCATCTGACTGGCACTATATTACTGGGCATCTGATTGGCACTATATTACTGGGTATCTGATTGGCACTATATTACTTGGCATCTGATTGGCACTATATTACTGGGCATCTGATTGGCACTATATTACTTGGTATCTGATTGGCACTATATTACTGGGCATCTGATTGGCACTATATTACTAGGCATCTGACTGGCACAATATTACTGGGCTCTGGCTGGCACAATATTACTGGGCTCTGACTGGCACAATACTGGTCTCTGGCTGGCACAATATTACAGGCATCTGACTGGCATAATATTACAGGCATCTGACTGGCACAATATTACAGGCATCTGACTGCACACTATTACAGGCATCTGACTGGCATAATATTACAGGCATCTGACTGGCACTATATTACTGGGTATCTGATTGGCACTATATTACTTGGCATCTGATTGGCACAATATTACTGGGCATCTGATTGGCACTATATTACTGGGTATCTGATTGGCACTATATTACTGGGCATCTGATTGGCACTATATTACTGGGTATCTGATTGGCACTATATTACTTGGCATCTGATTGGCACTATATTACTGGGCATCTGATTGGCACAATATTACTGGGCATCTGATTGGCACTATATTACTGGGCATATGATTGGCACTATATTACTGGGCATATGATTTGCACTATATTACTGGGTATCTGATTGGCACTATATTACTGGGTATCTGACTGGCACTATATTACTTGGCATCTGATTGGCACTATATTACTGGGCATCTGATTGGCACTATATTACTGGGTATCTGATTGGCACTATATTACTTGGCATCTGATTGGCACTATATTACTGGGTATCTGATTGGCACTATATTACTGGGTATCTGACTGGCACTATATTACTTGGCATCTGATTGGCACAATATTACTGGGCATCTGATTGGCACTATATTACTGGGTATCTGACTGGCACTATATTACTTGGCATCTGATTGGCACTATATTACTGGGCATCTGATTGGCACTATATTACTGGGCATCTGATTGGCACTATATTACTGGGTATCTGATTGGCACTATATTACTTGGCATCTGACTGGCACTATATTACTGGGCATCTGATTGGCACTATATTACTGGGTATCTGATTGGCACTATATTACTTGGCATCTGATTGGCACTATATTACTGGGCATCTGATTGGCACTATATTACTGGGTATCTGATTGGCACTATATTACTGGGCATCTGATTGGCACTATATTACTGGGCATCTGACTGGCACAATATTACTGGGCTCTGGCTGGCACAATATTACTGGGCTCTGACTGGCACAATACTGGTCTCTGGCTGGCACAATATTACAGGCATCTGACTGGCATAATATTACAGGCATCTGACTGGCACAATATTACAGGCATCTAACTGCACACTATTACAGGCATCTGACTGGCATAATATTACAGGCATCTGACTGGCACTATATTACTGGGTATCTGATTGGCACTATATTACTTGGCATCTGATTGGCACTATATTACTGGGCATATGATTGGCACTATATTACTGGGCATATGATTGGCACTATATTACTGGGTATCTGATTGGCACTATATTACTGGGTATCTGACTGGCACTCTATTGCTTGGCATCTGATTGGCACTATATTACTGGGCATCTGATTGGCACTATATTACTTGGCATCTGATTGGCACTATATTACTGGGCATCTGATTGGCACTATATTACTGGGTATCTGATTAGCACTATATTACTGGGTATCTGATTGGCACTATATTACTTGGCATCTGATTGGCACTATATTACTTGGCATCTGATTGGCACTATATTACTGGGTATCTGACTGGCACTATATTACTTGGCATCTGATTGGCACAATATTACTGGGCATCTGATTGGCACTATATTACTGGGTATCTGACTGGCACTATATATCTTGGCATCTGATTGGCACTATATTACTGGGTATCTGATTGGCACTATATTACTGGGCATCTGATTGGCACTATATTACTTGGCATCTGATTGGCACTATATTACTGGGTATCTGATTGGCACTATATTACTGGGCATCTGATTGGCACTATATTACTGGGCATCTGACTGGCACAATATTACTGGGCTCTGGCTGGCACAATATTACTGGGCTCTGACTGGCACAATACTGGGCTCTGGCTGGCACAATATTACAGGCATCTGACTGGCATAATATTACAGGCATCTGACTGGCACAATATTACAGGCATCTGACTGCACACTATTACAGGCATCTGACTGGCATAATATTACAGGCATCTGACTGGCACTATATTACTGGGTATCTGATTGGCACTATATTACTTGGCATCTGATTGGCACTATATTACTGGGCATATGATTGGCACTATATTACTGGGCATATGATTGGCACTATATTACTGGGTATCTGATTGGCACTATATTACTGGGTATCTGACTGGCACTCTATTGCTTGGCATCTGATTGGCACTATATTACTGGGCATCTGATTGGCACTATATTACTTGGCATCTGATTGGCACTATATTACTGGGCATCTGATTGGCACTATATTACTGGGTATCTGATTAGAACTATATTACTGGGTATCTGATTGGCACTATATTACTTGGCATCTGATTGGCACTATATTACTTGGCATCTGATTGGCACTATATTACTGGGTATCTGATTGGCACTATATTACTGGGTATCTGACTGGCACTATATTACTTGGCATCTGATTGGCACAATATTACTGGGCATCTGATTGGCACTATATTACTGGGTATCTGACTGGCACTATATATCTTGGCATCTGATTGGCACTATATTACTGGGTATCTGATTGGCACTATATTACTGGGTATCTGATTGGCACTATATTACTGGGCATCTGATTGGCACTATATTACTTGGCATCTGATTGGCACTATATTACTGGGTATCTGATTGGCACTATATTACTGGGCATCTGATTGGCACTATATTACTGGGCATCTGACTGGCACAATATTACTGGGCTCTGGCTGGCACAATATTACTGGGCTCTGACTGGCACAATACTGGGCTCTGGCTGGCACAATATTACAGGCATCTGACTGGCATAATATTACAGGCATCTGACTGGCACAATATTACAGGCATCTGACTGCACACTATTACAGGCATCTGACTGGCATAATATTACAGGCATCTGACTGGCATTATATTACAGGCATCTGGCTGGCACTATATTACTGGGCATCTGGCTGGCACAATATTACTGGGCATCTGGCTGGTACAATATTACTGGGCATCTGGCTGGCACAATATTACTGGCCTCTGACTGCACACTATTACAGGCATCTGACTGGCATAATATTACAGGCATCTGACAGGCACCATATTCCTGGGCTCTGACAGGCACAATATTCCTGGGCTCTGACTGGCACACTATTACAAGCATCTGACTGGCACACTATTACAAGCATCTGACTGGCATAATATTACAGGCATCTGACTGGCATAATATTACAGGCATCTGACTGGCACAATATTCCTGGCCTCTGACTGCACACTATTACAGGCATCTGACTGGCATAATATTACAGGCATCTGACAGGCACCATATTCCTGGGCTCTGACTGGCACAATATTATTGGTATCTGACTGGCACAATATTATTGGTATCTGACTGGCACAATATTACTGGTATCTGACTGGCACATTATTACTGGGCTCTGACTGGCACAATATTGCAGGCATCTGACTGGCACAATATTGCAGGCATCTGACTGGCACAATATTACTAGGCTCTGACTGGCACAATATTACTGGGCTCTGACTGGCACAATATTACTGGCATCCGAAAGTTACAATATTACTGGCATCTGAATGGCACAACAATTATGGCATTTGTGTGTGTGTGGGGGGGGGGTAACATTGCGATGGATGGCGGGATTGCATGCAGGGGAGGGGGCAGGGTCCAGGGGGCCCAAGCAAATGCTTGCCCAGGGTCCAATCACTATTAAAGACGGCCCTGCCTCCGTGCTGCACTGCCGTCTGCCGCCCGAGTTTGTCTCCTAATCCGATCCTTCACTTCACTTTCTCCTCCCTCAGACCTCCCCTGTAATGTACGCGTTCGCGTACACGCGTTCCGTGACGTCACGCAGAGGCGGAGTCACGGCAACGCAAGGGTGAGGCCCAGCCGCAGTGCCAGAGGAGAGGGTGCAGAGCGGAGCACAGGCACATCGTTTTTTCCCAGGAGGGGTTCTGGGGCGGCCGGCTGGCTGGTAAACTTTAAGTAAGTGTTTTTTTATGTTAAAAAATGTGAAATGTTTGTTTACATTGCTAAATGCTTAATTAATAAAAAAAAAGTTTTAATACAGTTTTTAAATGTTTGTTTATATTGATAATTATATGAATGCGGGTCTGTATGTAAGTATGCAGAGTGCATTTGTGTATGTGTGTGTGTGTGTATAGATATATAGATAGATATATATCTATCTATATATCTATACATACACACGTGTGCGGCGTGTGTGTTTGTGCTTTAGGGTGCACACCCTAATGCAATAGGCTGCACACGTCTATGGTACTACACGTATTCTATAAGCCGAAAGTCTATAAACCGAAGGTACATGTAATTCTATGTATTCTATAAACCGAAAGTCTATAAACCGAACGACCTTCGGTTTATAGACTTTCGGCTTATAGAATACATGTAATACTATTGGCTTTCTATAAACCGAACTAGAGCTCCCATTCATAATAAATTCTTATGAATGGGGACTCTAGTTCGGTTTATAGAAAGCCAATAGCATTACATGCATTCCATAAACCGAAAGTCGTTCATTATGTCGGTTTATGGAATGTATGTAATGCTATTGGTATTCTATAAACCGACTCTATTTTGGTTTATAGAATGCCAATAGCACGAATGGACGAATTATTTTAGTTTATTAACCATTCGTTCATTTGTCATTCGTTAGTTTAGCATTTTCGTTATTCGTTTTTCGGACGTTACATTAACAGCAGTAAAATATGTTATCCCAGCACGTTATACAGAACATACATGGGTGGATGATCAGATGTATCCCTGATGTTGCTCCAAGGTACCGGTGGTTCTGGACGGGCGAATCTCAATTCTCCAATTGGCGGCTTCGCAAAGGGGATCCCAAGGAACGTATGGACCTTCCGCTCTGTTCCTTTCACTGGGGTTACTGTCCCCAGGAGTTTCCCATACTTTGTGGCCAGCAATGGTCTGTACTCTTCCTGCCCTGAAAACAGAGAAGGACTCCAATGTCAGCCTTTACCAAGGCGAATAAACAGATTCCCCATGGTCAGAATCGGACTTCACTGAGTTGAGCACTAGGAACAGCTGCTAGTCTTTCACAGCTTTATGGTACTCATTTTAATAACCTCAAAAAGGCAGATCTGACTTAAAGGGACTCTGTCAACCTATACATTGTTTTTGCTTTGCATCTAAAACAGGGGGAAAAAATTATTGAAAATAATCTATACATTGTGTTCGCAAAACTGCAAGCAAATGCCTAAATTAGGAGAAAATGCCATTGTGCCATTTGAATACTTTACCCCCAAAGCAGCCCTGACTTAGCCTTTTTACTATCTGGAGATCTAGCTCAAAGTACATAGATATAATCTGCCTGTGCAAACAGCAAGGTATTAACAAGCACACCCATAAAACTGTGACCTTGGACACACTGCATACTATCAAGGTTCCAGTGCCTGGGGAGCAGATTATTTTTAGGGATCAAGTCCCTTGAAGTTACCCATTGTTTTGCAAAAGCATTTTGATGCTTTTACAAATAGTTGATTCTGTTAATGTAAAAGCATAAAAATGATGAAAAATGCTTAATTATACAAATGACACAAATACCATTGGAACCATTTCATATGCATATTTGGACACAGGTGATGTCATCAACATGAGATACCATGGACACCATGCTAACACAATGTCTAGATCATCTTTTATTATAATAAAAAAAATACTTTGCAATAAAAAAAAATTCTCTGCATTCACAGAAAAAAAACAACAATGCATGTGTGACACTGACCCTTTACTAAAAGGCCACTTCTGCTTTTTTGTGGCACGTTATAAGCAAACTGGTTCCTTCTACAAGTAGACCATGTTAACTCTTTCACAACAGGTTACGTTTGGCCACAGAATAAGAGACATAGTGCAAAGTCCAAACTAGTAATTCCTATCGAATGCAGAGCAATTTAGAAAGTAGCCCAAAAAAAAAAACTGGACAAAAATTCCACTGGATCAGACTCACTATTCCTCATCCATTAGATCCCGCCATAGTATATAAATATTTACTCTAAGACCATTGAACGCCAAAGGGAGACATTCCACTGCTTTGCTCACAGAATACATTACTGCCCTTACATGCACAGAATTAAAGGGACTGTATCACCTAAACATTGCTCATCCTGTGAATGTAGATCAGAAAAATAATGCTTGAAAATGAACTATACATGTGCAGAGCAAGCAAATGCATACAAATAAAAGCAAATACGTGTTTTGGGGTTTTTTTTTCTCTATAAATTTGAAATTTTATTACAAAATGACAAGTCAATCCATGTGTACTTTACACATTAAATACAAATATACAAGGAACAAAACCAGACACCTCTCACATATTCCCATACAAAACAAAACAAAGAGGTACAAGAAAAAAAATACATGTTTTAAATGAGTCTGTGTCTCATGTCTATGACATCACCTTGTGGCTTGATATGCAAATCAACTGGTTTTCAATGGGAAATGTCTAATTTGCATATCAAGCCACCGGGGATGTCATAAGCAGGGGACACATTTAAAATACATTTATTCTCCTAATTTAGGCGTTTGCTTGCAGTTATGGTAACACAATGTATAGATCATTTTCAATATTTTTGGGGTTTTCTACATTTACAGTTAAAGCAATGTTTAAGTCCCTTTAATCTTGTCCATACTTTGCCTTTCTCATCATCCCTGGCACTTATGGGGTTAACCATTTGTGTCGTGCAAGAGAGCGAGGACACATTAGATTTCTCTTGCATCCGTTCAGATATTTGACTCTTCAGAACTGATCTTACAGATCAGCGCCAACTCCTTAAAGGTGTAGCTCACCTGTTCCTTGGACAGCCAGGGCCAGCCAGCAGAGGGTTAATAGTCTGACCAGGGGTCCCATCTGGATAGAGGCCTTGCTTCCTCCTGAATGTCCAAGTCTTGGATCAGAGAGAGAGAGAGAGAGAAAGTTACTGCCCCAGCAAAGAACTGAGATTATTGTAACAATCCCCTGTTCTGTAAAATCATCAGTAACTAGGCTTGCAGTTGGCTTGTAGCCACCATCCTTTCACCCAATACTAGTTATGTACAGGCCTCCATGACTATATACGGAGTGTCATGCAAAAGACAAACACTCCTGAACCCTCCAGTAGTTCATGTTGAAGGTGCAGTTAGATAGATATAAAATATGAGGCCCTTCCAAATATATTGTGCAATATATTATTTATAGATATATAAAAATGCAACTCACTCCTAAATGGGGAAATACTTCTATCCTAACGTGTACAGACAAAAAAAAGTGAATAGCGAGAAAATATTGCAATAAATAGTTTAATAGTGATATTTCTTTAGAAAGAAATATATATGTAAAAAGACACCTATTAATAAAATGTCAGATTATAAAATGAACTTATTGATAGATGTTCTCAATTTCTGCTTGGAAGGAGAAGAGGGGGGAAGTGCCAATGCATTTCTGCACATGAGGAAGCTGCCTGGCGAAACGCATATGACAAGCCCTCCTCAAGCAGCCACTTCACATTTTTAATTAACTCGCTAGTTGCTTTGGACTTATTGAGATTCCCTGCAATGTTCTCTTGCGTGAATACAGCTCTAAAAAAAGGTTTAAACTTCAACCAAAATCTGGGAAGGGATTTAGGGTTAATTCAAACTAGACCTGGAGTAATGTGAGCTTTTGTGTATTTATCTATACAATAGTTATTCAGCAGTTGATTGTCAGGCTGTCGGTAAGGTTTATAAAGTAATATAACCAGGTATAAATACACTTGGGAGTGTGAGGAAAGCCTAGTTGGTCTCTTCCCTCAGTATATAGAACAGTCTCCAAACAGTGACTGCTGTAATAATGTAGAGGTAGAGATGTGTTACATAATGTATAATAATTACTGTAACCCTGGCATTAAAAGAGACACTATTACCTAACACCACTATTCATGAATGTACAAGGGTGGAAATTAAATAAATGCATTATACACATTGTGTTAGTAGAATTCCGAACGTATGCATAATTTGAGTGTAAAAAAAAAAAAAATGTTTTTAAAGATATGCTTGGTATCACCTATTTAGAAGATCCCTTGTGGCATGATATGCAAACGTACTACACTTTATGTAGTTTGCATAACAAACCATAGGTGCATAGTTGCCAACATCGGCCATGTTTCCAAGGACACAAATTTGTTCTACATGCTGCAGAAAGATCATGCAAAGTGCAGCCCGGCAGTATGTAGGATGGATATAAGCACAGACATAATTACCGTATTTCTCGGCATATAACACGCGCCAGCGTATAACACGCACCTCATTTTAAGAAGGAAATTTCAGGAAAAAAACCTTAAATTTCAAATAAAGAACTTTGAAGCCCAATATGCCATTTTAATATGCCAGGATATTGCCCCCAATATGCCATTTAATATGCAGGATATTGCCCCCAATATGCCATTTAATATGCAGGATATTGCCCCCAATATGCCATTTTAATATGCCAGATATTGCCCCCAATATGCCATTTAATATGCAGGATATTGCCCCTTAGTATGCTCGTTATGCCACCCCCCTTCCCCAGACCCCAGTACTTACCTCGTTCCTGCTCCGTCTCCCGGTGCTCTGAAGGTGCATGGCTGTGAGGGAAGCGTTGTGAGCTTCCCTCCAGCCGCGCGGAACAATAAAGTTTGTTTAAAAAAAACCACACTTTATTGACCGCGCGGCTGGAGGGAAGCTCACAACGCTTCCCTCATAGCCACGCACCTTCAGAGCACCGGGGGGACAGAGCAGGAACGAGGTAAGTTTTAGATTTTTTTTTTTTTCGGCGTATAACACGCACATACCATTTCCCCCCTATTTTCAGGGAGAAAAAGTGCGTGTTAAACGCCGATAAATACGGTAATTAATCGGGGTGGAGATCTGATAGGACCTGCCATGATTAATTAATTGGAATGTTGGATATGTTAAGAGGACACATGCTAATGAGTATTACTAACAGACTATTAAAAAAAATGGAGACAGGTGGAATTGACCTGGTGGGGTCAGAGTAATGCTATTTCATCCTATCTAATGACTAAGTGGACGTAGAAGTGGTCCATAAAAGACAAAAAATATCCAAACTACATAAAAAATAAAAGCCTAGTTATAGATGGGATTTTTCCCATTTGGTTCTCTCTTTCTCTCTCAAAAAAATGAAAACAAACAATAAAATACTTAAAATCCAACGAATAAGCTTATTGGAGACTCTGCTGGAGGAGGGAATGGGTAAATGCTGGAGCCCAGAAGATAGATGATTTTTGGGGCCAGGTCATGATATTCTCAGACTTAATATGAATATGCTGGTGATGCCATCAGGAAGAAGGCACCTTCATCCACCTATGGTGGGCATGTTCTACAATAAAAACTTACTGGAATAAGGTACACCCACTGATCCAAACTCAGTGCTATTACACATTGGTTGGCCAATATTGACTAAAACACAAATAACTCTAACAGTAAACACTCTTCTAGCTGTAAAAAAAGATACAAGCTAGAGAGCGGAAACCAAGTAGAAACCTTGAAATAAGGCACTTTAAAACCCAATTGGGCTTCCAGATGAAAATGGAAAGAGCGCTTTCCTATGTCTCTGATTCTCAAACAAATACAGCACGAGGATGGCTAGACTGTATTGATAAATACGATAATGTTAAGCTCTGGAAATGAAGCGGGGGAGAAGGGAAGGTTTGGGATGACCGTACGGCGGACGATCACCTATCTCAGGTATGTAGAGCGATAATTAGATAGACTCCTCTATATGTGCTCCATTGTCTGTTTTATGTATTATTTCTGGTAGATGGATGGACTGAAACACATATATAAACTTGAGAGCTAGTTAAGAAAATCTATAACAAAGTCCTTTAATATTGTACTGTATATGCTATTAATGATATTTATGTATGTGTTTTTTGCCTGTCTATTTATACAAATGTATGTATGTCTTTTATACTATATTAAATGCAATAAAGAATACATTTAAAAAAACATATGCGTGGCTTATGAGAAAAGTCCCTAAAATGGGGTCCAACTAGCTTCCCCTTCAGCATGGGAGTCCTTTTAGCCATTTCACAGTAACCCAGTAGGATCTTCCACTGCTCTCCATCTCAGGTCGGATGGAGCGTTTCTCCCTGTTACCAGCCAGCGTGAAGTCATTTAACTAAATCAACATGGTTCTGTGGGATCCACTACGCGGATCAGTTTATCGATTTCCTTCTGGTCCCTACAGGCTACAAAATAACATTTAAAAAATAGTAATTGGCAACGCTATTGGTCATAGCCCTAACCCATGACATCCTATTAAATATCTGTGATTCTCAGAAAGAGATTCTGTGCAGACAGACAATGACTCTATTCACAGTCTCCCAGAGATCATGTGCATGACCTTTACAACTAGAAACTAAAGAGGGAGGAATTTAAACATTTCTTAATGTGTGACCCATTATTGGTCTAGAGGGGGCTTTCATTACCCAAATTAACCCCTTGGTGACTGGACTATTTCTCTTCAGATGTGATTTCCCTTTTCTCATTTAATAAACCCATGCATCACATGGCATTGGCTTCAGTGGCGTCCCTAGGGGGGTGCGGACCGCACCGGGTGACACCTCCAGCATCCCCCCGCAGCGAAGTTAAGATAAGCATTGCATAACTTTTTTTTTTTTCTGGCAGCCGCATCCGCTGGATTCGGCCGCCGGAAAAATGAAAAAGTAAAAAAAAAAAAAAAAAATAATCACCACGACCGGATGTGACGTTACGTCACATCCAGTGTCAGTGTTTCCCTCCTCCGTGTTGGAGGGAACACTGCATGGAGACGTCCAGCCGGGGACACGGAGCAGCAGCCAGGCGGTAAGTACTGGGGAAGGGGGAGATGAATGGGCAAATTGGCTGGGGAATCTGAATGGCACAATATTACTGGGCTCTGAATGGCACAATATTACAGGCATCTGACTGGCACAATATTACAGGCATCTGACTGGCACAATATTACAGGCATCTGACTGGCACAATATTACAGGCATCTGACTGGCACAATATTACAGGCATCTGACTGGCACAATATTACTGGGCTCTGACTGGCACAATATTACTGGGCTCTGAATGGCACAATATTACTGGCATCTGAATGGGCAAATTGGCTGTGGCTTATTAATGACAAAATGATACTGGCATATAATTGGGCAAATTGGCTGTTATAGAGAGAGAGAGAGAGAGGTCTATGTTTAGATATGTATTGTTTTAGAATTGTACAATTGTCACCTCATGGGGCTCCTGTGTGTTGCATAATTAATGGCGGTCCCATGTGTGGCATAATTAATTGGGCAGAGATGAGGCATAAATAGTGGGGCTCTGGTGTGGCATAATTTATGGGGCTCCTGTGTGTGGCATAGTTATGGGGCTCCTGTGTGTGGCATAGTTATGGGGCTCCTGTGTGTGGCATAGTTATGGGGCTCCTGTGTGTGGCATAGTTAATGGCGGTCCCATGTGTGGCATAATTAATTGGGCAGAGGTGAGGCATAAATAGTGGGGCTCTGGTGTGGCATAGTTATGGGGCTCCTGTGTGTGGCATAGTTATGGGGCTCCTGTGTGTGGCATAGTTAATGGGCTCCTGTGTGTGGCATAGTTAATGGGGCTCCTGTGTGTGGCATAGTTATGGGGCTCCTGTGTGTGGCATAGTTATGGGTTCCTGTATGTGGCATAGTTAATAGGCCATCTAACTGGCATTACTAAGGAATCTGCTTGGCATTTTATTGGAGGAAATCCAGGGGGGTGATGACACCATGAGTTTCCGCACCGGGTGACACCCTAGTGAGATGCCTCTGATCGGCTTTCCTTAGGTACCATTATTTTCATCAGATCATTTACTATATGAATAAAATAAAAAACTTTTACACAGCTTCCAACACCAAAAAAATAAATTAAAAAAACCTCATAAATAGATTCCAATCGTTTAGTTTTATCCAACGTATAAAATATTGCTGCGGTTTTTGTTGTTTTTTTTGCACATAAGCCAACGGCGGCAAGTAGAGCATTACTTCCTCTCCGCGCCCCCCCCCCCCCCTTCTCAATTATTGAGAAAGCCAATAGAATATGTCTCCAGAGTGTTCATTTGGTTAGAACTTTGCCTCAGAGGATTTATTCTTTATACACTGAATAAAAGGGGCACAAAGTGACTTGTCAAACACTTGCTACTTTAATAGTATAATGAATGTCCTTAGTCACCTGATCCAGACTTGTATCATATGTAGATGTACACAGGATATCAGACTGCCAGTTACATCTCGTATGAACCAAAAGAAACTTGTTATATAAAAAAAAAAAAACACAAAGACACAGGACGGGGGTTACCCATGATCTGCAGTTATGATTAGACAGAGCAAAAGATATTTTAAAAAGGTTTATTTTTGTAAGATCCATACTAAATGCACAGTCCCATGAACTAGACCAGCAGGGTCCCATTTACAGCTCAGTGTGAGTTGTGTCTTCCAAGATCTTTCGGATGTTCCACGGAAGCACTATGGTCCAGAACTCAAGTCTTTGTCCCTTCAGATTCCTTCCAGCTTTCTGGGTCAAGTTAATCTGCAGATAGCTTTCTTTTTCATTGTATCTCGGCCAGGTTACCATACCCGGGCCATTTGGATCCCTATACAAGACAAGATTAGAACCAGATTCAGGGAATAAGATTAATGGAGCATGACCAAGGTATACCTGATGATTCATTCCCCCCCCCCAATAAATAGACAGACAACCGAGTGCTAGAAAGGTCGCAGTCTTTATTGAAATGCTGCAACATATCGACAATCGACAGCTAAATACATAGCTGAAATAAGTAACATGTATTACTGTAAACCAGATATGGTTAAAACTTTATAAATAATTAAATAACCGGGCATATAAAACACACACACATTATATATGTTTATATAACAAGACATATAAACAACATGAACTAATACTAATGAACCTTAGCGGTAGCAAGTGACTTATCCTAGACCAGCTAGGATCAGGACCCCGAGAATCTGGCGCAGGCGTACCGCATGACCCACGGCTACTGGCGTCCCTGTTTTGCACAGTAGCCATGCCTCATTCTCCCAGGGACGAGCCCATGGGGAGCCCGTGCAGATAGCTCACACAGTTACTGCCCAACCAGGTTGGCCATACCCCAGATGACCAACCCCCTGCACTAGTGCCAAACCTCGGGGACCCCCGCCGCCACTTCCTTCTTCGTCACCTAGGGACAGGAGGGAGGGAACTTTCCCATTCCTGTAAATCCTGCAATATATATAGCCTAAGGCCATCCCCTTTTCCACTTATTGCCACCCCCCTGCCGTGCCCCCCTTATTGGGCCCTTGGCTTAACTGACAGGATGGGGGGAAATGACAGGAAACCTTTGTCATGATGGCCTTACATATATTGCATTATTACAGGCCAAACTGTTTGGTTTGCCTGTGGAGTGGCTCTAGAATAACTATTCTAAGAAATTACTTGAAAAATACGGCGTGTCTCTTTAGGTGCCGTTGTGCAAGCGTGAGGTTTTCAGTCTTGTGAAAGGGAAGAGCCTTACCCAGTGCGAGCAAAGTTGGCCCAGTATTTCATCATCGTTTTACTGAGGATCGTTTCATCATCTGTTGCATAACCTTGTTAGAGACACAAAACGGGTTAAAGATGTGTAATTTAAAGTTTGCGTCAAGTGTAGACCTACTTTAAAATAGTACCGCTTCAATGAAGGTACATTATTCTGCACTAGTATAGCACCATCAGGAGGTGGACATGTTTAGAATTAGAAGACAGGAGGGATCAGACCCAAGATTCTAAACATGTCCACACTCAAATAGAGCTGCATTGTTAGTAGTTATTCACAGGGCCACAGCTCAGTAGGAGAAAATAAATGGACAAGAGGTTGGGGTGGGGTATAATAGGCATGCAACTAATCAGGGATCCATTTAAGAACTTTTCCCAAGGGCCCACCAGTACCACCCCCATATCTTAAATAGAGATTATGCATCGATATAATTTCCTTTCCAGCTTCCCTTCTATAAATATTGCACTCTAGAACGATAAAGCTGTGTTTGATATGGCCATACAATGTTCAGGTCCTAAACCACTAGATCAATGGGAAGGTCACTCTTGCTGTGAATTATGGTCTAGTCTAGTGATGGACAAACTTGGCACTGCAGATATATAGCCCATGATTCTCTTCATCTATATTGCTAAGGTTTGCCATTACTGGTCTAGTCAGTTTGCTAACTGTACTTTGTTTAAAAGAGCACATAATCTAAGATTATACAGGTGAAGCGTCGCACACCGCAGTAAATAGTGTGACCTACCATTAAAAACGGTAGTGTCGCTCAGGAAAGGACCACCCATGACAAAGAAAAGTTCATCTCCTTGATCCGCTTTCACGTAGGCTGGTTTGGAGTGATTGAACAGAGACGGACGGTGCTGGAATTCATAGAAGTAGACAGGAAACCCGGAATCTGGGTAGAGACCAAACACACCAATGGTCATCGATTGGGATTTGTTGGGCGTCTGCATGATGCCGAGTGCCTAGCAATGGCAAGTTAATCTGGACACCAGAGTCATACAAGACCATATTCACATTAAAACTCATCTGTGGGACTTCAAGGGCAGAGCTGAGTGACCAGCGGTGGTTTTGTTTTTTTGGGAGGGGGGGGGGGGGGATGTCAGATAAGGGCCCCTCCAATCCTCTCCCCTTCAGTTAGGTGCTTGGAGGCCCCCATAAGCTCCTGCATATTATGCCTATATGGTAGCACCAACCCTGCCCCACGTACCTCTGTGATACCTAGCCGTCTTCAGAGCCTGGACAACAAATACAACATCTCCGCAGAGCTCCAGGAACCGGTTGAGGATAGCGCTTGGGTCGTTTGTGTCACCGATGTGTTCCTCCATGATCAAGTCAAATGCTTTTGGAGGAATGCCCTGCATGGACAATGGAGATTAAAGTAAAAAAAAACCAGCATGCCAGATAAACAAAAAACAAAAAATGAAAAAGTTTTACCACAGGATATTTGGGAGTCATCTGCCTTGGCCAGGCATTATGGGATATGTAGTTCCAAAACCCCTGCAGTGCCAAGGTTAGACACCATGGCTCTAATTGGTGAGATGCACAGGTGTATTCTTTTGGATCTTGATTCTATGGTGAGGCCATGTGGCACAGCCAATTCTTTGGATCCAAGTTTTAAAAGTAAAAGCAATGAGCAGGAACAGTTCCTTGGTTCCCATGGCACCTTCTCCAGAAAAAGGGGGGGGGGGGGGTTAGCCCCATTGTACCCTGAACAGCCAGTACTTTGTATCATACTCCAACATTAAAAACACCATTTATACAAACTTACCAAGCCAGGGAGCTGCCTCAGTGCCGCTAGGATGGACTCCTTATCAGAACCCTGGACAAGTCTGCTGAAATTGAAAGACTAGACAGAAAGCACAGAGTAAGCATGATTAGTGTGTGCTAGTGAATTACAGGGTTAGTATGAGGGTTGAGTGATTGGAAGAGAGATGGAGCCATCGTATTTAGGAGAACCCACACAAAAAAAAAAAAAAAAAAAAAAAAAAAAGGAAGCATAAAATAGATACTGAGGGGGACACTTGCAAATGAAACAAGGGTTAAAAAATAAATAAAATTGGTCAGCTGATGCATCATGTAGTGGTTTGGATTGGTTTGCATGGAGCTCATTCATTCAGTGCTCTACTATGTATTTATGCTTTCCCTGGGGCATACACAAACCGTTGTCTGTACAGCCATATTTAATCCAGGTTAGTTTTGCGCACACACACAGACCAAACCTGGTCACCTGTGGAAGGTTTTGAGAGTGCACACTTGGCAAGGGAGAGAGTTCCTTACCATTGGAAGTAGCCAGCCAAACTCTCCCTCGTTGACACCAATCAGCAGTGGAACGTTGTTGATCTCATGATTGGCCAAGAGGTGCTCGGCAGGTTTGGGAAGGAACTCCCCGTCGACGCAGCCGGGTATAAGTGCAATATCCTGTACAGACACAAAATCAGGAGAGGGTGCTGTGGGCATCTCGCATAGTTTCTCATTTGGGTTATAAAAAAAAAAAAAAAAAAAAAAAAAAAAAAAAATCAGGTTTTAAACAGTTGGACCCCCTGATAAATAGATGTATGAGAATTCTAGGCCACTAAAATCTTGACCTAGAAGTAGCTTCACATGGAGAAGAGCGGAAAAGGCTTATGGTGGTTTAAAAATAAAAATTTAATATGGAAGAAAAACCAAACAAAGCAGCAAATAAGTAGCATGTTGGAAATCCTTTAAAAATAAGCTTTGGTTGAATTATTTATCCCCCCTCCCTTCCACTTTAAGAAACCCGATCCCTCCAGAGCCAATCAGCCTGGGAGAATAAAAGTGATCTCTTGCAGTGCTTGATTAGCTACTATGGTTTAGACCTTAAAATCCCCTACTGAGAATCAACATGCCCCCTAGGATTTAATGCAAGGTACAGCCAAAAATATCCCTCTCACAAGACTCAGGCCGCAGACCATTGGGTGGAGATGGTATTGCAATCATTGTTTAGTGGCAATCACTTGGAATCCTATGGGATCAGCCATGTATGGCATCTACCAAACATTGCCACTTGTTACCCCATCATATGTTTTATACCAGAGCATTGGCAAACCAAGCCAGTTCATCCTCAGTTTTGGTCTTCAGGCAGTCCACCAGTGTAGCCAGCGGACAGTCAGATACTTTTGAAATCAACTGCAAAGAATATAAACAGACATTACATGTGGATTAATATAAAAAACGTCACATCTCAAAGTCTCCTTCCCCACACAAAATAAGCCCACCCCCCAGAGGCACTTAATACAGACCACCTTCCCCATTATATGGGGTTGTTGCAGACATTGGACTTTGTATCAAAGTTTCAAATGCTTTTAGGAATGAGACCCCAGTGGTTCCAGCCATGTTATACCCTGCTGACATGGAGGGAGCGCACTCCATGAGCAGACCGAGCTTTATGGTTTGTTTTATACTCACGTGTTGTGTGACCATCAGGATTTCAGAGTTAGTAGCCATCAGAGCAGGTATTGTAGCCGTTCCACTCTCCGCTATGGCGCTGTGGAATAAGCCTTTAGCCAAGGGCGACAGCACCTGACACCAGTACGAGAGTGCGTTAGACCAGGAGGAGAACCGTCTAGTGCCACCAGTGGCCAGTAACGAGACCAAATCATTAGCGAAAGAGGCATGCTATGATTAAACTCAGGGTGTCAAACACAATATGTGGCACAAAGTGCATCGGAAGTCAGCCCACTTGATATCAGAGATAGACACACAGACATGCAAGACAGATTAGATACAGAGATTGAAAGACAGACCAGACAATCGGATAGAAATCCTAAAAGTGTTACCAACCGAGGCATTGGGAAGTGGCGCAACCCAAGCCCATTGAGAAATTAGAGAGCAGCCTGGCCAAGGGGTCAGTCAACACTGTAGAAGTTTGCTTCTGTGTGGGGGGCCTGATATTATGAGCAGCTCACCAGTTTGTCACGAACACGGGCTATTGGCCCGGCTGAGACAGTGGAAAGAGTGTGGGAGTGAAAGGGTTAATGACACCAGATCCCTGGTTACCTGTTGCTAGTCCCAGCAACCACTAAATTAACCCCTGCAATACCTCCTACACTATTGCCCTAGTACACAATTTGCTGCCACCACCAAGACTTTATATCCGGGCGTCTTCGGTTACCCCAAACACAGTACAATATAGTATCACAACCTTACTCTAATGATCAGACACATATATATAATTAACCCTCTGGTAACGTGTTCTACCTGAGCTATCCTCAGAAGTGTGAGTTCATATTAGAGAACAAAGACAAGAGCTGATTAAGTAAACATTTAATCCGAAAAAAGGCTTCACAGTGCTTGTACAAAAATACAGAAATACAAAGTACAAGTGCAAAACTTGAAGTTATAGCCGGAAGAATATTACACCCATTCTCAAAACCATTAGTACTTGTAGGGATCTATCGCCCACCAAATTCCCCTGCTCAGTCACTTACTGACATCAAGAAACTACTGGGTGATATTAGTGCCCAAAATAAGAAAAGTGAGCTGCTCATATTTGGAGATTTCAATGTAGACTGGTTAGACCACAAAAATGTTAAAACATGCTCACTGTTCAAATCCATGAACCTAACACAGCTTATTTCCTCTCCTACTCGGATGAATCCCAACAGCTCTAACCATACGCTGCTGGATTGGGTCCTTTCCTCTTGTCCCCAAAGAATCCAGCAATCTGGCATTCTACCCAATGTGTTCAGTGATCATTGCATAGGGTATTGTGTACGGAAAGTAAGACCCATCAAATCGACCCCTAGGGTAATTGTTACAAGATGTTTTAAGAAGTTTAATCTCCAGTCTTTTCTCAATGACTTGAGTAATTGTCTGTGGAGCAGGCTAAGCTTGATACCCGATCTGGACTCTGCAATTGAATATTTTCAATCTGAGTTCATGCAGGTCAGTGATAAACATGCCCCCCTGCGTAGAGTGAGAGTAAGGGGTGCCCATCTTCCCTGGGTCTCAGCTGACCTCTTGGACTTATTCCATTTCAGGGATGCTTTATGGTCAAAATTTAAGCAAACTGGCTCAGACCAAGATCACAACACTTATCGGCACGTCCGCAATAGATGCAAGACTCAAACCAAACTTGCCAAGACAACTTATTTCTCTGAACGGCTGAATAGAAATCTAGCGAACCCTACCAAATTTTGGAGCGTCATAAAAAACATGTATGACCCTCCGCGCCGCTCAGAACCTACCACAATTAAGACACATAATGAAGTTCTAAAATCTCCAGTGGCAATAGCAAATGAATTCAACAACTACTTTGTAGGATGCGCCACGGCTCTTATAGCAACACACCACAATGAAGATCATGCCACTTTTTCTATGGCAGACAAGTCCCTATCGATATCACCCCTGGCCAAACACATTGCTGAATTTGAATTTACTTCTATATCAGATAGTGAAATAGCAGCGCATCTCCTCAATCAAAAAATGAAATTACAGTGTGGGCCGGACCTACTTCCATCAATGCTACTGAGTGCGCCTGTTACTGCGCGACCCATTGTCTGCTTAATCAATGCGTCCCTGTCCTCTGGTTATGTCCCCGAAGCCAGGAAAAAAGCCAGAGTTATCCCCATCCACAAAAATGGAGACGTAAACTTGGTGTCAAACTACAGGCCTATTTCACTGCCACCCATACTTTCTAAAATCCTGGAAAAATGTGCCCATGATCAACTGTGCGAGTATTATCAACGGTCCAACTATCTAACCTCGCTTCAATCTGGGTTTAGGTCAAATCACTCCACGATAACTGCCCTCTTAAAAGGTGAGCAATGACATTCAGAGTGGCATGGAGAGGGGTGAACTCACAGGTGCAGTTTTCCTAGACTTTGCAAAGGCCTTTGACACGGTTGATCATGAGCTGCTGCTAAACAAACTAAGTTGTTCCGGTGTAAATGAGAGGTCGCTCTACTGGTTTCGTTCGTACTTGTCTGATAGATCTCAATACGTGTCCATTGCTGATACTACCTCCCTCCCGTTGCCAATTAAGTGTGGAGTGCCTCAAGGATCCGTTCTTGGGCCTCTGCTATTCTCGCTATTTATAAATGATCTACCCTCGGTGTGTGACCTGGCTCATGTGCATATGTGTGCTGATGATACGGTCATTTATACTTGCGGTACTCAACTAGTGGAATCAGTGCTACAGGATCAGTTTTCTAAAGTTGAAAATTGGATAGCTAACAACAAATTATTCCTCAACGCTGAAAAAACTGTGTCCATGTTGTTTGGGACAAATGCCAAACTACTTAAATTAAACAATCCTCAAGTAACCATCAAGACCAAAACCAGTTATAACCTGACCCAGGTAAATTCATATAAGTATCTTGGTATGTGGCTAGATCCAAACTTATCTTTTGGTCTCCATATTGATAAGCTTGTGTCAAAGCTATATCCTAGGATTGGCTTTCTGTATAGAAGCAAATCTAACCTAGATTCCACGGTAAGGAAATGTATTGTGCAGCAAATGTTGATGCCGATCTTAGATTATGGAGATGTTGTGTATGATTCTGCCCCACAGACCCATCTCGGTAAACTCGACACTATGTACAATACATTGTGTTGTTTTGCGCTACAGTGTGATTATAACACGCATCACTGTAAAATGTTAAAAGAGTTAAATTGGCTGACGCTTGCCTCCAGGCGTACTCTCCACCTAGCTTGCTTAGTGCATAACCACTTCTCTGGAACGCTCCCCCCCTATCTGAGCGGCATGCTCGCTCTTACTCCCTGCGCTTCCTACAATCTCAGATCCTGCACAAACCCTTCACTAGCGATTCCCCACTTCAAAAAGGAAGCAGGTCGAGGTGCGTTCTCTTTCAGAGCTCCTCATATGTGGAATAGCCTTCCTGTTTCTGCCAAATCATCATCTACTCTAAGATCCCTGAAAATAAGTATCTCCCAAATCCTCAAAACAGATTGTACCTGTTATTAGTTTACAAACTCTTTTGTATACTGTACATGTTGTTCCTTTTTTGTATCAATAATGATTTACCCTGTATGTTCTCCTTCCAACTTGTTTAATATATGTATGTATGTATGTATGTATTTTTGAATCTACTGTTAAATGTGTAACTCTGTGTAACTCCATTCTGGACTGGGTCCCCAGGACATACTTGAAAACGAGAGAAATCTCAATGTATTTTTCCTGGTAAAACACTTTCTAAATAAAAAAATAAAATAAATATTTACAGTAATCCAGCAAGGCTAAACCTTAATGCAAGAATAAAAGGACTGCATCAGACATACACAGTCTCCTGCACAGCCACAGCAGTCTGTTTAAAAGCTCAGCAGAGACAATTCCAAAAAAATATAGAATGAAAAGATCAAGCTGTAGTTCTGAGTGGGAGAAGACAGGATAGCCAGCAAAATAGAAAGGTACAGTGTAGCTGGGAAGATTTAGATGCCTTGACCAGTGATATGCAAAGTATCAATAGAGTGTCTGCAGCAGAGTGAAAGACCATAGAACCTTATTAAATTTGGTGTTGTATATTTTACCTTTTAAACCTTTTAGTGTGATCTCTGACTATACAAGTCAGTGTGCGGAGGTTTATAGACTGGAGTCTGGATCACCAGAGTTTCCAGTGGGTAACTTACCAAGGCACCCACGCTCACTGCTCCCGCTGATTCCCCAAATATAGTGACAGACTTGGGGTCACCTCCGAAATCCTTGATGTTTTCTTGGACCCACTGAAGAGCAGCGACTTGATCAAAGAACCCATAGTTGCCAGGTGCTCTCTTGTCGCCGGTACTGAGACAAACACATCCATGTATCAATGCAAACGTCTTTCACATGCTACTCTAACCGCAGGAGAACAAATGGCCAAGAGGTTAACCATGGCACTGCGAGATGTCTGCCAAATTGTACATATTTGCTCAGACATAAGCCCACAGAAAAAAAAAAAAAAAGGACAGCTGTTAGCAAAAATAAAGATTCAGATTTAATTTAAAAAAAAAAAAGATTGCATCAAGTGTAAAGCATTACAAATAACATACCTTATTAAGCCCGCTACACTTCTATAGCACCATCAAGGGGCAGATCTTCCTTTATCAGGCCCAAGAGTCTAAAGACACCAGATTTGCCCCTTCAGAGCTGCATAAGCCATGAGGGCTCAATAAAGTTACTTTATTTGAATTAATTCATTAAAAGCATTTAAACTAAGCAAAGCTTTTGCCAACAGTTGTCCAGTTTGGCCCTCTGGGGGGAGAGGGATGTGGGCTTTGGAAGTCGAGGTTACACAATCCCAACCATGGTCCACCGATCTAACTGAATCTCATCCATGATAAAGCAAACCAAGCTGACGATCAAAAGGACATCTTTACCGTCAAGGGAAGGGGTGGTCTGTAGCTTGCATGCCAGGCCATGACTGAGGCAATAAGACAGCCACCTAGTCAGTAGTGTATCTTCCAGGCAAACAGGGCACTGGCCTAGGGCGGCACTTTGCCAGAGGGTGTTAAAGTACACTTCTGGTGCTTCAAACATTTTTCGCTCCCTCCCCCACCATTCAGCCAGCTTTAACTCCTTCCAATTAATCGGGGTGATGGGGGCATGTAATGGACGTGGTGGTGGTATGTAATGAGGGTGATGGTGGCATGTAATGGTGGGGATGGGGCATTTAGTGTGTATGCAATGTGGGTGATGGGGGCATGTAATGGATGTGGTGGTATGTAATGAGGGTGATGGGGCATTTAATGTGTGTGCAATGTGGGTGATGGGGCATGTCATAGATGTGCAACATGAGTGGGGGGGGCGGCAAATTGTCTGCCATGGGCAGCACAAAACCAAGATACACCACTGCACCTAGTGTAGGATTTGGTTTCATGATAGATTTACAGAGACCACTTAAAAATACATGTAGGAGGCACCAATCGCCATACAGGTCATTTGTGAGGTGTGAGCACAGATTTACCATAAGAACCCCAGGATGCCCAGCCTGTACTGTATAGACACAACCACTAGGTTTTCATAAGCAGACAATGCTGAGCCATCAAACATGGTGCCAGTTCCAATCAGCAAGATTCCTCCATGGATGAAGACCATAACCTGGAGGGAAGAAGGTGTGGAAGAAAAAAAAAAAAAAGTGTGCTATGAGTAATGGAAGGTAATCATATTGAGTCTTATGGGGCAGACATGTTTAGAATCTTGGATCAGGTTAAGGAAGATCTGAGCCAAGATTCTAAACATGTCCGCCCCCTGATACCGCTATACAGAGCAAAGATTCTAAACATGTCCGCCCCCTGATAGAGCCACAGAGAGCAAAGATTCTAAACATGGCCGCCCCCTGATACTGCTATACAGAACAAAGATTCTAAACATGGCCGCCCCCTGATAGAGCTATACAGAGCAAAGATTCTAAACAACATGTCCGCCCCCCAGGGGAGGGCTGGCAGCCTTAGGCCTGGGGGGCAAATCCAGTCAAGTGGCCCATTGCACCACGAATCGCCTCCCCATCCATGGCCATCTTTTCCTTGTTTTATCACGAATATTGCCAGGATTTCCCCCCACAAAATGCCAGGATTATGCCCCTCAATATGCCAGGATTTGGCCACCCAATATGCCAAGATTATGCCCCCTCAAATATGCCAAGATTATGCCCCCTCAATATGCCAGGATTTTCCCCCCTCAATATGCCAGGATTATGCCCCCTCAATATACCAGGATTTTGCCCCCAATATGCTAGGATTATGCCCCTCAATATGCCAGGATTTTCCCCTCAAAATGCCAAGATTATGCCCCCTCAATATGCCAGGACTTTCCCCTCAACATGCTAGGATTATGCCCCCTCAGTATGCCAGGATTTCACCCTCAATATGCCAGGATTTTGCTCCACAATACACCAGGATTTTGCCCCTCAATATGCCAGGATTTTCCCCCACAATATGCCAGGATTTTTCCACCATATTGAGTACTTACCTCCTTGCTGCTGCTCTGTCTCCCGGTGCTCTCATCCACCCGTCTGAGGGAAGGACAGAGGACAGATGCAAGGAGGTAAGTACTGGGAAAGTGGGGGGGATTTTTTTGGCAGCTGCCCCAGGCCGGCCCTGTACTTCCTGGGGCGCCCAGCGTTAAAGATGGCACAGTGGCCATTTTTACCATGCATTAGGGTGGCCTGGGGGGCAATTGCCTCCCTGCCCCCCGGCCCAGCCCGCCCCTGATAGAGCCACACAGAGCAAAGATTCTAAACAACATGTCCGCCCCCTGATACTGCTATACAGAGCAAAGATTCTAAACAACAACCTCCACCACATCTGCCCCCTGATAGAGCTATACAGAGCAAAGATTCTAATCAACATGTCCTCCCCCTGATAGAGCTATACAGAGCAAAGATTCTAAACACGTCTGCCCCCTGATAGAGCTATACAGAGCAAAGAGGGCTCAAAAAGGTACTCTATTTGTAGGGTCTCGTTTCAAGGTTTTGAATGTTGAATGGATGGACATTTGACTTTGAAACGATAGCTAGATCGGAGGGGGTGAAAAAATATAAAATTCCTACAGGGAGCTGGGAATGCCCTTCCCGGTCCGCTGGGGTATAGATGTTCAGAGTCAGGCAGTCTTCTGACATTTGGGGTAGCTTAGAGACTCCCAGGAAGAGTTTTTGAGTTTGCTTCATCAATTTCCTGCTTTGTAAACACCTAGAGAAATATAGAAATATACATTCCAAACAGGTTGAGTTATACATTGGCTTAAAATGATGCTAAACACGACAGACTATGCTCGACAAGCCACATTTAGGTGCATGGCCTTTTAAGACAAACCCTCCCATTTAAAAAAGTGAAATTATTAAATTGATGCCACGGATAACGGACTGGACCATACCAGCAGCCTGAATTACAATTTGTCTGGGCATCCTTGCAACATTCCAGACATTTTAACACACTGGATGACTATTCTAGGTAGCCACTACCCATATCAAGACACCACAGCATGGGCTGCATAGAACTTACATGGCTGGAGGTTGGGAGGCATCCCTGACTGAGCTCCAAGATTCGGGAGGATCAGGATGAGCAAATCGTAGGTTTCCCACGGGAGGTTTGGCAAAGGGAATCCCAAGGAAGACATGGACGGATCGGTCTGTGCCTCTCACAGAGCTTGTGGCGCCCAGCAGCTTCCCATACTTCGTATCTACCAATGGTCTGTCAGCCTCCTGCCCTGTAATAAGGATGGATGGAGTTAAATACAGGTCCCAGAAGGTCTTAAGTTTCAAATTACCTTGTCAATTCCCTGTCATGAATAAAGTCTGTATAATCCAAACACAATCATTCTATATACCCATTTGTTGATCCAGAAGAACACACACACCAAATTCCAACTCACCCTGCATCCATACATTGTTTAACATAACTGCAAGCAAATTATTTTTAATAAATAGGTTTCCTACTCATGATATCACCTGTTGCCTAATCTGCTAATTGGCTGCTTTCAGGAATAAGTGTAGGGGGGTGCAACCAGTTAAAGTTGAGGGGTGCATGTGTTTAGCCAGAGACACCCCAGGGGGTTTAATTTGACTCTGCAGAGAGCATCAGATAGCGTCAGCAGCTTTTTTTATTTTTTTATTTAAATACCAATTCTCACCTTGATCTCCAAATATCCCTTGTAGTATCAGAGCCAGCGAGACCACAAGCTGTATTGGAGTGAAGACCCCCATCTGGATCAATCCTGTATTTATACAGAGAGGTTTAAGTCAGACCCAGAAGCACCAGTAATGGCATTGTACCCTCTAACCTCAGGAGGAAAGGGATTTAGGTGGAGGGGGAAAAAAAGCCAGCAATATAATGGAG
This sequence comes from Pelodytes ibericus, assembly GCA_036172795.1. Lineage (NCBI taxonomy): Eukaryota > Metazoa > Chordata > Amphibia > Anura > Pelodytidae > Pelodytes > Pelodytes ibericus. The sequence continues at coordinate 201,864,826 of CM069862.1, read as the reverse complement.
CAGCAGGAAATGCTAGCAGAAGGCTTGTATCGCGAGAGGTGCTGGCGGAAGGCTTGTATCGCGAGAGGTGCTGGCGGAAGGCTTGTATCGCGAGAGGTGCTGGTGGTAGAAAGAGAGAAGTGCTCATGCCATTGTACACGGTACTGGAGACCATATCTCCAGAAGGATATTGATACTTGAGAGAGTTCAGAGAAGGGCTACTAAATTGGTTCATTGGTTAAATGAGAAAACTTACCAGGAAAGGTTAAAGCATCTTAACATGTATAGCTTTGAAGAAAGAGGAGACGGGGGGGGGATATACACAAAGAGAATCAACATGGTAAAGGAGGACAGTATATTTGAATGTAGAAAAAAAAACGTACCACAACAAGGACAGTCATAAATTAGAGAAGCAAGAGAGGGTAGTGGATGTATGGAATAGTCTTCCAGAAGAAGTGGTAGAGGTTAATACAGTGAAGGAGTTTAAGCATGCATGGGATAGGTATAAGGCTATCCTCAATATAAGACAAGGCCAGGGACTAATGAAAGTATTACATTACTGAGAGGGTAGTGGATGCATGGAATAGTCTTCCAGTAGAAGTGGTAGAGGTTAATACAGTGAAGGAGTTTAAGCATGCATGGGATAGGTATAAGGCTATCCTAGATATAAGATAAGGCCAGGGACTAATGAAACTATTACTTTACTGAGAGGGTAGTGGATGCATGGAATAGTCTTCCAGTAGAAGTGGTAGAGGTTAATACAGTGAAGGAGTTTAAGCATACAGTGGATAGGTATAAGGCTATCCTAGATATGAGATAAGACCAGGGGCTAATGAAAGTAATCCACTTTTTTGGGTCAGAATTTGGGCCAAATGATTCTTACCTGCCAGTGACACATTCTATATTTCATTTGTTTTAGCTAGCCCTTTCTAGTATTCTGTAGTCATTTGGGATGACAGCTACAATATACCCATTAATTATATATATATATATATATATATATTTACTCAGGCCTGGTATTACAATTAGCTAGTGACAGGGCAAATGTAACATCTTAATATTTAGAATATTAAAGGAGACTTTCCATCCTCCAGTTTATAATACACTTTATATTAGGTGACTAACATTCTTACATAACCTCTATACTGGAACTCAGCTGTCCCAACTACCTGTTTCCTGGCAGAATCCTGTGCAGACACATCCAGCCCCAACCTACCTTTAAATACCAACCATTAGAATTAACCTTTCCAGCAACTGACAGGTGTGCAAGGCATTGAGCAGAATCAAGGCATGGACTATATATGGTCGAAGGGCATTTAATATAATAGAGACATGTGTTTAATGTAATAAAGAATAATAGTTATCTAGGATGAGTGCTCTTTAATTAGGAACTCTTCCAAGTGCTGCTGCTCTGGAGATTGCATCTGTTTGCAGGTAATTCTTAATTAATGGGGCTCTGTGGTCACTATAAGAAAGGTGTTTTCAACTGGTGGGGGGGAGCAATTTGGACCACCGATTCAAACTGCGGTATACTGATCTTTCTACAAACTGCTATTCTACACACTGAACATAATCCATTATTTTATGGCACAGATAAAAATAAACCATTTGACATCACTGTAATATGAATTCAGACAATGTTGTACTGAATTAATTGATGGGGGATTGGATTTTGCGTGTAATCCATTCAAATGGTCAGCTGAAAAATTCTCTGATGAATTTCTGAGACTGATGACTAATTCAGGAATAAGGGATAGGTCCTTTTAAGAAATCAAGCACAGAATTTGGGCCTTTAATGTGAAATCCCTGCCCAAAATTGACAGAAAGAGCTATTCGTGCATTGATTCCATTGGTGGCAACATATCTTTGTGAACCAGGTTTTCGACTCTGTTGCAAGAGACTGCGTTGGGCCCTTTCATGCGCTCAAAGAATAAACGCCACCCCAGGTTTCTCAATGACTGCAATCTCCATTGGAATTGCAATAATCCTGGCATTCTATTGGACTTTTGCTATATTGAAGTTTGCTGCAGTTTAGTCTGTAAATTAATTATTTATAAATTTAAAAAAAAAAAAAAAAAAAAACTTTTGGAATCCAGCAACTTTTTCTTTGGCTTTTAAATTTGTAAAACTCCGCCATAAAAATCATCCAGGTAAATGTATCGATATAGAAACAATAAAAGATTTTCTATAGTATATGCATATTATTTGGAAACTTGTGAGTCAGATCATTTTGGAAATGGGGAATGACATTCTGACATATGGTGAAATGGTTGCATGGGGCAAAAGAAAGGTTGAGAACCCCTGCTTTAAGACATTTCCGTTTCATTCTGACTTCTATAGAATAGGAAGACAGCAGCCCTGGAGTGTGTATTTTTCATAAGCGATCCAGAAAAAAACATCAATGTGGTTTCCCTAGTCAGCACTATTCAGTCTATCAAATTCACCGCAGTGCCTGACTAGGGTGACCCCTTTGCTGTTTTTATTCAGGAGCAGATATGGAAGATGCATACTCCAGGGCTGTAATGAGTAAAATGTAAATTGGCCGCTATGCTACCTAATGCAGTAGCAACCCTGGAGTATGCATTTTTAATAGGGTTACCTGAATATAATTTGGTGAAAGAAGGTTGATTTTGTACTCTGGACACTTGTTTATCTCCAGCGTTAAAGCAAAATTTTTATTACAAAATAAAAGGGAACAAATAGGCACATATAACATTATTGACTGGTTAGGACATAGGGGACAACGGTTACAATTGTATTAATTAATCTGTGTTTTGTGACAGCTGTATGATAAATCCTCAGATGGAACTGCAACAGATGACTTCCCTGCAATGAGACAGACATATGCCATAATGTAGTAAAAACATTATTAATACCCACATCTATAGCTTGAAAATATAGTACAATCCATTGCTACAGGGCCCTTACTCCCCCAGGGACATCTATACTAATAATGATATTAAAAGCAACTATTTATTATATAACTCTTTACATAGAGTAACTTTAAAGATGTTATTACCCAGGTGTATTTGGGGGCATGTATGTGAGTGATATGGGATATCTAAAAAAAATTGACAAATTTATTTTTGCTTATTGTAGAATTTAATTTAACCCCTTCCCCTCCACTCCTACAAAAGAGAGAGACGAGTATATGGCAGGTACATTACCTAAGTGGCTGCAGCTCTTTCACATGATTTTGGGGTGGGCAGCAGATAACTGTGATTTTTTTCTGCACCTAAAAGAGCGATATATTACTTATTAAATGTACTGCAGTATGTGTGTCTACTTGGAGGGATTCATTTGACAGGTATGAGGTGGGATGGTATAACTATGCATTGTACAGGGGAGGCCAACTAGGTGAATTCCTCCAGCAAGAAGAATATAGTTGACCCTGCATAATGCATGGTTAAGAAAGTGAGAGGTTTGTACTCTGCATTATCCATGGCCAGCTGAGCTCTTCTAGCAGGAGAAACTCACCAGGTTTGTCCCTGTACAATGTATAGTTATATAGTGAGAGGTGTGTCCCTGTACAATGTATAGTTATATAGTGAGAGGTTTGTCCCTGTACAATGTATAGTTATATAGTGAGAGGTTTGTCCCTGTACAATGTATAGTTATATAGTGAGAGGTTTGTCCCTGTACAATGTATATAGTTATATAGTGAGAGGTTTGTCCCTGTACAATGTATAGTTATATAGTGAGAGGTTTGTCCCTGTACAATGTATAGTTATATAGTGAGAGGTTTGTCCCTGTACAATGTATAGTTATATAGTGAGAGGTTTGTCCCTGTACAATGTATATAGTTATATAGTGAGAGGTTTGTACTCTGCACAATGTATAGTTATATAGTGAGAGGTTTGTACTCTGTACAATGTATAGTTATATAGTGAGAGGTTTGTACTCTGTACAATGTATAGTTATATAGTGAGAGGTTTGTCCCTGTACAATGTATAGTTATAAAGTGAGAGGTTTGTCCCTGTACAATGTATAGTTATATAGTGACAGGTTTGTCCCTGTACAATGTATAGTTATATAGTGACAGGTTTGTCCCTGTACAATGTATAGTTAAATAGTGAGAGGTTTGTCCCTGTACAATGTATAGATATATAGTGAGAGGTTTGTCCCTGTACAATGTATAGTTATATAGTGAGAGGTTTGTCCCTGTACAATGTATAGTTATATAGTGAGAGGTTTGTCCCCGTACAATATATAGGTTTTTAGTGAGAGGTTTGTCCCTGTACAATGTATAGTTATATAGTGAGAGGTTTGTCCCTGTACAATGTATAGTTATATAGTGAGAGGTTTGTCCCTGTACAGTGTATAGTTATATAGTGAGAGGTTTGTCCCTGTACAATGTATAGTTATTAAGTGAGAGGTTTGTCCCAGTACAATGTATAGTTATATAGTGAGAGGTTTGTCCCTGTACAATGTATAGTTATATAGTGAGAGGTTTGCCCCTGTAGAATGTATAGTTATATAGTGAGAGGTTTGCCCCTGTAGAATGTATAGTTATATAGTGAGAGGTTTGCCCCTGTAGAATGTATAGTTATATAGTGAGAGGTTTGTCCCTGTACAATGTATAGTTAAATAGTGAGAGGTTTGTCCCTGTACAATGTATAGTTATATAGTGAGAGGTTTGTCCCTGTACAATGTATAGTTATATAGTGAGAGGTTTGTCCCTGTACAATGTATAGTTATATAGTGAGAGGTTTGTCCCTGTACAATGTATAGTTATATAGTGAGAGGTTTGTCCTTGTACAATGTATAGTTATATAGTGAGAGGATTGTCCTTGTACAATGTATAGTTATATAGTGAGAGGATTGTCCTTGTACAATGTATAGTTATATAGTGAGAGGTTTGTCCCTGTACAATGTATAGTTATATAGTGAGAGGTTTGTCCTTGTACAATGTATAGTTATATAGTGAGAGGATTGTCCTTGTACAATGTATAGTTATATAGTGAGAGGTTTGTCCTTGTACAATGTATAGTTATATAGTGAGAGGATTGGCCTTGTACAATGTATAGTTATATAGTGAGAGGTTTGTACTCTGTACAATGTATAGTTATATAGTGAGAGGTTTGTCCCTGTACAATGTATAGTTATATAGTGAGAGGTTTGTCCCTGTACAATGTATAGTTATATAGTGAGAGGTTTGTCCTTGTACAATGTATAGTTATATAGTGAGAGGTTTGTCCCTGTACAATGTATAGGTTATATAGTGAGAGGTTTGTCCTTGTACAATGTATAGTTATATAGTGAGAGGTTTGTCCTTGTACAATGTATAGTTATATAGTGAGAGGATTGGCCTTGTACAATGTATAGTTATATAGTGAGAGGTTTGTACTCTGTACAATGTATAGTTATATAGTGAGAGGTTTGTCCCTGTACAATGTATAGTTATATAGTGAGAGGTTTGTCCCTGTACAATGTATAGTTATATAGTGAGAGGTTTGTCCTTGTACAATGTATAGTTATATAGTGAGAGGTTTGTCCCTGTACAATGTATAGGTTATATAGTGAGAGGTTTGGCCCTGTACAATGTATAGTTATATAGTGAGAGGTCTGTCCCTGTACAATGTATAGTTATATAGTGAGCGGTTTGTCCCTGTACAATGTATAGTTATATAGTGAGAGGTTTGTCCCTGTACTATGTATAGTTATATAGTGAGAGGTTTGACCCTGTACAATGTATAGTTATATAGTGAGAGGTTTGTGCCTGTACAATGTATAGTTATATAGTGAGAGGTTTGTCCCTGTACAATGTATAGTTATATAGTGAGAGGTTTACATCACTTTTAGATCCTTGACCTAGAAACCTCATATTACAGAAACCACATGTTATACAGAACAACCCACTGTCAACAAAGCACTGGTAACCGTACCAGGTGTGAATGCTTGCTCAGCAGTTTCTTTGTTAGTTCCATTTCAATCAATGACTAGCGTTGTTTGTTAACAGCATATACCTACTTATATGCATTGTTTGTCTTAATAAAAGATCATTATTTAATAGAAACTGGCCTACCAAACAGGACCAGACACTCTCTTATACTGATTATAATTTATATTTCCTAGTGTGTCTCGGAAGGCACTCAAGTCTATCCTTTTAAAAAAAAATCATTTTAGAAACGTGTGTGTCCACCCCTCACCCCTCACCCCAAATAAAAATGTTTCCATAGGATCCTATAGACCAGAAGTTTCTCATGTTGAACAATGGTGATGACCAGAGGCGTCACTAGGGGGTGGCTATTGGGGCATAAGCCCCGAATCTCGCGATCATAGCCCCGAATGGAGACAGCCCCGAGTCTCCGATATTTGTTTCTCCCTACACGCCGGATATGATGTAAGTTCATATCCGGCGTGTTGATCAAGCCCTCACGCAGCCCGTATGTTTTAGGCTGCGTGTAGGGCAGAGGCATCGGACATGTGACCAGAGCCGGAACTAGTAATTCCACTTCATGCCGCCCTCACTGTTTTCTATTTGCGTGCGGTCGCGCTGTTCTCCTGGACCGCACGCTTTTCCTCTTAGAATGAGGGCAGCGCTGCGGGTGAAAGTAGAATCCCCATGGATGGAGCCCTGATCTTCACATAAAAAATAAAAAAAAATCTGCTTATGTGTCACTGCCTGCTGAGTGTGGTGAGTATGTCTGTGAGTGAGTGTGCTGGCTGAGTGTCCATGTGAGTGTATGTGTGCTGGCTGAGTGTCCATGTGAGTGTGTGTGTGTGTGTGCTGGCTGAGTGTCCATGTGAGTGTGTGTGCTGGCTGAGTGTCCATGTGAGTGTGTGTGTGCTGGCTGAGTGTCCATGTGAGTGTGTGTGTGCTGGCTGAGTGTCCATGTGAGTGTGTGTGTGCTGGCTGAGTGTCCATGTGAGTGTGTGTGTGTGCTGGCTGAGTGTCCATGTGAGTGTGTGTGTGCTGGCTGAGTGTCCATGTGAATGTGTGTGTGCTGGCTGAGTGTCCATGTGAGTGTGTGTGTGCTGGCTGAGTGTCCATGTGAGTGTGTGTGTGTGCTGGCTGAGTGTCCATGTGAGTGTGTGTGTGTGCTGGCTGAGTGTCCATGTGAATGTGTGTGTGCTGGCTGAGTGTCCATGTGAATGTGTGTGTGCTGGCTGAGTGTCCATGTGAGTGTGTGTGTGCTGGCTGAGTGTCCATGTGAGTGTGTGTGTGCTGGCTGAGTGTCCATGTGAGTGTGTGTGTGCTGGCTGAGTGTCCATGTGAGTGTGTGTGTGCTGGCTGAGTGTCCATGTGAGTGTGTGTGTGTGCTGGCTGAGTGTCCATGTGAGTGTGTGTGTGTGTGCTGGCTGAGTGTCCATGTGAGTGTGTGTGTGTGCTGGCTGAGTGTCCATGTGAGTGTGTGTGTGTGTGCTGGCTGAGTGTCCATGTGAGTGTGTGTGTGTGCTGGCTGAGTGTCCATGTGAGTGTGTGTGCTGGCTGCACGCAACCTAAACTAATAATGTGGGCGTTTTGCAAGCTGCCCTATGACACAAAAAAAGCCAGGTGAAGTGCTTTCCCAGAAGCACTGTGCAGCCAGTGGGCGCACGCACCTCTCTCCTCACCCCCTGAAGGCTATACTTGCAATCTTTGTTTTTTTATGGCCTCGCGGGACCACGTGCAACGTTTTCCAGATCACACCCAGCGAGCCCATACGGTTATCAGGTAAGGTATTTTCCCTATTTTTTTTATCAGCTATTTTAGTGGTCTCTAGATAGTGTTTTATATATCTATGTATTTGGATGGTCTGTTGGTAATCTATATATTTGCTGGTACATTTATGCCAGAGAACATATGTTTATTTAATTGTTTGTCGAATTTTTGTGTATATTTTTAGTTATCTTTTATTTATATGTATTAAATTATTATATGCACACTTGAATCATTAGAAATTGTGTATATTTAAGTTCTGTCTGCAGTTTTTTTAATTCACTTACAGGCCATCTTTTTTAAGCAGGGATTCTGTTGCAGCACTAGCAGCTTTAATTGTTAGTTTATTTAAACCTCTCTATACTGTTCGGTACTTTATAAACACAATATTGATGAATGAATTTTTTTATTTACACACTTATTATATAGTGCTGTATATCTTAAATATTACAATTTTAAGAACACACTGCTGGCTTGTGTGTTTCTTTGTGATTCTATCTGTGTGTGTGTTTTATGTAGGTGCGTGCATGATTGTGTGTGCGCGCATGGGGGAGAGGAGGCAGCATTTCAATTCTTGACCCTGGCAGCACAATGTCTTGGACCGACCCTGGTGAGAAACTGTTGGCGACAGTGTGTGAGATATGTGTGTGTGTTGAGAGAGCAACCTTGTGTGTGTGTGAGACAGTGTTCTTGTTATGTGTCTGTGTGAGACAGCTTGCTTGTGTGTGTATCTGTGAGAGACAGCGTGCTTGTTGTGCATGTCCATGCGAGACAGCGTGCTTGTTAGGTTTGTCTGTGTGAGACAGTGTGTGGTAGAGAGACAATGTGTGACACTGCGTGTAGGTGCTAATGTTACTGAACTCTTAGGAACATCCAGTGCTAGCAGAGGCACAGTTAGAAACTGCTGGACCCCTTATTACATACCCCTAATCATTTAGATATTTATTTTTGCATTGTATATACAATAGTATAGCTATTATATCTACCTAATGCTCATTGGCATAATCATATCGATCATATAAATATGCATTTATTGTTAATATTCCTTATAACAGGGCTTGACAAGTTTAACTAAGTTTAAGGAGCCAGTAAAAAAAAATCTTGGTGCCAGACAACAACACATACACACAATCACATGAAGTTACATACACAGTCAGTCACAGACAGACAGACAGACAGACACATATAGTCAGTCACAGACAGACAGACAGACACATATAGTCAGTCACAGACAGACAGACAGACACATATAGTCAGTCACAGACAGACAGATAGACATACACATATAGTCAGTCACAGACAGACAGACACATCAGACACATAGTCAAAGATAGACAGACAGACACGTGCGGTCACAGACAGATACACATGCAGTCACACACACAGACACACAGATGCAGTCAGCCACATACACAGACAGACACACACATGCAGTCAGCCACATACACAGACAGACACACACATGCAGTCAGCCACATACACAGACAGACACACATGTGCAGTCAGTCAGTCAGACAGATACACATGCAGTCAGCCACATACACAGACAGACACACAGATGCAGTCAGCCACATACACAGACAGACACACATGTGCAGTCAGTCAGTCAGACAGATACACATGCAGTCAGCCACATACACAGACAGACACACAGATGCAGTCAGCCACATACACAGACAGACACACAGATGCAGTCAGCCACATACACAGACAGACACACAGATGCAGTCAGCCACATACACAGACAGACACACAGATGCAGTCAGCCACATACACAGACAGACACACAGATGCAGTCAGCCACATTCACTTACACACAAGTCAGCAGTTTTTTGTTTTTTTAAGATAAAAAAATAGTACATCTGTCAATATGTCCTCCCTAGGGTTGCCATCTTTTCTACATAAAAATACCGCCCATTCTACTGCGTCCACGGACTTAACATTGTCACAAAGTAAATTTGTTACCAGCCTGCTGGTAAAATACTGACCAGGTGGCAACCCTATTCCTCCCTCCTTGCTGCGATATCTCATTCCAGCCTGGTCTGTGCCTCTCACACAGGAGCAGACCATCTTTGTTTCTAGCCCTGTTGAGCACACCTGGCACTCGGACATTATAGTGCGTGTGGGGGCGGAGCAGGAAGTCTCTGCAGCAGTTGCACATACTGCTCCTTCATGCTCTGCTGGATAAAAAAAATAAAATGATCCCAGTAGCGACAACAAAACCTATTGTTTATGGGCATCATACATATATATATATATAGATCCGTCTGTATGCCCCACTAAGCATGTGATATTTTTTTTACTCCACTTCTTCAAATCTGACATGGGCTCCAGCCCCTGATCTTTTGGAGACCTAGCAACGCCTCTGGTGATGACATAATGGCAAACACTAGAAACTCCACCAGTCCATGGCCAACAAGTGGATTTTTTTTTTTTGTTAAATCTCTGTTTGAGATACATCAATAGGTCATCTACTTTCATCCAATATTCATTTCACTTAATATGTCTCAGTCACATATAATTTTCTCCCACATGCATAGAAATACACGCTGTGGCATGATAACACGGATCTATAATGCCGTCACTGACCACTTTATATATGTAAGGAATTATACCAACCGAACAGGAAGCAGATTCAGCTCTCTGATATGATCCCATCGCTGGAGAAAATTTGTAGACCACTTCTTTTTCTTGTTATAGTGGCTCAAAACCTTCATCAGAAGCGGATCATCTCTGCACCTGTTAGGGTAATAACCACTGTGCTTAGTGACCTCTGAATGTTTTACAATTCACGTGGAAGTATCCTGCACCTCACCACTGTAGCATCCTTGAAGATGATGGTGTAAACATTTAAAGATCACTAACCAGAAAATTATCGAAGCAAGCAAAACGTTCTTTACCTCTTCAACAGCTGCCTTTCCGCCATGTGATTAAAGCTGAGGAAATTTAACGCAATGGCAGCAGATCCCTTGACTTGGTCAGATGGGCTGGACAGAAGCTGACACAGCAAGCTGACCACGTCTATGGCGACCATGGCATCAGGGAGCCCTGAAAGGTGGGGAGATGCAAAAAATCAGCAGGTATGTCATGGTATGGTCTACATGCACTATGGCTTTTATACTAGATTTTACTCTTCTGCTTGGAAGATTTTGAATAAATGAAAACTGTAACCACATTAAAAAGTAGTGGGAAAATAGCATTTTTATTTTTAATACAAAAATACCTTACCTGCCCGGGTGTGAGATAATCGGGCCACACAATCTGCTGCCAAAGCAGTTACATCGTTAGACCGGGACCCTTCCAATAGTCCCATCAGTGTCTGAATTCCAGTAGCGCTGATGTATGAGAGGTCTTTATCCGAAATGATTCTGGCGAGCACAACCACCTGTGTGTTTAAACCGAGAACAGACGCGTAAAAAATTTTTTTTTAAAAAGGATTAAAAAAAGACGAAAAATGAACACTAACAGGCGAGAATACAGGTTTTCATATGATGCCACAATCTCTGCTTTTGATTGCAAATGCTAAAATAGCCTGTAATTTTACTTTTATTCTGCATACCAAGTGATGCCTAAATTGTTGGCGCTATAAAAAAAATGAATCTTTCTGTATTGTAAAAAAAAAAAAAAAAGACGAAAAATAATACATTGTGTTTGCAAAACTGCATGCCAATGCAAAAAATAAACTTAATGTATGTTTTAAATGTGTCTGTCGGGTCTCCTTTAATTACTGTCCACGCTCCCCAGGAGGTGCCTGAAGCCAAGAGACATGTCCATGTCAGTGATGACACCAGTCAGTACCTGCGTATGAGCAGCAGGTGGCAGTCACGCAGTTAGTATTCCTTTCTACCTTTCCAGACTCTTGAAGCTCTACTCAATAACGAGAGAACTGCAGGGAACCGAGATGGGAATCGGCTACTTTGGCCCTTAAGTTTGAAATTCCCGTCTCCATTCCCTGCAATTCTCTCTTTATTAAGTAGACCGTATCATTTCTTTACCTGAAAGGCCGCGTGGGCTCTGTCAGTCTGATTGGTTGATTCCAAGAAAGGGGCAAAGTCGCACCACTGGACTCCCCCGCACTGTGTCATCTCTTTTTGTTGGTTGCTACTGTTATAGGCGAAGGTGGCCAAAGTGGTTCCTGCAAGCAGCCGGACCTCTTCATCGGGTGAATGCAGAAGTTGGAGAATGTGTCTGTAGCTAAAGCCTGGATTCTTGCAGACCATGTGTAGATTCCTGCTGTGCCCTGCGGAAAAGGTTCAAAGCAGCATCCTAGGTTATAACACTGACAAGATAACAGCGCAATCCCTAACCTCCAAATACAAAACGCTTCTACACGGGGAGGAATTAACACAAAAAAAGACATTAGGCTGGAGAGTAAATGTTAGAGTAAATAAACATTTTAAAAAATCTGTATATTGTTGTGTTAAAAATTAATTCCTTAAAACAATATCCATTTTACCCCAAAGAGCGACAGCGTTTATAAAAATAAAAAAATAAAAAAGCTTTGTTTTGATGTAAATCTTATTATAAGTTACCCGTCTCCAAGGGAAAAGGACTGTAGCGTAATATGCCGCTGCTCCCTCAGCATCCATCCCAACTCATCACTGCTTTTGTAGCGCGACCATTATCATTCGGTAACGGGACTAGATCGTTAGATACTCTGTCAACCTAAAGACTGTTTATCGTGTGAATGAAGAGAACAAAGGCGTCTGTCTGTGGTGTCTGCTGCTTATGACGTCACCTAGTGTCTTTATATGCAAATCACACATTTCCAATTAAAAATGAGTTAATTTGCATATCAAGATGTCATAAACAGGAGACAGGTGATGTCATATACAGGAGACTCCACAGACACAGATATATTCCATTTATTTATGCATTTGCAAATCTGCTAACACAATGTATAGATCATTTTTTATTCTCCACATTCACATGTTTAGGGACCTTTCACTTAGACTGGATTGGCCTGCACGTTTCTGGATAGAAGGAATGAAAAATGACATCTTTCTACCCCAGTACATGCTTTGCCCCCCCGTACTAGACTCACAGTAAAAATAACCTTCTCTACGCTGCTAAAAGTGCTATTTATATACAGAAATCTATTTCCCGGGTTTAGTTATGTGATCGCTAAGAGCTGACACATAAAGGCAATAAATAAGTTTATCGTGCATGTCAGACGGACTCCAAAACAATACACTTGGCGTGTGTGCACTTGTTTGGAGAAAATCAGTCCTGTCTACCATGAATCAATAGCTCGGAGCTGATAATCATTAACTAGCTTTTCATGCCTTGATACACCAGGGCAATGCTGGACTGAACAGCAGGGTAAATATTTCCCTTTACTGTCCAACTATTGTGCCTCTTATAAAAACAATATTATATCTCACAGCGATGCAAAGGTCTTAAACCATCCTGCAAAGAGGATAATTCAAGGCATAGAACGTGGAATCACACTGTTTAGTTGTAGAATCCCAGAGTTCAGTAATCCTAGAATTCAGGTTGAAAATCACAGAGACAATGCATGAAATCACAGAATTCAGGTAGGGAATCACAGAGACTAGGCATGAAATCACAGAATTCAGATGCGGAATCACAGAGACTAGGCATGAAATCACATAATTCAGATACGGAATCACAGAGGCTAGGCCTGAAATCACAGAATTCAGTTATGGAATCACAGAGACTAGGAATGAAATCACAGAATTCAGGTATGGAATCACAGAGACTAGGCATGAAATCACAGAATTCAGGTATGGAATCACAGAGACTAGGCATGAAATCACAGAATTCAGTTAGGGAATCACAGAGACTAGGCATGAAATCACAGAATTCAGTTAGGGAATCACAGAGACTAGGCATGAAATCACAGAATTCAGTTAGGGAATCACAGAGACTAGGCATGAAATCACAGAATTCAGGTATGGAATCAAAGAGACTAGGCATGAAATCACAGAATTCAGGTATTGAATCACAGAGACTAGGCATGAAATCTCAGATTTTCAAGTATGGAATCGCCGAGACTAGGCATGAAATCACAGATTTCCAGGTATGCAATCACTTAGACTATCCATGGAATAATCACAGAATTGAGTTACAGAATCACAGAAATTCATGGACGGGTAACAGAAAATAGGTATGGAATCACAGATTTGACACCAGGAGTGACATCACAGACAACACACAGTAATGGGACAGAATCACAGATTTCAGGTACAAATTGACAGAACACAGGTACAGAATAACTGAGATTAGACGCGGAATCTCAAAATTCAGGTGCGGAATTGCAGAGTTGAGGTATGACGTTTTCCAAATTCACCGCAATCAGTTTACAGAATTCATGTACAGAATCATCCAGATTAGGTCAAACTGAAGATGCTGTTACAGCACAAAAAATGAAATCTAGTGATTGTTTACAATTCACATGTATCTTTTACAGATCCGGATCTGCAGCATTTTTTCACTCACCCAGAACTGCTGCGGCCACAGCAAGAGCTGCCTCCACCTGGATTAGCTCAGATGGCGAATGAGTCATTAGCGCGATCAAGAACTTCAGCCCTCGCGCGTTAGCGACCGCCGTCTGGTTTTTACCATGAGGAATGTAACCTGGCAAACAGAAATTATAGTTAAATGGGCGGTTGGCTCCAAATTTCACAACGTGTCACTGCACAACCCCATCAGAACATACCCACTCCCAGACAAATGTGTCGAAGAGCTTGGACAGCACTGATCACTACGTCCTCCCGGTCCGATCTCAGAAGACGGACCACATGGTGTGTTCCGCTGGATAAAGCCGCCACATTCCGAAGGTCGTAAGGACCTTGAACCAGGATGCTGAGTCCTTGGGATCCAATCAGGTTGAGTTTCCAAGATGGGGATCCAATGAACTCAACCAACAAACCTAAACCTGAGAAACCGGGTCAGTGGACAGATATTACCATTATTGAGATGACGAGTGCCTTCATATTACATTAACCTTGCTTTTAATAGTAATTGGGATTTGGGGATTCGATTTTGATCTCTGTATAATCAAGTTAGCATACAGCTGTACACTTAGTGTTCTCAGAAGGTAAGGGGTGTAACATTCCTAGCTGAGCAGGTTAAAAATAGACTAACAGTGTAACATGCCCTTGAAAAGTGAGTGCATAAAAACTTAAGACACTCTGGGGGGCAGACATGTTGTTTAGAATCTTGGGGCAGATGGGTCAGATCCTGCTTCATCACCCAATATTCTAAATAACATGTCCGCCCTTGATAGAGCTATGCAAAGCAAAGAGGGCTCAATAAGGTACGTTATTTGTATTCCTTCATTAAAGCATTTCCAATTAAAACACTTACACTTGATGCCATCTTTCAATTAATCATTAGTTCATTATTTTGCCAACAATTGTCCTTTAACGTTGGCCCCACCCCAAGCCAATATTTTTGAATATAGAGGGAATGCTATGGCTCGTGGGTTTTTTCAAAGAAAATTTGTTAACCTTGCATGTAGCTTGGCCTAACAATCCCTTGATAGAGGTTTCTCTGGTTCCGCACAACTAATAGTGAGGCAGATGTGGAAAATGCAGTGCACTAGTATGAGGATAAACTGGAAGGTAGTTTTTATAGTAGATGCCAGTTTATCCTCTGACCAGGAACTGCCGTGCTTCCCTGGGAAATAGGCAGCCGGTTAGGTCAGCGACTGTCTCTCTCTGCTATCTAGATACATTGACGCCGGGTTTACATGGGGGAAGACAACACAATTTTTTAACCCTTTGCTTTCTCCTTTAACGCTTCTCTGAAACCTCCGACGATCCACACGTCCACATGCTATAATACCAAAGCATGCTCCTGAACCGTTACTGAGATCTTCCAGATTGGGTTTAATGTGACAGATTATCCTTTGTATCTCTAGAGGAGGCTAGAAAAATGCTCCGTTAATTTTACCCAGAGATTTTCTTGCGACTGTCTAGTGCCCAAAATGCGTCTTCCAAATATTAATGCACATTAATGTGCTTTTAAAGTACTTTTAAAATGCATGATTTACATTTTGCATTCGTTACAATATAAAATACTTACAGCTAGAAGAAATTGTGAAATGACAGCAGTTTGCAAGAAACCAGGACTGCCCACACTAGCTGAGTAAAATGCATTTCCTTTCTTTGTTTTTATTTTGCTGCAGGAACCAATGAGAATAATTGAATCAAATGAATGGAATGTCCTGTCTTGCTAGTGATGTCATCAGACAATGTGTTGTACTGTTAAGAGATCCTGCTGTGTACAAGAGCAAGGTCATTCAGAGTCCAAATAATATGTTCAATTGGAAGAGCACCAGAGGTGACTAAATTAAACAAAACTTTATATCTTCAGTGTCTATATAATCAGTGCTGATGCACCTGCAGTAACCATGCAGAGTAATCACTGGGGAGGGCTTGAGTCAAATATTAAAAATGTGATATATACAGAATGCCTGCATCAAATCACACAGGGATAAAAGCCTGTGCATTATACAAGCAGTAATCTTCATCTTGCACCAAAGAAGGGTTGCCACCTTTTCTTCAAAAAAATACCAGCCTTGGTACTGTCTCCACAGGCTTAACATTGTCCCGATGACAATTTTTTACTGGCCTGCCGGTCTAATACCGGCCAGGTGGCAACCCTACACCAAAGTGAGTTTGGGGGACTAGACTGTCCCGTTAATACAAACCGATTCTGGCTGCGATGGTCCGTTGTGTTTCTGTATCTGCCCCTGCTAAGACCCACAGAGTCTGTGCGACGGCTTCCTGAGTGTGCTGGGATTGGTTCTTTCTCAGCAGTTGCACCAGGGGAGTAATGACACTGGATTTCATTATAGCTTCCTGTGCATGACAATTTCCTTGCACAAGCCTGGAAAATAACATAATGTCATGTAATCGTATATACTTACCTTTATACTGTTTGTATCGCATGTTATTTATCTGTTTTTTTTTTATGTCAGAATTTTTTTCCATCTTCTGAGCATTATTCTCTTCTAATGCCAAGTTGTGTTAACACTTTAACTACACAGATGCTCTTTAAAGCCACAGATAGTTAGCAATGCTGCAAAGAATGTTATTTTTCTACCTGTAAGTAAGTTTAAAAACATTTCTCAAAAAACCATGCCTCCATAGAGTAACATTGCCCATCGGCCTGTCAATTTAAAATCCCAGCTTGATTTAACTGTATTCGTAAAAATAGACTGCGTTTTTCTCTGGTTTTTAAAATGTGCCATAAAGAAGAGAGAGAGCTACTCAGTGACACAAAATGCACATTTAGCAAATATTATTATAACGGGGATTATATTTTTCAACATTTGTCTAACAGTAAAAATTTTAATTGGGATGATATTTAGCAAATTTTAAAGAGGATCAAAACCCTATTTTTTTTTTCTTTTTCTTTTAATGCGGTAGAAAGCCTCATTAATGAGGCAAATATGTCCCACCATCAGCGCTGCTCTATCAGGAGGCGGACATGTCATTTGAAATCTTTGGGTGAAGGAAGATCTGAAGATTCCGAACAATATGTCCGCCCCCTGATAGAGAGCGATACGGAGCAATGAGGTACTTTATTGAAGCATTTCTGTTTAAAATGCCTACACTTGATGCAATCACACATAAGGACATTTAACACTGAAATAACATCAAGGGCCAACATGGACGCCCAAATCACAGATAGTTACTTATTTACAGAATTACATTACCTGCACAGGGATCTCACTGCAGACATCTGGACCTCTTTATATTTAGATTTTAGCATCTGTTGAAGATACGGCCTAACATTCTCACTTATGATTACATTCTGATTTTTGGGGTTCCCCCAGGAAATGTCCCCTACAGCTTCACCCCAGGCTATTAGTAGAGGTTTAGATGAACATTCCTTAAAGAGGTGCACTAGGTTTGGAAGGAAACCTGTTTGTCTTCCTATCGCTTCCCTGTAGACCTCTGAATTCATGGACAGCAGCCCAATGGCCTTTAATGCCGGCAGCAAAATGGCTTCTTTGTTCTCGTAATCAATATTAGAGATGACTTTTAGAAGTGCCGGGGTGATATTGGCTGAGTAGGCTTCAGTGAAGTCTTTATCAGAAGCTAGTTCACACACTGCTTCCATCAAGTCGGCCAGAAGATCATGAGACCTCTGAAGAACAAGGGAGACTATGACCTGAGTTCCACCATTTTCCAATATCTCTCTCTTCGCAGTCTTGTATCTCAAGACAAACTTCAGTAACTTCAAAACTGTGTTTTTAACGTCATTGGGGAGATTTGCCTTCAAGACGTCGATCAACCCTGAAACCAACCCTTCGGCTACGAAGATGTCCATGTGGGAACTGAGGTCACCATCTGATTGGCTAGCCAGGCCAAAAATGGCAGCACAAGAGCTCAGGACGTCACTCTCTATATCAGAGTCCAGCAGCGTGACCAGCTTTTTGCACACGTTCAGGTTTGAATTATCGAGATGGAGAAACTGTCTGAGAAGATCAAAATGTCCATGAAGAGCACACGTTTCGACCACTCCATGGTTTTGCCTATTGACAAATGTAATGTCCGCACCAAGATTAACCAACAAGTTGACCATCTCCTGTCTACCACTTGAGGCAGCCAATAATAATGGGGAGTTTTGAAGCCCGTCGTCGGTCAGTGTTTCCAGTATCTCTTTCCCTGTGGACTCCACCAGGCGTTCCATCAGTGATAGGTGGCTTCTAAATGCAGCATGGTGCACAGGAGCCCACCCCTGCTCACTTGGAACTTCCAAATCCATTATCTGTGCCTTTAAAACAAATACAGCTCATTATAGTCCATGACAATCAAAGCTCAGTAATGAATAACCACTGATACCCCAGCTGTTCCCAGAATGCTCTGTGTCTTGGAGGGGGGAAAAAGGAGCCTACAGCAGCTGTATTTCCATGATTGGTGCAGGGGGAATACTATTTCTAAATGTGAAATATTCAAAGGTTCTCAGGAAAAATCCCAAAATACAGAACAAACAACAACATATTGGAAAGATTAATAGCAAACAAAAGTGCTCAGGTAAAAGGCAAAGTACTTTGATTACTTCAGTAGGATCATTGTTTTATATATTCAATGTCGGGTGTAGATTTAACAGCGCAGACACCCGTGACAGATTTGTGACTACAACTCCCACTGTTCTCAACCTCTGAGATTAAACCGCAAGGAGTCATGTGACTTTACACCAACAAGCCAATTCTGGGCCAAAGTTCTGGAACTGGAACAATCTGCGAGAACATTCCACTGGTTTCCAAGGAGACTGCCCCACTTTGTCGATTTGGCCCCAGAATGAATCTTTATAAATAAACCCCCAAAGTGTTTTAAAGTTAGCAAACGTGATGCATATTAAGCCGCTGTGTTAGGGACTGGCAATAAATATAGTCTGATTCTGGAGCAAAAGGTCCACCATCAGCAGGAATATTCCATTGGTTCCACCTTTAGAACATTTGGCCAGGCTGGCATGACCCCCCCCCCCCCCCCCCCCATTGTCTCAAAATTATTATGTTTCCAAACAATATAAATGAATGGAATCAGATACGTATTTAAATAATCCTCACCTGATTTGGAGGGGTTTGGTACTCTTGAGCCAGGACAGGGAAGAGAGACTGGTATGGGGTTCAGCTGATTCTACATGGATCCATTGCTAAAGAATTATATTTGATGGGATAGAAACAGCTTGTGAAACATAGACGAGGTGAGCCGAGGGAGTGTCTGCACAGAATTATACAGCGTGTAGTGAGTGCAAAGAACTAAGCCTTGAGTAATTATCCGGTACTAGGCAACTCTCTCATGTCTATCTAGACAGCTTGCAGAGCATTCCATGCCTGACAGAGAGGGACTCCTGCTCCTTGGTTGATTGGACAATCTGAAGATCCCTGGTCAGCAACATAGTAAAAATGCAAGCATAAAAAAACAATTCAAATATATTAACATCTTTGAGAAACGCAATAATCAAAGCATCCTACATGATTGCAATGTGAGCATACGTTGGTTTCACACAGGAGTCGGTACAGAGCAGACATCTGCAGAGCTTGACCTTCAGTTGCACCGCTAGGCTCTGCCAGTGCTGACCATTTTTTGCTGGACACTTGTGAAATGTACCTGCTTTCTCTTTCTGCATTTGGGCACAAAGATAGTACTGGGAAAGTGTTTGGGCACAAAGGTGGCACTGGGAAGGTGTTTGGGCACAAAGGTGGCACTGGGAAGGTGTTTGGGCACAAAGGTGGTACTGGGAAGGTGTTTGGGCACAACTGTGGTACTGGGAAGGGGGTGGGCACAAAGGTGACACTGGAAATGTGTTTGGGCACAACTGTGGTACTGGGAAGTGGGTGGGCACAAAGGTGGCCCGGAAATGTATTTGGGCACAAAGGTGGTACTGGGAAGGTGTTTGGGAACAAATGGGGCACTGTCAATGTGTTTGAGCACAAAGGTGGTACTGGGAAGGTGTTTGGGCACAACTGTGGTACTGGGAAGGGGGTGGGCACAAAGGTGGCCCTGGAAATGTATTTGGGCACAAAGGTGGTACTGGGAAGGTGTTTGGGAATAAATGGGGCACTGTAGTATCAAGTAGGTGCAGTTAAGAGCTAAGTTAATAGCAATACAATTATAGCAATTGAGACGTGTAAAAAGCATGGCAGCTTAGGGTAAAAGAGGGCTTTTAAGGAAACTAAATGAATTGGCTCAGTCAATTTATTTTTTGTTCATCTATTCTACATACATTATTATAAATAATGTGAGCTACCACACAGGTATTAACCATGTCACATGGCCGCAGCTTGGATTTAATATGACCCGACAAAAAAACATCAATAGTGCAACATGTGACAACTTCCAATAATATTCTTAGTAGGAGACTGAGCGGAGTAGTACAAATTTACAGAGCAATTACCGTTTTGAAATCATGTGGTTTGGCTGCTAAACAAAGCCGGCAGCACTGTGTGGGATTTAAACCCTCTCCAACAAAATCATTAGGATTAGCTAGAGTTACGTGAAGATTAACACATTGCGTTGAAATTGGATGATTCCTTATTCATTAGGACAAGCATTAGTGGTGTTCAAGGCAAGCCATTACCTGTTAATGCACTATAATGTCACTGGCTTTGTTGAGGGTGAAATTTGCTTGATGAGTAAACAAATCTGAGAATCTTAAAGGGACAGTCTAGTCCTCAAAACTCACTTTGGTGCAAGATGAAGATCGCTGCTTGTATAATGCACAGGCTTTTTTTACCGTGTGATTTGATTCAGGCATTCTGTATAAATCCCATTTTTAATATTTGACTCAAGCCCTCCCCAGTGATTACCGTATTTGCTCGATTATAAAACGACCCTGATTATAAGACGACTGCCCAAACTTTGGATATTCCATTAGGAAAAAAACTAAAAGCCTGAATATAAGACTACCCTATAGGAAAAAAGTTCAACTTGTATATATTCACATGTAAATTGCTTTTTTAATAAAAAATTATGATATCAAAACATGTATTTCGTGTTTTTATTTCTTTTTATGTGCCAATGCTGCCTCTCTCTCTCCCCCCCCTTAGTGTTGTCTCTCTCCCCCCTCGCCTCTGTTTCTGCACCCCCTCCCTCCCCTTGTCTCTGTCTCTTCCCCCTCCCCTTGTCTCTGTTTCTTAACCCCTTCCTCCCCTTGTTGCTGTCTCTTCCCCCCCCTCCCCTTGTTGTTCTGTCCCCCCCTCCCCTTGTCTGTTTCTAAACCCCTTCCTCCCCTTGTTGCTGTCTCTTCCCCCCTCCCCTTGTTGCTCTGTCCCCCCCCCCTCTCTCCCCCTCACCTTTGTCATGATCCCTGGTGGCTAGTGGGGGCAGCCGGGGGATGTCTGCACGATACGTGCAGACATCCTCCATGCTGCCCGACACCTCCGTCTATTATGACGGACAGCTGGTCCGTCATAATAGACGGAGGTGTCGGGCAGCATGGAGGATGTCTGCACGTATTGTGCAGACATCCCCCGGCTTCCCGATTCTCCCTGGTGGCTAGTGGGGCAGCAGAGGATGTCTGTGCGATGAGCGCAGACCTCCCCTGCTGCCGCCCGGCATGACCGCCGGGACTTCTGTGACGAAAGCGGAAGTACCCGGCTTCTTCATAGAAGCCCCGGCGGTCGTGCCGGGCGGAAGCAGGGGAGTCTGCACTCATCGCGCAGACATCCCCTGCTGTTAGAGAGGGAGATCCAGGTCCCCTGCAGCTCTGCTAGGGACCTGGATCCAAGTCTTATAGTCTGACCTCAATTTGAGGTCAGATTATAAGACGACCTCGATTATAAGACGAGGGGGATTTTTCAGAAAAAAATTTCTGAAAAAAACCTTGTCTTTTAATCGAGCAAATACGGTACTCTGCATGTTTACTGCAGGTGCGGCAGCACTGATTATATAGACACTGAGCATATAAAGTTGTGTTCCATTTAATCACTTCCTGTGCTGCTGGAATAGAATATATTGTGTGGACTGTAATAGACTTGCTCTTGTACACAGTAGGATCTCTTAATATTGCAACACATTGTCTGATGACATCACTAGAGAGACATGAATTTTCATTCATTTGAATGAAATTATTCTCATTGGTTCCTGCAGCAAAACGAAAGAAGAAAGAAAATGACTTTTACTCAGCTAGTGTGGGCAGTCCTGGTTTCTTGCAAACTGCAGTAACTTCACAATTTCATCTAACTGTTAGTATTTTATATTATAAGCCATGCAAAATGTAAAACATGCATTTTAAAGTACTTTGAAAGCACATTAATATGCATTAATATTTGGAAGATGCATTTTGGGCATTAGACAGTACCTTTAAGGTCAATTTAAAAAAGGAAACACACAGGGTATTTATTATTTAATAAATAAAAATATTGACACATGGATGCTGAATAAATACAATATAGCTAGTATTAATATAAACACAGATGGGATCAGAGAAATAGCTTTATACAGTGTCATACAATGTGTTGTTTTTGTATGTGGTCACACAAACTCCTTGACAGATAACATCTCCAAAATGAAGGTGCAAATTGTACATTTCAGGTCCTGTTATTACCCTAGAAGTGAGTTATACAGAGTAGATTGGCAATGATTACAGTCCCTCACTGGGTCCGTTTTATCTGTCTTTCTGTAGAAAGGAAATGCGTCACTGGAGGAGGGCGGGGCCAGCAGGGAGACTTCCTGGAGGCAGCCATGACAGATCCTGAAAATGCTCGCCCGAGGTACCAGCTGTTATTATTTGGGTGTATTAAGAGCAGGTGGATATTTGTGTTAATATAATCATCGGTTTAGCCTTATTATAACTTATTATAACTTTCATATAAAGGGCTGAAACCCTGTGTCATGAACACTATGGCTGAGCTTTACCCATTTGCCACCATGCCAAACCCCAGGGGCGTTGCTAGGTCTTCGGATGATCTGGGGCTAGAGCCCAGATGAGCTCGGTCACACACAGGGGCATACCTAGAGCATTTGGCACCTGGGGCGGACCCTGAGTGTGCGCCCCCCCCCCCCCCCCACCATAATAAAAATGTAAGAAAACACCCACAATTTTTTCAATGTTTGAAAATTGTACAATTATAGATACCAGGAATAGTGTGCCATTCAGAACCCAGTAATATTGTGCCAGTCAGATACCAGTAATATTGTGCCACTCAGAGCCCAGTAATATTGTGCCAGTCAGATACCAGGAATAGTGTGCCATTCAGAGCCCAGTAATATTGTGCCATTCAGAACCCAGTAATATTGTGCCAGTCAGATACCAGTAATATTGTGCCACTCAGAGCCCAGTAATATTGTGCCAGTCAGATACCAGGAATAGTGTGCCATTCAGAGCCCAGTAATATTGTGCCATTCAGAGGCCAGTAATATTGTGCCAGTAAGATACCAGTAATATTGTGCCAGTCAGATACCAGTAATATTGTGCCACTCAGAGCCCTGTAATATTGTGCCAGTCAGATACCAGGAATATTGTGTCATTCAGAGCCCAGTAATAGTGTGCCAGTCAGAGCCCAGTAATAGTGTGCCACTCAGAGCCCAGTAATATTATGCCAGTCAGAGCCCAGTAATATTGTGCCAGTCAGAGCCCAGTAATATTGTGCCAGTCAGAGCCCAGGAATATTGTGCCATTCAGATACCAGGAATATTGTGCCAGTCAGAGCCCAGTAATGGTATGCCAGTCAGAACCCAGTAATAGTGTGCCACTCAGATACCAGTAATATTGTGCCACTCAGAGCCCAGTAATATTGTGCCATACAGAGCCCAGTAATATTGTGCCAGTCAGAGCCCAGTAATAGTGTGCCAGTCAGAGACCAGTAATATTGTGCCAGTCAGAGACCAGTAATAGTGTGCCAGTCAGAGACCAGTAATATTGTGCCAGTCAGAGCCCAGTAATAGTGTGCCAGTCAGAGCCCAGTAATATTGTGCCAATCAAAGCCAGTAATAGTGTGCCAGTCAGAGCTCAGGAATATTGTGCCACTCAGAGCTCAGGAATATTGTGCCACTCAGAGCCCAGTAATAGTGTGCCAGTCAGAGCCCAGTAATATTGTGCCAATCAGAGCCCAGTAATAGTGTGCCAGTCAGAGCCCAAGAATATTGTGCCATTAAAGTGCTTACTCACACACACTGAGACACCCAGACACACACACACACCTAGACACCCTGACACACACACCTGTGGACACCCCCTTTAATGTGGCTCCTGAGACATCCCTAATATTTACTCTTTGACATCAGACATCTGATTGCCCTTTTGGAGTCAAGAAGGAATTTTTTTTCCCCTTACGAGGCAACATTCGAAAAAGCTTCCTTAGGGTTTTTTTTGCCTTCTTTTGGATCAAAACGCTGAAATGATAGGTAGAAGGGTTGAACTTGATGGACTTGTGTCTTTTTTCAACCTAAATTACTATGTTACTATGTTACTCTCCTGTGGTACCTCTTAATACCCCTTCTATTTTGGCCCCACTCCTGTGAGACCCCAAATAAGTCCTCTCATATGATACTTCCTAATACCCCTTCTATTTTGTCTCCTGTGACACCCCAAATAAGTCCTTTCATATGATACCTCCTAATATCCTTTCTATTTTGGCTCCTGTGACACCCCAAATAAATCCTCTCATATGATACCTCCTAATACCAATTCTATTTTGGCTCCTGTGACACCCCAAATAAGTCCTCTCATATGGTACCTCCTAATACCCCTTCTATTTTGGCTCCTGTGACACCCCAAATAAATCCTCTCATATGATACCTCCTAATACCCCTTCTATTTTGGCTCCTGTGACACCCCAAATAAGTCCTCTCATATGGTACCTCCTAATACCCCTTCTGTTATGGGTCCTGTGACACCCCATATATATATTTTTCTATATACCCCCTGTAGCACCCTTATCACCTAATGCACATGTCATGTGTGACCCCCATCACCACACTTAACATAACGTTTGCATATCCAGCCAGAAGGCGACACATTTCCAAAAAAAATATATATTTTTTTTTTTCCCCCAGAACTTATACATTTGCTGCACATTTATTGACACAATGTCCCCTTTAAAGGTATTTTTTATTTCTGCAGAGCTCCACCTTGTGCCTTTAGTTGCAGTTTGAGCTTAATGAGTCTCCCACTCATTCCGGGATCACCTCTCTGCTGACAGGGTTTAAAAAATATGCAGTTTAACTGTAATTGCTCTCATTTAGCATACTAATTGGAACTATATATATATATATATATATATAGAGAGAGAGAGAGAGATATATATCTATATATATCTATATCTATATATCTATATATATATCTTAAGGAGCTGTATGGCTTCCTTTGTCATATTTATCCCTATAAACCAGAATTTAGTATGATTTTGCTCCTTGTTTCTATTCAGGATCGTCACTTTCCTTTAAGGGTCCTATTGTCAAGTGAAAATCTCTTTATTACCACAAGAGGGTGCTGTCAATTCACACATGGACACAGCATCTATATTCCTCTCTAACCTGCTAAATAGAATAGAATATTTTTCACACAATATTTTGATGCAGAGATTTGAAGTCGCTGGATCTTTAATGATTATTTCTATCAGCAACCATTTGGCTGCACCGCTGCTAAATTATCATGCAAGCAAGAATTATGGCCCTAAATATTCCTACCACGTACATCCGCGAATAGCGAGACACAGGGACTAATATGGTAGTGCCGGGTAATTATATCCTGTATATTCATGAGCTGGCATTGACAGGATGACTTTATCGTGTGCAGTGTGGACGATTGCATGCAAAGGCCTAATATAAGAGAAATGGATGCTTTAAATGCCATAAGCGGGAGGCTCCACAGACACATTTTAAGAAATTTTTCTCATATTTTTTTGTATTTTCTAGCAATTTTGTTAACAAGATGTATAGATCAGGGCCTGAGAAATACTGGGCGCAATGACGACCAGGAAATTAGACCTTGCGTCGGGTTGTCATCCGCATGCTTCCCCTCTCCACAGCTTTTTGTTTCCAGCGCAAGGAGGCAAAATCTGTATGACTGTCTCTATGTGTATGTGTGACTGTGTGTGTATGACTGCCTTTGTGTGTTTGTGTGACTGTCTGTGTGTGTATGACTGTCTTTGTGTGACTGTGTGTATGACTGTCTCTATGTATATGTGTGTGTATGACTGTGACTGTGTGTGTATGACTGTGACTGTGTGTGTATGACTGTCTGTGTGTGTATGACTGTGACTGTGTGTGTATGACTGTCTGTGTGTATGTGTGACTGTGTGTGTATGACTGTCTGTGTGTATGTGTGACTGTGTGTGTATGACTGTCTTTGTGTGTATGTGTGACGGTCTGTCTGTGTGTGTATGACTGTCTTTGTGTGTATGTGTGATGGTCTGCCTGTGTGTGTATGACTGTCTTTGTGTGTATGTGTGACGGTCTGTCTGTGTGTGTATGACTGTCTTTGTGTGTATGTGTGACGGTCTGTCTGTGTGTGTATGACTGTCTTTGTGTGTATGTGTGACGGTCTGTCTGTGTGTGTATGACTGTCTTTGTGTGTATGTGTGACTGTCTGTGTGTGTATGTGTGACTGTGTGTGTATGACTGTCTGTGTGTGTATGTGTGACTGTCTGTGTGTGTATGACTGTCTATGTGTGTATGTGTGACTGTCTGTGTGTGTATGACTGTCTGTGTGTGTATGTATGTCTGTCTGTGTGTGTATGACTGTCTGTGTGTGTATGTCTGTCTGTGTGTGTATGTGTGACTGTGTGTGTATGACTGTCTTTGTGTGTATGTGTGACTGTGTGTGTATGTGTGACTGTGTGTGTATGTGTGACTGTGTGTGTATGACTGTCTGTGTGTGTATGTGTGACTGTCTGTGTGTGTATGACTATCTGTGTGTGTATGTGTGACTGTGTGTGTATGACTGTCTGTGTGTGTATGTGTGACTGTCTGTGTGTGTATGACTGTCTGTGTGTGTATGTGTGACTGTGTGTGTATGACTGTCTGTGTGTGTATGTGTGACTGTCTGTGTGTGTATGACTGTCTGTGTGTGTATGTGTGACTGTCTGTGTGTGTGTGACTGTCTTTGTGTGTATGTGTGACGGTCTGTCTGTGTGTGTATGACTGTCTTTGTGTGTATGTGTGACGGTCTGTCTGTGTGTGTATGTGTGACTGTGTGTGTATGATTGTCTTTGTGTGTATGTGTGACTGTCTGTGTGTATGTGTGACTGTGTGTGTATGACTGTCTGTGTGTGTATGTGTGACTGTCTGTGTGTGTGTGACTGTCTGTGTGTGTATGTGTGACTGTCTGTGTGTGTGTATGACTGTCTTTGTGTGTATGTGTGACTGTCTGTGTGTGTATGACTGTCTGTGTGTGTATGTATGACTGTCTGTGTGTGTGTGTGTGACTGTCTGTGTGTGTATGACTGTCTTTGTGTGTATGTGTGACTGTCTGTGTATGTGTGACGGTCTGTCTGTGTGTGTATGACTGTCTTTGTGTGTATGTGTGACGGTCTGTCTGTGTGTGTATGTGTGACTGTGTGTGTATGATTGTCTTTGTGTGTATGTGTGACTGTGTGTGTATGACTGTCTGTGTGTGTATGTGTGACTGTCTGTGTGTGTGTGACTGTCTGTGTGTGTATGTGTGACTGTCTGTGTGTGTATGACTGTCTGTGTGTGTATGTGTGACTGTCTGTGTGTGTGTGTCTGTCTGTGTGTGTATGTGTGACTGTCTGTGTGTGTATGACTGTCTTTGTGTGTATGTGTGACTGTCTGTGTGTGTATGACTGTCTGTGTGTGTATGTGTGACTGTCTGTGTGTGTATGTGTGACTGTCTGTGTGTGTGACTGTCTGTGTGTGTATGACTGTCTGTGTGTGTATGTATGACTGTCTGTGTGTGTATGTGTGACTGTCTGTGTGTGTGACTGTCTGTGTGTGTATGACTGTCTTTGTGTGTATGTGTGACTGTCTGTGTGTGTGTGACTGTCTGTGTGTGTATGACTGTCTTTGTGTGTATGTGTGACTGTCTGTGTGTGTATGTATGACTGTCTTTGTGTGTATGTGTGACTGTGACTGTGTGTGTATGACTGTCTGTGTGTGTATGACTGTGACTGTGTGTGTGTGACTGTCTGTGTGTGTATGACTGTCTTTGTGTGTATGTGTGACTGTCTGTGTGTGTATGTATGACTGTCTTTGTGTGTATGTGTGACTGTGACTGTGTGTGTATGACTGTCTGTGTGTGTATGACTGTGACTGTGTGTGTATGACTGTCTGTGTGTGTGTATGACTGTCTTTGTGTGTATGTGTGACTGTCTGTGTGTGTATGACTGTCTGTGTGTGTATGTATGACTGTCTGTGTGTGTATGTGTGACTGTCTGTGTGTGTATGTGTGACTGTCTGTGTGTGTATGACTGTCTGTGTGTGTATGTGTGACTGCCTTTGTGTGTATGTGTGACGGTCTGTCTTTGTGTGTCTGACTGTCTTTGTGTGTATGACTGTCTTTGTGTGTATGTGTGACTGTCTGTGTGTGTATGTGTGACTGTGTGTGTATGACTGTCTGTGTGTGTATGACTGTCTATGTGTGTATGTGTGACTGTCTGTGTGTGTATGACTGTCTATGTGTGTATGTGTGACTGTCTGTGTGTGTATGACTGTCTTTGTGTGTATGTGTGACTGTCTGTGTGTGTATGACTGTGTGTGTATGTATGTCTGTCTGTGTGTGTATGTGTGACTGTGTGTGTATGACTGTCTTTGTGTGTATGTGTGACTGTCTGTGTGTGTATGTGTGACTGTGTGTGTATGACTGTCTGTGTGTGTATGTGTGACTGTCTGTGTGTGTATGTGTGACTGTCTGTGTGTGTATGACTGTCTTTGTGTGTATGTGTGACTGTCTTTGTGTGTATGTGTGACGGTCTGTCTGTGTGTGTATGTGTGACGGTCTGTCTGTGTGTGTATGACTGTCTTTGTGTGTATGTGTGACGGTCTGTCTGTGTGTGTATGTGTTACTGTGTGTGTATGACTGTCTTTGTGTGTATGTGTGACTGTCTGTGTGTGTATGTGTGACTGTGTGTGTATGACTGTCTGTGTGTGTATGACTGTCTGTGTGTGTATGTGTGACTGTCTGTGTGTGTATGACTGTCTTTGTGTGTATGTGTGACTGTGTGTGTATGACTGTCTGTGTGTGTATGTATGACTGTCTGTGTGTGTATGTGTGACTGTCTGTGTGTGTGCGCGACTGTCTGTGTGTATATGACTGTCTTTGTGTGTATGTGTGACTGTCTGTGTGTGTATGACTGTCTGTGTGTGTATGTATGACTGTCTGTGTGTGTGTGACTGTCTGTGTGTATATGACTGTCTTTGTGTGTATGTGTGACTGTCTGTGTGTGTATGTGTGACTGTCTGTGTGTGTATGACTGTCTGTGTGTATATGTATGACTGTCTTTGTGTGTATGTGTGATGGTCTGTCTGTGTGTGTATGACTGTCTTTGTGTGTATGTGTGACGGTCTGTCTGTGTGTGTATGTGTGACTGTGTGTGTATGACTGTCTTTGTGTGTATGTGTGACTGTCTGTGTGTGTATGTGTGACTGTGTGTATGACTGTGTGTGTATGTGTGACTGTCTGTGTGTGTATGACTGTCTGTGTGTGTATGTGTGACTGTGTGTGTATGACTGTCTGTGTGTGTATGTGTGACTGTCTGTGTGTGTATGACTGTCTGTGTGTGTATGTGTGACTGTCTGTGTGTGTATGACTGTCTTTGTGTGTATGTGTGACTGTCTTTGTGTGTATGTGTGACGGTCTGTCTGTGTGTGTATGACTGTCTTTGTGTGTATGTGTGACGGTCTGTCTGTGTGTGTATGTGTGACTGTGTGTGTATGACTGTCTTTGTGTGTATGTGTGTGTATGTGTGACTGTCTGTGTGTGTATGACTGTCTGTGTGTGTGTGTGACTGTCTGTGTGTGTATGACTGTCTGTGTGTGTATGTATGACTGTCTGTGTGTGTATGTGTGACTGTCTGTGTGTGTATGTGTGACTGTCTGTGTGTGTATGACTGTCTTTGTGTGTATGTGTATACTTTAAGGGCCATTAATGACATGCAGAGACTGCAAGATGGATCCCATGCTGAGTTATATATCCAGGAGCCCTTTCCTTCCTTTCGTGGAGAGTCTCTGACAGCAAATTAGAAGCACTCCTTCATGTAGCAGCAGTGTCTACAGGAGATACCTGATGGCTGTCGGAAGTCCGGCCCTGTTAGCTTGATTAGCATATGATGAATGTTTAGTTTAATCGTCTGATTTATATGGCTTCCCTGCAGATACATGTGATCACCACTGTTCCACATAGACCTGCAAGGTACAGCCCCAAATCTCCACTGTAATGCAGCCATAAACATTTACCAGCACCGATAAGTAATGTTTCTATTTTATCAAATCACTGAACATAGATGGACTTATTGTATTAGTAATCATTTATTTATGAAGCCCCCGGATAATATGTGTAGAACTTTATACAGTCTTTAGAGAATGTTACAAACTAACATGTATACCCTAAACTTACAATCTAGAGAGAATAGGGGACAGGTGAAAGCAAGGTAGAGAGAGGGTCCTCCTGCTTACCATCTAGAGGGAATGGGGGACAGGTGAAAGCTAGGTAGAGAGAGGGTCCTCCTGCTTACCATCTAGAGGGAATGTGGGACAGGTGAAAGCAAGGTAGAGAGAGGGTCCTCCTGCTTACAATCTAGAGGGAATGGGGGACAGGTGAAAGCAAGGTAGAGAGAGGGTCCTCCTGCTTACGATCTAGAGAGAATGGGGGACAGGTGAAAGCTAGGTAGAGAGAGGGTCCTCCTGCTTACGATCTAGAGAGAATGGGGGACAGGTGAAAGCTAGGTAGAGAGAGGGTCCTCCTGCTTACGATCTAGAGAGAATGGGGGACAGGTGAAAGCTAGGTAGAGAGAGGGTCCTCCTGCTTACAATCTAGAGAGAATGGGGAACAGGTGAAAGCTAGGTAGAGAGAGGGTCCTCCTGCTTACGATCTAGAGAGAATGGGGGACAGGTGAAAGCAAGGTAGAGAGAGGGTCCTCCTGCTTACAATCTAGAGGGAATGGGGGACAAGTGAAAGCAAGGTAGAGAGAGGGTCCTCCTGCTTACGATCTAGAGGGAATGGGGGACAAGTGAAAGCAAGGTAGAGAGAGGGTCCTCCTGCTTACGATCTATAGAGAATGGGGGACTGGTGAAAGCAAGGTAGAGAGAGGGTCCTCCTGCTTACGATCTAGAGAGAATGGGGGACAGGTGAAAGCAAGGTAGAGAGAGGGTCCTCATGCTTACGATCTAGAGGGAATGGGGGACAGGTGAAAGCAAGGTAGAGAGGGGGTCCTCCTTCTTACAATCTAGAGGGAATGGAGGACAGGGGAAACACAAGGTATAGAGAAGATCCTGCTTACAATCTAGCAGGGGTCTACAAACCTTTTTTAGTGTCTCAAAAAAAACATTATTATAATTCAACTTTTTACAAATGTAATAAAAAGGTTATTGATAAATCAATTTCTGGTTTTCATGTCCTTCCTCTGAACCCACATTGCACCCAGGACTTACCCAGCCCCTAGATTGTACCCATAATTTACTCCAGCACCCAGATTACACTCTCAGGACTTTACCCCAGCACCAGGTTTGCACTCGGACAAGGTATAGAGAGGATCCTGCTCACAGAGCTTACAATCTAGAGGGAATGGGGGACAGGTGATACACCAGGTATAGAGAGGATCCTGCTCACAAGCTTACAATCTAGAGGGAATGGGGGACAGGTGATAGACAAGGTATAGAGAGGATCCTGATCACAAGCTTACAATCTAGAGGGATGGGGGACAGGTGATACACAAGGTATAGAGAGGATCCTGATCACAGAGCTTACAATCTAGAGGGAATGGGGGACAGGTGATACACAAGGTATAGAGAGGATCCTGCTCACATGATTACAATCTAGAGGGATGGGGGACAGGTGATACACAAGGTATAGAGAGGATCCTGATCACAGAGCTTACAATCTAGAGGGAATGGGGGACAGGTGACACACAAGGTATAGAGAGGATCCTGCTCACAGAGCTTACAATCTAGAGGGAATGGGGGACAGGTGATACACAAGGTATAGAGAAGATCCTGCTTACAATCTAATGGGAAAGGAGACAGGTGATACACAAGGTGTATAGAGGATCCTGCTCACAGAGCTTACAATCTAGAGGGAATGGGGGACAGGTGATACACAAGGTATAGAGAGGATCCTGCTCACAGAGCTTACAATCTAGAGGGAATGGGGGACAGGTGATACACAATGTATAGAGAGGATCCTGCTCACAGAGCTTACAGTCTAGAGGGAATGGGGGACAGGTGATACACAAGGTATAGAGAGGATCCTGATCACAAGCTTACAATCGAGAGGGAATGGGGGACAGGTGATACACAAGGTATAGAGAGGATCCTGCTCACAGAGCTTACAGTCTAGAGGGAATGGGGGACAGGTGATACACAAGGTATAGAGAGGATCCTGCTCACATGATTACAATCTAGAGGGAATGGGGGACAGGTGATACACCAGGTATAGAGAGGATCCTGCTCACAAGCTTACAATGTAGAGGGAATGGTGGATAGGTGATACACAAGGTATAGAGAGGATCCTGCTCACAAGCTTACAATCTAGAGGGAATGGGGGACAGGTGATACACAAGGTATAGAGAGGATCCTGCTCACAGAGCTTACAATCTAGAGCAGGGGTCCTCAAACTACGGCCCGCGGGCCACATGCGGCCCGCCGAGCACATTTGTCCGGCCCGCGGGGGGTGCTGCCGGCACCCCCCGCTCCCCGCTGATTACCTTTTTTTTTTTTTCCTTGCAGCCGCAGAAGATGCGGCTGCAGGAAAACGGAAAAAAAAAAAAAAAAAATCACCGCGACCGGATGTGACGTTTCGTCACATCCGGACCCGGTAACTGTTTCCCTCCTCCGTGCAGGGAGGAGGGAACACTGCGCGAGACGTCCGGCCCGGGGACACAGCAGCTGGAGGTAAGTGATGGGGAAGGAGGGGGAGGAGGGAGGTATAACGAGCACTCTACTATTCCTGGGCATCTGACTGGCATAATTTTCTTGGGCTGTGACTGGCATAATAATCCTGGGCATCTGACTGGCATAATATTACTGGGCTCTTACTGGCACTCTATTCCTGGGCATCTGACTGGCATAATATTCCTGGGCATCTGACTGGCATAATATTCCTGGGCTCTGACTGGCATAATATTCCTGGGCATCTGACTGGCATAATATTCCTGGTCATCTGACTGGCATACTATTACTGGGCATCTGACTGGCACACTATTCCTGGGCATCTGAATGGCATAATATTCCTGGGCATCTGACTGGCATAATTTTCTTGGGCTGTGACTGGCATAATAATCCTGGGCATCTGACTGGCATAATATTACTGGGCTCTTACTGGCACTCTATTCCTGGGCATCTGACTGGCATAATATTCCTGGGCATCTGACTGGCATAATATTCCTGGGCATCTGAATGGCATAATATTCCTGGGCATCTGACTGGCATAATTTTCTTGGGCTGTGACTGGCATAATAATCCTGGGCATCTGACTGGCATAATATTACTGGGCTCTTACTGGCACTCTATTCCTGGGCATCTGACTGGCATAATATTCCTGGGCATCTGACTGGCATAATATTCCTGGGCATCTGAATGGCATAATATTCCTGGGCATCTGACTGGCATAATTTTCTTGGGCTGTGACTGGCATAATAATCCTGGGCATCTGACTGGCATAATATTCCTGGGCTCTTGCTGGCACTCTATTCCTGGGCATCTGACTGGCATAATATTCCTGGGCATCTGACTGGCATAATATTCCTGGGCATCTGACTGGCATAATATTCCTGGTCATCTGACTGGCATACTATTACTGGGCATCTAACTGGCACACTATTCCTGGGCATCTGAATGGCATAATATTCCTGGACATATGAATGGCATAATATTCCTGGGCATCTGACAGGCACACTATTCCTGGGCATCTGACTGGCATAATATTCCTGGGCATCTGACTGGCACACTATTCCTGGGCTCTGACTGGCACACTATTCCTGGGCATCTGAATGGCATAATATTCCTAGGCATCTGACTGGCACACTATTCCTGGGCATCTGACTGGCACACTATTCCTGGGCATCTGACTGGCATAATTTTCTTGGGCTCTGACTGGCATAATTTTCTTGGGCTCTGACTGGCATAATATTCCTGGGCATCTGACTGGCATAATATTCCTGGGCTCTTACTGGCACTCTATTCCTGGGCATCTGAATGGCATAATATTCCTGGGCATCTGAATGGCATAATATTCCTGGGCATCTGAATGGCATAATATTCCTGGGCTCTGACTGGCATAATATTCCTGGGCATCTGACTGGCATACTATTCCTGGGCATCTGACTGGCACAATATTACTGGGCTCTGAATGGCATAATATTACTGGACTCTGACTGGCATAAAATCCCTGGGCATCTGACTGGCATAATATTCCTGGGCATCTGACTGGCATAATATTACTGGGCTCTGACTGGCATAATGTTCCTGGGCATCTGACTGGCATAATATCCCTGGGCATCTGACTGGCACACTATTCCCATTGAAATACTGGTAAGTTTGTTGATTTAACTTTACTTCATTTTAAATATTGTATTTGTTCCCGTTTTGTTTCTTCACTTCAAAATAAGATATATGCAGTGTGCATAGGAATTTGTTCATAGTTTTTGTTTTTACTATAGTCCGGCCCTCCAACGGTCTGAGGGACAGTGAACTGGCCCCCTGTTTAAAAAGTTTGAGGACCCCTGATCTAGAGGGAATGGGGGACAGGCAGGCCCGGACTGGCCATCGGGCACACCGGGCAAATGCCCGGTGGGCCGCGGTGGCCATGGGCCGAGGCCGGCGGGGAAGATCCCAGCAGAGCAAAAAAAAAAAAAAACTTACCTCGTTCCTGCTCTGTCCCCCGGTGCTCTGAAGTTGCGTGGCTGTGAGGGAAGCGCTGTGAGCTCCCCTCCAGCCGCGCGGTCAATAAAGTGTGTTGGAACTTTTTTTTCAAACAAACTTTATTGTTCCGCGCGGCTGGAGGGAAGCTCACAACGCTTCCCTCACAGCCACGCAGCTTCAGAGCACCGGGAGACGAAGCAGCAAAGAGGTAAGTACTGGGGTCTGGGGAAGGGGGGGAGGTGGGTGGCATAACGAGCATAATATATGGGCAATATCCTGGCATATAACATGGCATATTGGGGGCAATATCCTGGCATATTGGGGGCAATATCCTGGCATATAACATGGTTTATTGGGGGCAATATCCTGGCATATTGGGGGCAATATCCTGGCATAATACATGGCATATTGGGGGCAATATCTGGCATATTGGGGGCAATATCCTGGCATAATACATGGCATATTGGGGGCAATATCTTGGCATATTACATGGCATATTGGGGGCAATATCCTGGCATATTGGGGGCAATATCTTGGCATATTACATGGCATATTGGGGGCAATATTCTGGCATATAACATGGTTTATTGGGGGCAATATCCTGGCATATTGGGGGCAATATCCTGGCATATAACATGGCATATTGGGGGCAATATCCTGGCATATAACATTGCATATTGGGGGCAATATCCTGGCATATTGGGGGCAATATCCTGGCATATAACATGGTTTATTGGGGGCAATATCCTGGCATATTGGGGGGCAATATCCTGGCATATTGGGGGCAATATCCTGGCATATAACATGGTTTATTGGGGGCAATATCCTGGCATATTGGGGGCAATATCCTGGCATATAAAAATAAAAATGGGCTGCTCAGTCTTAAATGCCCGGGCCTATTTTTTGTCCCAGTCCGGGCCTGGGGACAGGTGATACACAAGGTATAGAGAGGATCCTGATCACAGAGATTACAATCTAGAGGGAATGGGGGACAGGTGATACACAAGGTAGACTCTCCTGCTCACAATCTAGAGTAGTCCTTCCCGACCTGGGCATCTTGCTCCCCTCGGAGTGTCTGAGTGTGAGTACTCCAGGTAGAGTGTGGGGTATATTGTTTATTGTTGCAGTGACTGGCTCCCAAATATACAGGGGGGCTAAGTACTGGGAAGTAAATAATATAAACTCCTAATACAGCTGATAGAAAGCATATAGCTAATGCCTATGTCACTGATGACTACAAGCCAAGAGGGGTCTGAGACGTCTATGTGGATTGAAAGGAGGGAACCCCTGACCTAGGGGGAGTACCAGCTGAATTAGCACAATGTCTAGGCATCTCACCTACTCACTGTGCCATTCACACCGTCTCTGCTAATTAAGACAGAATATTACTCCTGCCGATTCCAATGATAATAAACCTTGTGTCTCACGGACCTGAAAACACTGCAGAGAGAGGTTAATGAACGTGACTCATGCTGTAAATGAAGCTTCCCTCGTCTGAGCTGTTCTTTCATTAGAAGGTTTACTTTTAAATAATACACTACGGATGTGTCAGGAAGATGATGCACAAAACAAAATGTGCCCCTTGTGGGGGGAGGAGAGGGGTTTAATATTCTGAACATAACAATTCAGTGTGGGGGGGGGGGGGGATTCTGTATAATGGTCATTCCTGGGGCAAAGTTCTAAAAGTGATGTAATCAGCAGGAACATTCCATTGGTTTCCATGGTAACTGTGGAACATTACATTGGTTTCCATGGTGACTGTGGAACATTCCATTGGTTTCCGTGGTAACTGTGGAACATTCCATTGGTTTCCGTGGTAGCTGTGGAACATTCCATTGGTTTCCATGGTGACCGTGGAACATTCCATTGGTTTCCATGGTAACTGTGGAACATTACATTGGTTTCCATGGTGACTGTGGAACATTCCATTGGTTTCCGTGGTAACTGTGGAACATTCCATTGGTTTCCGTGGTGACCGTGGAACATGCCATTGCTTTCCATGGTGACCGTGGAACATTCCATTGGTTTCCATGGTAACTGTGGAACATTCCATTGGTTTCCATGGTGACTGTTGAACATTCCATTGGTTTCCGTGGTAACTGTGGAACATTCCATTGGTTTCCGTGGTGACTGTGGAACATTCCATTGCTTTCCGTGGTAACCGTGGAACATTCCATTGCTTTCCATGGTGACCGTGGAACATTCTATTGCTTTCCATGGTGACCATGGAACATTCCATTGCTTTCCATGGTGACTGCACCACAAACTTTTTTTTTTTCTGCACTATATTTTTTTCTCCAAGGCAATGGATCCTCCCATGAGCTGTTCTTGATGGGGGCAGGTGGAAGCGTCATCCCTGGGAGAGCGTCACGCACACACACTGCGGTTAGATGAACATTACTGGTAGTTTTGTGCTTGATAGTGGTAGGACAAACCTTTATCCCCCCCCCCCCCCCCCCCATCCCAATAAATACACAGATAACTTGCTGGCTAAAAGGTCACAGTTATATTTATGAAGATCACCTGCATCGAAATTATTAAATTGCTAATAACATATAGCTGTACTTATCAAACTTTAAAACATCCTAAAATTAATGTTATAAAAAAAATCAGTACTATAATGAGTACCAAATAAATAAATAACCGGGTGTCACCAAATGAATACCTGTAACAAACAAGTGGTAGCGTGCCGCCGTATAACTCCTAGGTCACTAGGATGGGGCCTCCGAGGATCTGACGCAGGCCCCCAATTTGCTCACCAGGGACCAGCCAGTGGTGAGCCCGCGCATTTAGCCACCTAGCTACTGCTACCCGGGTTGGTCATACCCGAGACGACCCACCCCCAGCACTGACGTCCGACCTCGGGAAGACCCCCCCGCCAGTCACACGTAAAATTATCAAATTGCTACCTAAAGGGAAGGGAGGGAGGGAACAAAATAATTCTCTTTCAAAGAGGAAGTGGGAATGAGTGCGCACTGCTTATATAACATTACCTAGCCCCCAGGTTCATCATGCCCGACCCCTGCCTTGCATTGATTGGGCCTTATGACCTGATTGACATAAGGCCAACTGATAAGGGAATGGGGATGTATTGTCCAACCCTGTCATGCTGACCTTACACTTATTTTATAGTTATACTGGTTTACTTGCAACCAACTTTAGCGAAAAGGTCTGCTTTAACTGAGGGTCTCCATCTGCACATACCCTCTCTAGATATTCCCAACCTCAGAGCGTACAGACGTGGGTACTCCAGGAAAAAAAACAACTTTCCTTCCAAATTGTTGAAGTATCATAAATTCCAGCAAGTGAAAGAGATAAGAAACTCCGCACATATTTGCCCCCCGTTTTTGTTTGGAGGGGGTGGGGGGGGTATCCTGTCCCGTTGCTCTTGGGTCTGTCCCGGAACAGTGCACAGGCAGCATTGCGTTTAAGCTCTGTAAGTCTGGCAGACACACACAGCCTAAACCCCGCGAGAAATGAGCTCCGGACCCCTGGAATCTGTACCGGCTAGCTTGCAGCTCATCGATTCAGGCTCAGGCAACCCTTGATTCCACTCCTTTTCACCCTCGCACCGTCAAACAGAAAGTTGACTGCCTTGTGCCAGGGCTTGACGGCTTGTTTTAGGAGCCAGCCTGCTTGTTTTAGGAGCCAGGGAGTAGAGTGCCATGAAACACAATCAAAATAGTGTTGAGCCAGCAGTAGTGATTTCAGGAGCCAATGTCTGCCTGGGATTTGTCAAGACCCGCCTCTTTGGCCCCTGCCCGCTTCTCTTTGGATTTCATCCATTAGAGGCCCTCTTATATCATCTCCGCAGTTACCAGTATGACTGTACGAATGAACGCAGAGCATGTTCAAGGACTTTCTCACCTCACGAGGCTGGTTCATGTTAATTCATCTTTAACCACTGACTAATCATCCTCATTGTTTAGTGTTCCCTGGCAATCTGCATCTCTGCTTTTATTCCAGTCACTAGCACACACCGTCTGTAATTATGACTAACTCCTTCTATTATTTGACTTCTCCCTCCATTGGGAAGTCTCTATAAACCTTCCTTATCATGTGACTGCGGAGAATACAGAAAAAACGCTCTATACATTGCAATCAAATTCACAAAAATAAGAGAGAGAGATATGGTTTCACCGTCTGTGTGTTTATGACATCACCAAGTGACTTGCTATGCAGATTACACATGTGGTCATTTGCATGTCAAGCTACAGATGATGTCATAAACAGGAGACACCTTTTATTTCTCTTATTTTATGCATTTACATGCAGTGTTGCTAGCCCCATTCTCTGCATTCTCGTGGTAAATTGAAACTGTTTTTATTCCTAGCTCTATTGTGTTTACTGGAGACGGGATTCGGTTACCGTATAACGAGTCCTCCCCCATTCTCCTGCTACCTGTTCTTTGGCATCTTCACAATAATTGTTTTGTCGGAAACCTCAGGTTACGTGGAATCCAAGCCGGCTCTGATCTTATGATGAGGCTACTCTTTTTTTTCCAACGTTGAAGGCTGTAAGCCGTTTTAAAGCCCACCGTGCCGATTCCAGCACAGGCTTCGCGGGATGATAGCCCACCATAAAGCCCCCTCCAACAGAGACGCAGGCCCCTTATGGATCTTGATGGCCCACGGGGTTTAGCATGCTAGGACATCATTTAAATGATTGGTTCATGAAGAAGTTACTTTTTTTTGTTTTATAAAGGAGTATATTTAAACATTAAAGCGACTAGTTGTGCAATCTGGTCTCTACTAACCTTTTGCAAGAGGGATAAATCAATCATTAGTTCTTCAGCTGGGGAACAAAGGGTTTATATTAAGAGCACAGGAATCAATGTATTTTATTTTAATTTTTTTTTAAAGGGATTGTGTTACCAGGAAGTCCTGTGTGTATTTATTTGTAGGTTGCCAAGTGCACATCTCTTTTTGCGAAAGTCACCGTACAGAAATAAGTATAGCAAGGGCAGCCGGGGATTCTGGGTGAGTCAGAGACCGTCAGGAATGGGTGCATGACTTAGCAGGGGAATTTGTTTGGGTGGAGGGGGCTGTGGCAGTTGGCAGATGGGGTTTGGTGGTTCCTCCTGGATATTCTCAGAGGTCTGGAGTAAGCAATCGATTCATTTCGCATCAGCATGTCTAAATGTGTACTGTGCTGAGTTACAGTCAGGTCGAACTTGAAAAGTGCAGTCCCAAGTGCTTCGTAAAGAGATGCTAAGAATAATAATGGAGCCAGAGATGCAGGGGCGGAAATCCCAGTCTGGGTACCGCATTGAAACAATGACGCGCTCTCACCTGTCCCATGTGGGATAGCAGATTCCGAGGAATTGCAATCCGCGAGCCGGATGGGGTTGCCTGGTCACCCTGCTATTTGTATCACGTTGCAAGTTGCTACATTTGGCTCACCCGAAACCCAATCCGGCCTCACGTCACTGGCCGTAGCAGTCACTCTGCACCTTTGAACCAAATTACGAGACCAGTTTGTTTCTCCGCAACATGCAATCGTCATGTCTCGTTCTGCAATCTGACAGTTACTGGCCAGGCATGGCGTACTGTACGGGGGGGGGGGTGATTATGAGCCACATGTGACCAGGATTCTCCCTGTATAAGCTCAGAGCTGAATTGGCGGTTGAATCACAGCCCACCAAAGCAATATTAACCCTTTACTGGCCAAGGAAGGACTACGCCAATGGTTCCAAAGCGTTTGGTCTTCCGCCCTCCCCTTCCGCCCCCCTCCTTCCTCAACGTTTTGACCCCTAGTCATCAATGAAGTTGTCATTAAATGGATACCCTCTATCAACTGCCATAGCTATTTCTGTTTTTCTGTTTTGTTTTTCCTTTCCCTGTATTTAGCCCCCCCATGGTTGGTTTGTGAACCTGTAACAGTGAAAGATATCCTGACACGCTCTGCTTGGACTACTCCCCCCCCCCCCCCCTTTCTGGATATGCCATGTGCCCCCCCCCCCCAGGTTGGGAAGCGACGGTCAGTGGTGTCAGGTGGAATTCCACCATGATATCAGGGTGACCTAGAATATCCGGATGGTGTACATAAGCTAGACCAGATTGTGATGACATCATAAAAATGACTTACTAGAACCATTTAATGGTTCTTTCGTTGTCGATTTGGTAGCCACAAATGTCTGACGCACCAGTAAATTAAAAGGAAGGGTTAAAAGTCCTTATAATGCATAAATGCAGAGTCTCTTGATGGCTTCAAAGCTGTCGATACTGCCTCCACAATGACTGATCTCACATTTCTTACCCTCTGCATAACATTGCCAGCACTTCCATTCTTTACATTCATACTCTAAACCTGCATTACCTATGGATTTTATATTTAATTTATTTTTATTTGCTTATTTGCTTTCTCTTCTACGAATGGAAAAAGGTACATGTTGGCAGGCCGACCTACAGATTCAAGGATACTGAGCTTGCACTGGATGCATGCAGCTCTGACTAAGCACGGGAGCCTGTGATGTCACAGTCTGGACTGATATGGAAGTGGGGAGGTTCCCGGGCTGTGATTGGCTCTAGCTGGTGGTGATGTCACAAAGAGTTCCAGCTGGAGAAATACATAAGAGGGAAGCCTCGGAGCATGAGGAGCAGAAGTGAAATCTATTCCCAAGAAGCTGGCAATAGATTAAGGACACATACAGACAAGCACTGCAAGGAATCTCTCTTTCCCAAGGATATTTAAACCAGCAGAACATCTCTACCAGTAAGTCACTCAGCCAATTATTTTTACTGCAGATTCCAACACCCCAGACATCTATACATGCATGCATCTTAGCAGGAGTTATGCCAATGCAGAATTAGCACAGTGTGGCCATCCGTGGCATGTTATTAAATTAATGAGGCTTCAATAAAACCATTTCCTGTTTATGGGATCTATGACTGCAAAGCTAATCTAGTAATATTGTCTAGGAAATCCCTTTCCCAAATGATCTGCATATATAAAAGTTAAATATGCTTTGTGGGGTTTTTCATTTATAAATAATGCAGGTGGTATCTGCAGAGCATGACTGTGTATTTGTGCATATGATATATATATAAATATTTGTTGTATGTTGCATTGTACAATTCCTGCAGGACTGCTATATGGATTGTTTCAGTGTGATAATGCAGATTAAATGATACTCCAAAGCTTCTCCTAAAAACATTGACTAAATACATAGTAACCTTAGTAAATAGATACAGGGATACCTCCAATCAGCAGCTCCATATTCTTTAGAATAATTAAAGTGTAGCCTGGTTTACCTAGAGTTTGTAACTTTATTTCTGTTAGAGAAGACTTGTGCCTATGTCCCCACTAAACGCTGGGGATATACAGGACAAAGCACAGGGAGAGCAATAACATCTCTCGATGTGATGATTCATTCATGAGGAAGATTGGGATCTGAGATGACAGGCAGGCGTGAGACATTGGTATTACAGCTGGAGAGATGGAATGGCATTGGGATAATGAGGACAGAGGGTTGCTAGTTTAACCCACAGCCTGCTGGTTTGGTGGAGCAAAGCCTTTTGGCGCAAAGGGTTATCTGGTCCTACTGAAAGGACAACTATAGACAAAAATAACTGATGGTAAATTAAAATATAGCATTAGACATTTTACCTAGAAATGCTTTAAAGAAAGAATACAAATAAAGTGACTTTTTGAGCCCCCTTTGCTCTGTATAGCTCTATCAGGGGGCGGACATGTTGTTTAGAATCTTTGCTCTGTATAGCTCTATCAGGGGGCGGACATGTTGTTTAGAATCTTTGCTCTGTATAGCTCTATCAGGGGGCGGACATGTTGTTTAGAATCTTTGCTTTTTATAGCTCTATCAGTGGATGGACATGTTTAGAATCTTTGCTCTGTATAGTTCTATCAGGAGGCAGACATGTTTAGAATATTTGCACTGTATAGCTCTGTCAGGGGATGGACATGTTGTTTAGAATCTTTGATCTGTATAGCTCTGTCAGGGGATGGACATGTTGTTTAGAATCTTTGCTCTGTATAGCTCTATCAGGGGAAGGACATGTTTAGAATCTTTTCTCTGTATAGCTCTATCAGGAGGCGAACATGTTTAGAATCTTTGCTCTGTATAGCTCTATCAGGAGGTGAACATGTTTAGAATCTTTGCTCTGTATAGCTCTATCAGGAGGCAAACATGTTGTTTAGAATCTTTTCTCTGTATAGCTCTATCAGGGGGCTGACATGTTGTTTAGAATCTTTGCTCTGTATAGCTCTATCAGGGGCAGACATGTTGTTTAGAATCTTTGCTCTGTATAGTTCTATCAGGAGATTGACATGTTGTTTAGAATCTTTGCTCTGTATAGCTCTATCAGGAGGCAAACATGTTGTTTAGAATCTTTGCTCTGTATAGCTCTATCAGGGAGCGGACATGTTGTTTAGAATCTTGGGTCAGAGCTGTCCGATTTTCTTTCACTAAACCACATGAAAAGTAATTGGCATTTTTCTCCCGGGCGACAGTATGTGTAGCTCTCCTTCCATTTGTATTCATGGATGTCCAATAGTTAATGGCCTGTCCCTCTCTGTCTTTGCCCCTTCTCTCCCTTTAGAAATGACTCTGAACCGCAGCGACAGGCTGAAGAACCTGGAGAAGAGGAGGGGTAGTATGCCCTTCTCCATGCACCATCAGCTTCACCGGAGGAGCATGCCCGTGGACGACAAGGAGCTGCATGGCAAAACCACGGCCGGGGATCTCGCCCACTTTGTCCGCTGTCCGTCTTATAACCCAGCGGACGAGCACCGCGAAGGCTGGGCCTCAGACTCCTCGGACTCTGTCATCTCCTCCGGCAGCGACTCCGAAGACCACGTGTTTAAAGTAATCCTGCTGGGGGAACATGGCGTGGGGAAGTCCAGCCTGGCCAGGATCTTCGGGGGTGTGGAGGATTTACACGATGTGGAAGAAGCAGGTAAGATAATGTCTTAAAAGGACCAAACATTCTGCATTTACCATGCCTTGCGTGCAAAACACGTGCATTCAAAACGTGGTAGGAAAGCTTAATACACAGCTTCACGCATAAAATAGAAAGTAACTGATGTCTAATACACTCTGTGCACATGTAACCAATCAGATGCGAAACGCATTGGGTTCTATTTGCTAATCAGTGAAGGGGACCAGGGAATTGCAAAACCCAGGCATTAAAACACAACTG
This sequence comes from Pelodytes ibericus, assembly GCA_036172795.1. NCBI lineage: Eukaryota > Metazoa > Chordata > Amphibia > Anura > Pelodytidae > Pelodytes > Pelodytes ibericus. Next base: position 201,820,586 of record CM069862.1, on the reverse strand, counting down.
TTGAAGAAAAAAAAGGAAGTTCTCATTGAGAGATTGGATCGTGTGTAGACATTTTAAATAGAAATGCTTTAATGAAATAATACACAGCTCTCTCTATTTGTATAGCGCTATCAGGGGGCGGACATATTGGGTCAGGACTTCCTTCATCTGGCCCAAGATTCTAAACAACATGTCCGCCCACTAGATAGAGCTATACTCAGCACAGACAGCTCAATAAGGTTTATTATTAATATGATTTCATTAAATGAGTTTAAAATGTTTACACCTGGGCTGTTAATTAAACACAACTGATTGACGGCTTTAACAAGCAAGCCGGACTCATTCCCTTGCCTATTTTTCTAGCTCAGCTACCAATGACCGTAGTTGTTGTTCCCTTGAGCCATCCAGTGGCTGAATCTGTGGTCCTGTAGCAGATAGAGCAGCTAGTTTTGCTTTCCAAGCAGTAGTGGGTGAAGCCGTTGCCTCCATTATCCCCCCCGCACCCCCCCGCCTCACGCACGTGCGCTGTTTACTAGAAGCACTCCTGATGATGGTTATATTTAGCTGCACTTAGCTAGTTTTCCGACACTTGTCATGCTCTCTATGACAGCTAATCAGTAAAACACCGTGCTGAGCAGAATCTTTAGGTTACCGTCAGATAATGAGGCAGCGCCTCCAAATATCCGTTATTACAATAACGTTTGTTTTTTCCTTTTTTTCTTCCAGGAAATACGTACGACAGATCCGTCATGGTGGACGGCGAGGAAGCTTGCCTCCTGGTCTTTGACATTTGGGAGCAGGTACGTGGCTGGTCATACCTATATATTTTTTTTTAAATAAAAAGTTTTTTTTTGCTGCCTTTGTTGAGGCAGAGCTCGCCTAACCCATGTAAATGACTCTCTCCTTATCGATTGGGTTTCAGGACAATAACCATTGGCTCCATAACCAGTGCATGAAGATGGGGGATGCCTACGTCATTGTCTACTCGGTGACGGACAAAGCGAGTTTCGAAAAGGCTTCCGAGCTGCGGATCCAGCTGAGGAGAGCCAGACAAACAGAGGACATCCCTATCATCCTGGTGGGAAACAAAAGTGACTTGGTCCGATCGCGAGAAGTTTCAGTAGAGGGTAAGTAACGATTATCCCTGAATACCCACCGGATTAAGGACACAGAACTAAGGAATGCATTTGAATAGTTACGCTGACCACCCCAATAATGCAGCTTCTCAGAGTACATATTGCCAGGTCAACGCGCTAGAAGAGCTCAGCTGGCCATGGATAACCCAGTCAGCAAAAATAAAGCTATGTTTAGCTGAAAGATTGCTTTAATTGTAAGCATTTTGAATATAAATGCTTTGATGAAGGAATACAAATAAGGTGTCACAGTGAGTTCTCTTTGTAGAACACTATCAGGGAGCAGACATGTCGTTTAGAATCTTCCTTTGTCTGACCCAATATGTCTGCCCCCGTAGAGCTATACAGGCAAAGCAGGATCACTAACTGTATTTGTATTCTTTCATTAGTGCATTATCTATTTAGAATGCTTACATGTAATGCAATCTGGCAGTGAATAAGAACATTTTTGCTGAAAATCCTTTAATTTTTTTTTAAACTCTCACTTTTTTAGCAGTGCATTATTCAGGGCCAACTTCTAGCAGGAGGAACTCACCTGATCCCATGCACAATGTATAGCTAAGTCAGTGACATTATAGAAATCTGCCATGTGGGTTTCTCCGGTAAGATATCTCACCTGGTTCTCCTTTATTCTTCATTTCAGAGGGAAGGGCCTGCGCCGTCGTGTTTGATTGTAAGTTCATTGAGACCTCGGCTGCTCTGCATCACAACGTGAAGGACCTCTTCGAGGGTATCGTGCGCCAGATACGGCTACGGAAAGACAGCAAGGAAGACAACGCCAGACGAATGGCCAGCAGCAAGCGACGGGAAAGCATCGGCAAAAAGGCCAAGAGGTTCCTCGGCAAGATCGTAGCCAAAAACAACAAGAAAATGGCATTTAAACAGAAATCCAAGTCTTGCCACGACTTGTCTGTGCTCTGAGAAATCTTTTATTAGCGCTTTGGTGGGGCGGCCGACATCCCAGGCGAACTGAACACTTACTGGACGCCAAATGGAGATCTATAAATGATCATTTAATTTTCTAACCTATGCCTTAACAACGCCAGGTGGCAAGATCTCAGTTGCGCTGGTGAAGAACGGATAAGTGTGCAAGATTTGACGCCGGCAGACAAATTTGCAACAGACGCCAACTGGAGGGCGCCTCTCTCTCTCTTCGAAAAAAAAAGACGTTATCATTAAGACTTTTGTGTATTAAAACTTGAAATCTTGTACGCAGGCTCGTACATGCAGACATATTTTTTTTCTTACCGACCATGTATTCGAAATCACATAGGCACAGAGACTTGTGAATTGGCAATGTAAGCTACTAACTGACTTGCACTCCCAGTAACCGTTATAAAATGGATTTAACTATTTGTTTACATGCAGATTTTATAATAAACTATTTACCGTTATTAGAACCTTTTTACTTGTTTCTTCTGGCTGGTGCAATACAGGGGGAGAGAAGTCACTGTAATGAGGCAGACTGGCCGAACACCCAATGGGAAACTATTCCCCATCTTGATTCCTATTGGCTACACATGTGTATTAGAATGTAGGGATGCAGATACAATATAGTGACGGAAAGGAATCAAAACCAAATGTAATTTGAGAAAATGTACACTTGTACCTCCCAGTTTAAATCTACAAAAGGAAGTCGAGCTCCTCCCCTTTTTTACTGACCATTCTTTTTTAGAATGTTCTGATAGTATGATGTCGTTCTTACTGCTTGACTACATTCTACCACGGGATTCTAAAAGGAGTGGTCAGCAAAAAGGGGAGGGGCTAGGAATGTCTTTTTTTGTAAACATAATTGGTGAGAGATAACTGAATATTTTCCTAAACCTTTTATTTGAACGAATTTTCAAATTGGTCCGTACTTACATAATACACTATTTTTGTGTGTTTTAAGTCCTTCTATCCTTCATTATCTACCTTGACTGGGGGGGTTGATGGCTGCAGATATTCCGAGAGTTCAGGTTAATAGGGGTCCCGTAGGTCGGTGATGGTGAAATGTAAGAGAATTTTTTTCCCAGCTTTGCCTTGGAAGTGTCTGCAGTGGTATCGGAGCTGCGGCCAGATCTCCCCTGTCAGCACAGAGGCAGTTTGTAAGGATTGCTGTTTTAACCCTATTAATATTTAATGATCTAAATGCCCTTGGTAATGCTAGAGCATCTTTTCCTGAGCACTTAGTAGTCCACTGCCAGCCTGGCAGCCAATATATCCTTCATTTAAATCCTGCTCTACAGAGGGAATTTATTGCTGAGCAAAAATAAATGATAATAATCTGGATGAAAATCTAAGCCTAACTCACTTTGCTCGTATGTACGGTTGTCCTGAAGTTAGTCCTCGCTGAAGACTGAAACCCAATTTATCTGCAATTTTACTCTATGCCACAGCTGGATATTTTTGTATAAAATCCTGTGAATGCCTTTTCTTTTTTTCGGTTTGGATGTAAAAATCTTACCCTAGTTTCGGTCAGTTTAGTGGCAGCTTTTAAGAATGCGTCACTGTATTAAATCAGGTCTGATTGAAACACCTGATAATTAAAGGGACAGTCTAGTCTCCAAACTCACTTTGGTGCAAGATGAAGATCAATGCTTGTATAATGCACAGGTTTTTTATCCCTGTGTGATTTGATGCAGGCATTCTGCATAAATCACATTTTTAAAAAGCCCTCCACAGTGATAACTCTGCATGTTTACTGCAGGTGCGGCTGCACTGATTATATAGACACTGAGCATATACATTTTTGTTTCCGTTAGTCACTTCCTGTGCTCTTCAAATTGATTATATTGTGTGGACTCTAAGTGACCTTGCTCTTGTACACAGTAGGATCTCTTAACAGTGCAACACATTGTCTGATGACATCACCAGAGAGACGGGAAATTCCACTGGTTTGAATGAATTTATTCTCATTGGTTTCTGCAGCAAAAAGACAAAAGGAAATGACTTTTGCTCAGCTAGTGTGGGCAGTCCTGGTTTCTTGCAAACTGCTATAATTTAACAATTTCATCTAGCTGTAAGTATTTTATATTTTAAGCAAAGCAAAATGCAAAACATGTATTTTAAAGTACTTTGAAAGCACATTAATATGCATTAATATTTGGAAGACGCATTCTGGGCACTCTACCTTAAAGTATTGTGTCCCATATAGTGTATATGTAGTGATTGCATTATTAGGTAAAATAATACTTGAACATATCTCTAATTTACTCTTCAATCCTTGAGTGTAAAATATTTCGAACTAGCGCGTACTAGCATGTATACTCCGAGCAAAGGGATGATCAAGCTGTCGGGAGAGATTATGGCGAGTTCTGGGCTTTTTGTCCTAGGAGCTTTTTAATAGTAAGATATAACATATGACGAAAATAATGGGATCTTAAGAAAGCTCTTCCTTCTTCTGGCGATAAAAATAGTATATATACCGTATTTATCGGCGTATAACACGCACTTTTTCTCCCTGAAAATAGGGAGAAAATGGTGTGTGCGTGTTATACGCCGAACAAAAAAAAAAAATCTAAAACTTACCTCGTTCCTGCTCTGTCCCCCGGTGCTCTGAAGCTGCGTGGCTGTGAGGGAAGCGTTGTGCGCTCCCCTCCAGCCGCGCGGTCAATAAAGTGTGTTTTTTTTAAAACAAACTTTATTGACCGCGCGGCTGAAGGGAAGCTCACAATGCTTTCCTCACAGCCACGCAGCTTCAGAGCACCGGGGGACAGAGCAGGAACGAGGTAAGTACTGGGGTCTGGGGAAGGGGGGTGGCATAACGAGCATACTAAGGGGCAATATCCTGGCATATTGGGGGCAATATCATGGCATATTAAATGGCATATTGGGGGCAATATCCTGGCATAATAAATGGCATATTGGGGGCAATATCCTGCATATTAAATGGCATATTGGGGGCAATATCCTGCATATTAAATGGCATATTGGGGGCAATATCCTGCATATTAAATGGCATATTGGGGGCAATATCCTGCATATTAAATGGCATATTGGGGGCAATATCTGGCATATTAAATGGCATATTGGGGCAATATCCGGCATATTAAAATGGCATATTGGGGCAATATCCGGCATATTAAAATGGCATATTGGGGGCAATATCCTGGCATATTAAAATGGCATATTGGGGGCAATATCCTGCATATTAAAATGGCATATTGGGGGCAATATCCTGGCATATTGGGGGCAATATCCTGCATATTAAATGGCATATTGGGGGCAATATCCTGGCATATTAAAATGGCATATTGGGGGCAATATCCTGCATATTAAATGGCATATTGGGGGCAATATCCTGGCATATTAAAATGGCATATTGGGGGCAATATCCTGCATATTAAATGGCATATTGGGGGCAATATCCTGCATATTAAATGGCATATTGGGGGCAATATCCTGCATATTAAATAGCATATTGGGGGCAATATCCTGCATATTAAATGGCATATTGGGGGCAATATCCTGGCATATTAAATGGCATATTGGGGGCAATATCCTGGCATATTAAATGTCATATTGGGGGCAATATCCTGGCATATTAAATGGCATATTGGGGGCAATATCCTGCATATTAAATGGCATATTGGGGGCAATATCATGCATATTAAATGGCATATTGGGGGCAATATCCTGCATATTAAATGGCATATTGGGGGCAATATCCTGCATATTAAATGGCATATTGGGGGCAATATCCTGCATATTAAATGGCATATTGGGGGCAATATCCTGCATATTAAATGGCATATTGGGGGCAATATCCTACATATAATGGCATATTGGGGGCAATATCCTGCATATTAAAATGGCATATTGGGCTTCAAAGTTCTTAGTTTAAGTTCTTAATTTTTTTTTCCTGAAATTTCCTTCTTAAAATGAGGTGCGTGTTATACGACGGCGCGTGTTATACGCCGATAAATACGGTATATATTATGTGTGGGCACATTATACAGGAACAGTTAAAATTACAGTTAAACACAAAAATCGCAGAAGAAAAAATACAGCCTCTGTCGCTACGGGGTTAAAGAGATGTATGGGCAAATAAGAAATAAAAAAGGAGTCATTGACTTACCTATTTGCAAGCAGGTTACTTTCATTGTAGTGTTTCAAGAGGCTGTGTTTAGAGTCACAGCTGTACATCAAGAGGTGACTCATTGCGTACAATCTGCATGGTGCAGCTCTCTCAAGAGCCTTGTAGTCGGCCTTCTTGAATGTTACCAGGCATGTGAATAAACCAAAATGTTTAACTATTGTGTGACCAGAAGGATCTGAAAAGGGATTGAAGAGCAATAGTATAGCTCGGAATCTTGGGTCAGATATCGCTTCATCCAACCCAAGATTCTAAACAACATGGCCGCCCCTTGATAGAGCTCTACGGAGCAAAGAGGGCTCAATAAGGTTCTTTATTTGTATTCTTTCATTAAGGCATTTCTATTTAAAATTCCTACAATTCATGCAATCTTTCAAGTAAACAGGACCTCATTTTTTGCTGACAGTTGACCTTTAAAGTGAAATGCGTTGGCTTAGGTGACTTTGCCCCAAGAGGTTTAAAAGAACCTCAGGTGTCAGCACTAGCTAGAGAACATGGAATTTGTTTCCGTAAACACAGCCAGCTAATCTCTCAGTAAAATGGACATTTGGCAATAGAAGTTGTTATTTTAGAAGAGAAGGGGATTCCCATAACATTTCTTAAACACCGCTTTAAATAAATATTCTGATCGCAGTAATCCTCATTGTGTCTTGTACCACGGGGTATGTGTGCTCTCAAGCATGGAAGACTGAGCTTGGCTTTGGTTATGTTTTTTTTTTCCCTTTTAAGTTCTGTACAGAACCCTCTGCAATAGACTTGTGACCTTGGGCCTTGGACTTGTGACCTTGGCTTCTGGGGCGGTCTTGGTTTCCCCCCTTGCTATGCCTCCTGCCAAGTGTTAAAACTGAGATTTCTATTATTATTCCATTTCAGCTCGCATGCTAAAACTTTTAACATTCATTTTGAAAATAAAAAAATTAAAAATTTGCTTACGTTCATTAGTAATATTTATGAAGCACTACACAAAGCTTTCAGGGACTGCGCTCCTGTTAGCGATTGGTGGAATTTTAACTCCAAAGTAAATTATTAACACTCAACGTTTTTTTGTTTTTTACATATTAGCAGTTCATTAATGTATTTTCTGTCCTTCAAGAACCCGGTGAGGTAGGACGCGTTTCGATTTTCTACGAAGTGAGTTGCCCTTTTAAGACTTTGCTTACTTTGTATTTTGTTCATATTTGGAGTATTATTACGATGTTGTCTGGCTGATAAAAAAAAAGCATTGGAATCTGCAACCAGTTCACATTGTTTTAAACACTTAGACATACAACTGATGTGATTCCATTGTGGGCTGATTGAGTATTAATAGGTCTGTACCAGTGATCGGTGATGCTGAATGTCTCTTATTATCTGTGATTTTGGTTTAATTCTTGATTGCCATCGGGATCTATGGTATAACGGGGGAGAAAGCAACCGATGGGTATTCTCTGGTGTGTCAGGCGAATATTCGCTAAACAGTGAATTGAAAAAGAGTGATTTTTCCAATTATGCCACTGTTGTAAATCATTTGTCACTTTGCCACAATTCACTTAATAAACCCAAAATTTATTTTCATCCTTAATTCTTTCTTCTACCTCTCTTTCCCTTTCTGCTTTCTCCCCCTTATTTTCTTTCTTTTCACCATTATTTTGTTCCTTTTTTGTTTCTTCCCCTCCCTTCCTTCCTTCCCCTCCCTTCCTTCCCCTCCCTTCCTTCCTCTCCCTTCCTTCCTCTCCTTTCCTTCCTCTCCCTTCCTTCCTCTCCTTTCCTTCCTCTCCCTTCCTTCCCCTCCCTTCCTTCCTTCCCCTCCCTTCCTTCCCCTCCCTTCCTTCCTCTCCCTTCCTTCCTCTCCCTTCCTTCCTCTCCCTTCCTTCCCCTCCCTTCCTTCCCCTCCCTTCCTTCCTCTCCCTTCCTTCCCCTCCCTCCCTTCCTTCCCCTCCCTTCCTTCCTCTCCCTTCCTTCCCCTCCCTTCCTTCCTTCCCCTCCCTTCCTTCCCCTCCCTTCCTTCCTCTCCCTTCCTTCCTCTCCTTTCCTTCCTCTCCCTTCCTTCCCCTCCCTTCCTTCCTTCCCCTCCCTTCCTTCCCCTCCCTTCCTTCCTCTCCCTTCCTTCCTCTCCCTTCCTTCCTCTCCCTTCCTTCCCCTCCCTTCCTTCCCCTCCCTTCCTTCCCCTCCCTCCCTTCCTTCCCCTCCCTTCCTTCCCCTCCCTTCCTTCCTCTCCCTTCCATCCTTTTTTTCCCATTTTTGGCCTTTCCTTCCTTTCCCTCTCTACCTTCCTTATTTCCTACCTTCCTCTCCTCCTTTCCTTCATTTCTCTCCCACCCTTTATTTCCCTCTACCTTCCTTCCAGTCACTCTTCGTTTGTTTGCTCATTCCTTCCTTCCCCTCCTTTCTTTCCTTTCCCTCACTCTCCCTTGCTTCCTCCAATCATCACGCCCTCCTTTCCTTCCTTTTTTCCTCTTTGTTCATTTCTTCTTTCATTCTTGCTTTCTTCCTTCCTCGTTCTCCTTTCATTCCTTCTTTCATTCTTGCTTTCTTCCTTCCTCGTTCTCCTTTCATTCCTTCTTTCATTCTTGCTTTCTTCCTTCCTCGTTCTCCTTTCATTCCTTCTTTCATTCTTGCTTTCTTCCTTCCTCGTTCTCCTTTCATTCCTTCTTTCATTCTTGCTTTCTTCCTTCCTCGTTCTCCTTTCATTCCTTCTTTCATTCTTGCTTTCTTCCTTCCTCGTTCTCCTTTCTTTCCTTCTTTCCCTTCCTCTTCCTCTACTTCCTTAGTTCCGCTCCTTCTTCCTTTCTCTCCACCCTCCTTCCTTCTTTCCTCTCTCTCTTCCGCCCTTTCTTTTTTCCTTCCTCCCAATGTGTTGCGAGTGTCTACTCCCGAGCAGTGGAGATGATAAGACACGTGATCTTCCTTGTAGTAATTTGATAATTTTACAGTTACTTTGTTTGGATGTAACATTGTGTGACTTAGCTGCCCCACCTTTGCCCTCTCTTAGCAAGGTAGTTAGTCCAGTATCGTATGCACACTTAGCCCTTTTACTCCGGCTATTGTGGACTGAAACTCCCATGTAATTCAGCCAGCCAAGTGTCACGGACCCCAGTAAATGTCCACCATGCGCAATGATGGTTCCTATGTGTTAGAGGCATACGTAAAAAGCCTTTGGAGCCTTAGTGCCACAAGGAGAAAGCTGGCTGGCCTCTTCTTGAATATACAGAGATGTAAACAGAAGTCAGGTATGTCTGTCTGTGTATCTTGAGACGCTCCCAGCATGCATTGCGTTACGCAAGGGTCTATTATTGAGATCATTGTTGGCAGGACCAGCCGGGGAGTGACAGATGATGGGGAGCAGAAGAGGCAGGGATAAGAAGAGCAGAGCATCCCTGGTTACTTTCCCTGGCTGTGTTTAAATTCCCTCTATTTATAATAATTAAAATCTGCCTTGTAATTACCAGACTATCAAGAGCCAACCAGGTGGTCTTCCAGGCATTTATCAATAATGATCGAATTCTTTGGATGCTTTGCAGGTCTCCCCAAAAGTGCATAATGTCCCCGTGGCACGTACAACGCTAACGGGTCTGCTCAACAAAGAGAGGATTAAGACGGGAATTTCAAAAGTTAAGGCCAGAGTAGCCGAGTTGGAAAGATTCTCCCGTTCAGCGGCATTGCAGAATTTTTCCCAACTCGGCTACCTTGGCCTAAAGTTTGAAATTCCCATCCCCTTTCCATGAAATTCTCTCTTTATCGAGTAAACTTTCAAGTGTAAAAAAGAAAAAACATTAAAAAAAAGAGAAACTGCTGGGAATTGAGAAGGGAATGTAAAACTTAAGGCTAGGTTGGAAAAAATTCCTCCATTCACCTAGTCTTCAAACTCGACTACTTTCCCCTTGCGTTTGCAATTCTCTTGTCAGCTCCATTATGGGTCTATTCACTCAAATTTGACTTTGGAGCGCGACTTTCATTTTTAGTCATTTGGCTCCTGAATTTGACTTATTCTCAAAATGAAAATCGACTTCCAAAGTGGAAGTTTAGTGATCAGTCTTTACAGAAGGAGACTTTATACATCAAAGATACAAAAAGAATTGCATGGATTTAATAAGGGGGGAAACAATTCTCCCATTCACCTGAAATCCCTTTCTCAATTCCCTGATGTGGGTGCTGCCAGCAAGAAATATGCCTCCAGCATCCGTGTAACCGATACAAAAGAACGGTACCTTGCCAAAGATGCTGGGGAGATACATTTGGTATAAGAAGCAATCTGATCATGTTTGGATCGAAAGAGAATAATGGGAGACGTAGTCCGTAAGCCTCGTAGCCCAAAGAGAATTATGGGAGACGTAGGCCGTAAGCCGTGTAGGCCAAAAGAGAATTATGGGAGACGTAGGTCGTAAGCCTTGTAGGCCAAAAGAGAATTATGGGAGACGTAGGCCGTAAGCCTTGTAGGCCTAAAGAGAAATATGGGAGACATAGGCCGTAAGCCTTGTAGACCTAAAGAGAGTTATGGGAGACGTAGGTCGTAAGCCTTGTAGGCCAAAAGAGAATTATGGGAGACGTAGGCCGTAAGCCTTGTAGGCCTAAAGAGAAATATGGGAGACATAGGCCGTAAGCCTTGTAGGCCAAAAGAGAATTATGGGAGACGTAGGTCGTAAGCCTTGTAGGCCAAAAGAGAATTATGGGAGACGTAGGTCGTAAGCCTTGTAGGCCAAAAGAGAATTATGGGAGACGTAGGCCGTAAGCCTTGTAGGCCTAAAGAGAAATATGGGAGACATAGGCCGTAAGCCTTGTAGGCCTAAAGAGAATTATGGGAGACGTAGGTCGTAAGCCTTGTAGGCCAAAAGAGAATTATGGGAGACGTAGGCCGTAAGCCTTGGAGGCCTAAAGAGAATTATGGGAGACTAGGGTTGCCACCTGGCCGGTATTTTACCGGCAGGCCGGTAAAAAATTGGCATCAGGCCAATGTTAAGTCTATGGAGACTGTACCAAGGCCGATATTTTTCTGAAGAAAAGGTGGCAACCTTATGGGAGACGTAGGCCGAAAGCCTCGCAGGCCCAAAGGAGAATTATGGGAGACGTAGGGCATAAGGCTCGTAGGCCCAAAGATAATTAAGGGAGACGTAGGCCATAAGCCTTGGAGGCCCAAAAGAGAATTATGGGAAACGTAGGCCGTAAGATTCGTAGCCCAAAGAGAATTATGGGAGACGTAGGCTGTAAGCCTCGTAGCCCTAAAAGAATTATGCTCCATGGGAGGCTTCTGTCCTCCCTGAGCTCGCCTTAGGACACCTGCGTTATGGTTTGACAGGTGTACCGCCCCAGTCATACTCCCCACCTGCCACTGTCCTAGGCCCAAAAAAATTATGGGAGACGTAGACCGTAAGCCTTGCAGGGCTAAAAGAGAATTATGGGAGACGTAGACCGTAAGCCTTGCAGGGCTAAAAGAGAATTATGGGAGACGTAGACCGTAAGCCTTGCAGGGCTAAAAGAGAATTATGGGAGACGTAGACCGTAAGCCTTGCAGGGCTAAAAGAGAATTATGGGAGACGTAGACCGTAAGCCTCATAAGCCCAAAGATAATTAAGGGAGACATAGGCCGTAAGCCTCGTAGGCCCAAAAGAGAATTATGGGAAATGTAGGCCGTAAGCCTCGTAGGCCCAAAGAGATTTATGGGAGACGTAGGCCGTAAGCCTCTTAGCCCAAAAGAGAATTAGGGAGACGAAGGCCGTAAGCCTCGTAGCCCAAAGAGAATTATGGGAGATGTAGGCCATAAGCCTCATAGCCCAAAGAGAATTATGGCATACATTGGCCGTAAGCCTTGTAGGTCAAAAGAGAATTATGGGAGATGTAGGCTGTAAGCCTTGTAGGCCTAAAGAGAATTATGGGAGCTGTAGGCCGTAAGCCTTGTAGGCCTAAAGAGAATTATGGGAGACGTAGGCCAAAAGAGAATTATGGGAGACATAGGCTGTAAGCCTTGGAGGCCTAAAGAGAATTATGGGAGACATAGGCCGTAAGCCTCATAGCCCAAAGAGAATTAAGGGAGACATAGGCCGTAAGCCTCGTAGGCCCAAAGAGATTTATGGGAGACGTAGGCTGTAAGCCTCTTAGCCCAAAGAGAATTATGGGAGACGTAGGCCATAAGCCTCATAGCCCAAAGAGAATTATGGCATACATAGGCCGTAAGCCTTGTAGGCCAAAAGAGAATTATGAGAGACGTAGGCTGTAGGCCAAAAGAGAATTATGGGAGACGTAGGCCGTAAGCCTTGTAGGCCAAAAGAGAATTATTGGAGACGTTGGCTGTAAGCAGCAGGCATACAGCAGTTTGACCCTCCTGGTCAGGATTTACCATGGGTATGGGCCATGTGCAGAATCATGCAATGCTGCTTTCTCTATAAGGCGTTTTGTTTAAGCTCGCTGTCACTGTTGCTTTAACGTTGCTGCTGCCGTTTATTAATTTGCATCAGCCGAGCCTCGGGAAAGGTGATGACGCTTGTGTAATTGGCTGGTGAGATGGAGGGGACACTGAGCTGGCAAAATCCGGTATATTCCTGAAAGCCGTCAGCAGTTCTAGGTAACTCTACGCTGCTTCCAGTCATTGGCTCTGAGGTTATAGCGACGGGGAGAGGTGACCTCGGCTGGAGAAACCCGCTGCTTATCAGTCCACTGACACTGCTGCTGATGTGTACAGCACCGAGCAGTGTGTGCCTCTCACGCCAAATGTGCGTCAGTCCACCGGCTCCCGGGATCATATTGTGCGTTCACAGGGAACTCACAGGCTGCACCATGTAACTCAATCATAGAGGTTTAGGGCTGTATCCATGAAAGAGAGAATGGAAGCAAATTGCAAACTCTGGCCATACGGATGTATTCACCTCTGCTATTTCCTTCTCAATGCCCTGCAGCTCCCGCTTTCGATCGCATCCCTCCTGGATTAATTAAAGGAATTCTGCCACTTAAACCATGTTTACCCAGCAAATGTACAAAATGAAACAAAAAAAGATGAAAAAATGATCTGTGCATGGAGCTGCAAACAATAAAAGAAACGGGGTCTTAAATGTGCCAGAGGCGTCTCCTGTTGATGACATCACCTCGGGGCTTGATATGCAAATGAACTACTATTCAGTGGGAAATGTATCATTTGCATATGAAGACACAGGTGATGTCATCAACAGGAGACACCCATTAAAACCCATTCTTCTCTTAATCTAGGCATTTGCTGCAATTCTGCCAACACAATATATAGATGATTTTTTATTCTCTTTGTTTAATACAAACTCAAAGCCGACTTGGAAACATTCTCCAATGCAGCTGAATGGAGAACGGATTCCCTGCAGTTCTCTCTTTTATTTGAGTAGATTATCGTAAACTCGGTTGTTAATTAGCAACTCATAGCTGCCAACATCGGCCATGTTTCCAGGGACAAATATTTGTTCCACATGCTGCAGAAAGAGCATGCAAAGTGCAGCCTGGCAGTATGTAGGATGGATATACACACAGACACACTCCAATTAATTAATCATGGTAGGTCATATGCGTATATCCGTCCTATATACTGCCAGGCCGCACTTTGCATGCTCTTTCTGCAGCATGTGGAACAAATATGTGTCCCTGAAATCATGGCAGATGTTGGCAAATATGTGGACTTATAAAGTTTACTGAACTTGAAAGGTGACCTCAATATCATTCTTGTTGAGTCACATGCTCAGTCTGCCTCTGGTCACATGTTTAATTCAGGGTCCTCTGGTGTTGTACTTTGCAGAGTAATGTTTTCTCTTAAGTATTGGAAAATCCCAACAGCAGCTACAGAGCCGATAATATAACTGTATTGATGTAACCTTTCCGTGCTCCCTACAGAAATAAATATCAGACCTGTCTGACGCCTGCTTTACACAAACACTTGTAACAGCTTGGACACTGGGCCAAAATATTATTAAATGTTAAATAGTATTTAGATACAAAATGCAAGGTGCTGGAGAGACAGCGTCGCCATAATATATTACTGCATCTCTGACTGCAGAGAAAGCCTATAGTTTGTCATTTTGCTTACAAATCTGGGGTACACTATGAGGGGTGCATTTTATTTTTAAAACTATGATGGTTGCATGTCTCTCTTTTTAAAATATTGCATGTTTTCAGTCTTTGCCTACCTTGTCTATGTGCAAAAAGAATACGCTCTGCCTCCTCCTCTAGTTTTGAATATTCTGAGAGTACAGCTGTACAGAAGCATGGCATGACATCACAATGATGGCTTGTGAGGTGTGCACACAGTTAAGAAGACTTGTACAGTCAGAAGCATGGCGCCTTTTGATTGGCTCTTGGGAATGCCTATCATATGAGAATTAATCTCTTAGAGAAATTCTGCAAAAGGAACATCCCATTGGTTACCATAGTGACTGCTCCATTTTAGAATTTTGCACCATACACATAATCCCCGTAATGTGCTTTATCTGTATTGTGATGTGGCATTTGCATCATGCCTGTGTTATTCTTTCAGGTTTGCAGTATGTTTAGCATGAAGTCTATCTACCTGTTGGCTTTTCTTTCTGCATCATCTCAGGTACGTCCAGCATCCCACCTGTCACAATGCTTTATTTATAATGTAATCTTGTTTAATATAAGCAGACTCCGCAAATCCACCCGTCCAAAGTCTGAGATTGTCCGTTGTACAGCGCTGTGGAATATGTTGGCTTCACATGGTTTTAATCCTCTTGACCTGGCTTGTATTTCCCCGGACAGAAATCAGTAGATGGGGAGCACTGAGTCATTAAAGGGTCTACTCAATAGGGAGAGAATCGCAGGGAATTGAGATGGCAATTTCAGACTTAAGGCCAAAGTAGCTGAGCTGGAAAAATTCTCCAATGTATCTGAGTGGGAGGATTTTTTTCAACTCGGCTACTTTGGCTTTGAGTTTGAAATTCCCTGCCATTCTCTCTAGGTTTTTCAATAAATGCTGCATTAGGAAACACATCACCAAGGCTGGACTGTAAGTGATCCTTAGAATGTATTCTTTGGATTACATCATACAATAGAATAAGCAGCAAACTGGACTCTGAATACCCAGACCACCTCCATAGTTGCCAACATCGGCCATGTTTCCAGGGACACATATTTGTTCCGTATGCTGCAGAAAGAGCAGGCAAAGTGCAGCCGGCAGTATCTAGGATGGATATACGCACAGACACAATCCAATTAATTAGTCATGGTAGGTCCTATGAGATCTCCACCCTGATTACTTAATTGGATTGTGTCTGTGCGTATATCCATCCTACATACTGCCGGGCTGCACTTTGCATGATCTTTCTGCAGCATGTGGAACACATATGTGTCCCTGGAAACATGGCCGATGTTGGCAGCTATGCACCTTGTTTCTGATGTTCAAACCCATTAAGTTACACTGATATCCGACTCCATATCACTTCAAACTTAATATAGAGGAGAACACGAATGTTTTCTGATCTGCCCCTTACTCCATTAGTAGTGTGAATACATTGATTTACAACAAGAGAAAGGTAATGAACAAACATGTCAGCAGAATTGTAGAATATGCATTGATTAAAGGGTCTGCTTAATAAACAGAGAACTGCAGGGAATTGAGCTGGGATTTTCAAACTTAAGACCAAAGTAGCTGAGATGGAAACATTCTCCCAGTCGGCTATCTTGGCCTAAAGTTTGGAATTCCCGTCTCTGCAATTTTCTCTTTATTGAGACACCATTAAAAGAAGAATGTGTCTGTGGTGTCTCCAGTATATGACATCATCTGTCTCCTGCTTATGACATCACCTTGAGGCTTGAAATGCAAATTACGCTTTTCCCATTTAAAATAGTATATTTGCATATCAAGTCACAAGGTGATGTCATGAGTAGGAGACACACTCTTATGGATTTGCTGCCATTCTGTTAACACAAGCTGACAGAGTCCTTTTAATTGCCGAGAGTCAGTCAGTGAGAGGCCCCCCTGTTATAAAATGCATACATTGTGTTGGCAATACTGCAAGTCAATGTTTAAATTGGGACGAAAATGTGATTCAAAGTGTGTCTGTAGAGTCTCCTGCTTGTGACATCATCTGTCTCCTGCTTATGACATCACCTGTGGCCTGAAATGCAAATGACATATTTCCCATTGAAAAGCATACCAGGCGACAGGTGATGTCATAAACAGGAGACTCCACAGACATTTAAAACACATTTTACTTATTTGCTTGGAGTTTTGCTAATAGAAACATAAAAACATAGAATATGTCGGCAGATAAGAACCATTCGGTCCATCTAGTCTGCCCAATTTTTTCTGAATACTTTTATTAGTCCCCCGTTCCCGGTCTTATAGCTAGGATAGCCTTGTGTCTATCCTACGCATGCTTAAAATCCTTGACTGTGTTTACCTCTACCACTTCTACTGGAAGGCTATTCCATACATCCACTACCCTCTCAGTAATGTAATACTTTCATTAGTCCCTGGCCTTATCTTATATCTAGGATAGCCTTATACCTATCCCACACATGCTTAAACTCCTTCACTGTATTAACCTCTACCACTTCTACTGGAAGACTATTCCATACATCCACTACCCTCTCAGTAATGTAATACTTTCATTAGTCCCTGGCCTTATCTTATATCTAGGATAGCCTTATACCTATCCCACGCATGCTTAAAATCCTTGACTGTGTTTACTTCTACCACTTCCGCTGGACGGCTATTCCATACATCCACTACCCTCTCAGAAAAGTAATACTTCCTGATATTAAATCGTTGCCCCTCTAATTTAAGACTATGTCCTCTAGTTGTGGTAGTTTTTCTTCTTTTAAATACACTCTCTTCTTTTACTGTGTTGATATAATTGGTTAATACATTGATTAATACAATGTACAGATCATTTGCAGTCATTTTGAATGCTCCACATGCCCAGTAATAACATTATTTAGGTGATACAGTCCCTATAAGAGGCTCCCTATAGCACAGACTCTGCAATGCTGACACCATCTATAAGTGAATGAAATGGAGACATTCTAATCTGAAATTCTACCACAAGTCAGTGTATATTACAGCACAGGGAGGGGTCTATTCATTAATATGTGAGCGGAGGGGTCTATTCATTAATATGTGAGCGGAGGGGTCTATTCATTAATATGTGAGCGGAGGGGTCTATTCATTAATATGTGAGCGGAGGGGTCTATTCATTAATATGTGAGCGGAGGGGTCTATTCATTAATATGTGAGCGGAGGGGTCTATTCATTAATATGTGAGCGGAGGGGTCTATTCATTAATATGTGAGCGGAGGGGTCTATTCAATAATATGTGAGCGGAGGGGTCTATTCATTAATATGTGAGCGGAGGGGTCTATTCATTAATATGTGAGCGGAGGGGTCTATTCCTTAATATGTGAGCGGAGGGGTCTATTCATTAATATGTGAGCGGAGGGGTCTATTCATTAATATGTGAGCGGAGGGGTCTATTCATTAATATGTGAGCGGAGGGGTCTATTCATTAATATGTGAGCGGAGGGGTCTATTCATTAATATGTGAGCGGAGGGGTCTATTCATTAATATGTGAGCGGAGGGGTCTATTCATTAATATGTGAGCGGAGGGGTCTATTCATTAATATGTGAGCGGAGGGGTCTATTCATTAATATGTGAGCGGAGGGGTCTATTCATTAATATGTGAGCGGAGGGGTCTATTCATTAATATGTGAGCGGAGGGGTCTATTCATTAATATGTGAGCGGAGGGGTCTATTCATTAATATGTGAGCGGAGGGGTCTATTCATTAATATGTGAGCGGAGGGGTCTATTCATTAATATGTGAGCGGAGGGGACATTTAATAGCTGAGTTGGAGAGAATGTTTCCATTCATGCCTGGTTTAGTAACCAGACCCCCTCAGTGGCCACGTCTCCTTATTTCGTGGTAACGAGTCATGATAACCCCTTTTGGTTTCTCGCAGGCGACGTCCGCTGCCATTTTACGCGAAGAAACTTTTGAGTTTCCGGAAAACTATGTGAGTTCAGGCGTTTGGTATCTCACCAAGGTAAGAAGGACACATGTGACAGGAAATAGCGGGGCTGGTTTTTCTGTACTTTCGTTACATTTTACTTTGAATCTTGAACATGTTCCTAACTCTGAACAGCCCAAGTGATGTTGTTGCTTGTTACCACTCTATATTGCAGTCAGGAGTATAGGGGTTTTGCTATTTGGTGTCTATCCAGACGGTACATTACTGGCAGGCCGGTAAAACAGATTGGCCAATGTCATATCGGTAGTGTGGGGGGCATAGGTTTTTATGGGCCCCCCCCCCCAACAGTTTGGCAGCTGTGCGGACTGAAATACCCATGATTCTGCGCCATTAGGTCACTGATCCAGGGATGGGCAAAATGTCTGCGGCAAGGTCTGTGAAAATCGATAAAGGTTCATTAAATTGTCCGCCACAGACCCCAATAAAAGTCCACCAAGATTAGCCCCTGGGGTGATCATCATCAGGGATGTAGCCCACTAGTTTGGAGTTAATTCCTGGTGGTGAGGGTGAGGGAGGGGGAGGGAGAAAGAGGATCATTCCCTGGTGGTCTAGGTGAGGGAAGGCATTGACTGGATCCCCCTCAGGCACCAGGTATGTGTCTTACCACTCCCTCTGCTTCCTGCACACTGTTTGCAGCCTGCGTGGACAGGATGTGATGTCACACCCCGCTGGCGCTGTCACTTTACAGTAAATAGAGGGAGCCTTACCATAGCACCCCAAATGTTTTCTTCCTTTTTGGTGCGCTCCATACTACTGGCAGGCTCTAGTGCATTGCACTACCGGTAGTGGTTTGGAGCAGCCATCTTTGTTTTGTAGCAGGCTACAGCTTGAAGTATCTCAAATTCTGTCAAGTTAAAAAAAAAAAAGATACAAATATTCCCATTTATTAGTGTGCGTTTTTTTTTTTTTGTACTTTTATTGCTGTATGTTTTCTGGTATATGTTTTGGCTTTAAACTACCTGGTGGGGGGAAAGGTGTGACCAGTCAAGCCTGCTGGGAAAGGGCTGAACATGCTGTGGCTTGAATTAATCTGGGACAAAGCGGGACCCCCAAAAAACCAGCTAAGCTAATATACTTTTTATTACACATTTTCCATTGACAATCAGTTCATTTGCATATCACGCAAATATACATATATTTCTCTTATTTTATGCCTCTCCATACAATTTTGTATAAGCCGTGTCAGAGGGGGTTGAGAGCTGAAATAAATGAATATCTCAAGTTGGGAAAAGGTCAAGTTTGAGGCCAGCTTCCCCCACGGAGCCGGCAAAGTCCTCAGTTTGACCTCAGTGGATTTGTCAAGGTCTGCGATGGGAACAGGCCGAGGGGAGGGTAACACAGGGTTACTGTTATTATGGAGAGACCAGGGAGGGGAGTTTCACCTTGCTTTCAAGGCTGTGGGTAGGGACCTTGTCCTGAGCAGTTTGCAAGTGGAATAAGCAAAGTTTAACTGTGGTGAGATGTTTGAACCGAACCAGGTAACTATCTATTCTCCGCTAGCATCGCTGGCTGGCTGCTCAGGACAGAAACGTCACCTCTCAGGAGCTAGCTGGGTTCTGACCATAACCCTTATGGAAAGTATATTGCAGCAAATCGAAAGTATCTTTACTGGGGAGTCAATGCACTGACTGCATGCAAAGTGCTTAGAGAATACCAAAGTAGTTTGTGAAGGTTGAGATGAGGCATCCGGGTGGGGGGGCGGGGGTCTGCCCAAGGTTGGAGGTCAAGATTATTGCCAATATCAAACTCCAATCTTGAATTTAAAGAATAGACCCCAGTGAAATCAATAGCAAAATGCACCTCCACAAACTGCAAGGCTGTGAGAGGTATTGCACCCAAAAAATGCTTTTGCAGCTTGAAACACTTTTCAAATGACACACCCCTACAAATGGGGAAACCCCTACTGAATTCAGTCCCAATAACCCTTACAAATCGATAGTAATGAATGTGTAACCTAGTAAATGCTTCAGATGCCTCAGAGTCACAAGTTTCGTACCTGGCAGGGTCAACTTGTCTCTACATCGTTTCAGAGGTCAATAAAATGAGTACCATAAAGTGCACTAAAACACTGTCATGTCATTTACTTTTTTTTTCTTTTTTGCTGCAGAAGTTTTATTCAAATGAATGTAATATCCTGTCTCTGTAGTCATGTCATCAGACAATGTGTTGCATCTGTGAAGAGATCTTATGTTTACAAAAGCAAGTCTTTTACAGACTGTAATTTACCGTCCACACAATGCATTCTGTTCCAGCAGCACAGGAAGTTATTAAATGAAACAAAACTTTATATCCTCAGTGTCTATATAACCAGTGCTGCCGCTAGGGTTGCCACCCTTTCTTAAAAATAATACCGGCCTTACTGGTGCCTCCATAGACTTAACATTGGCGTCAAGCCAATTTTATACCGGCCTGCCGGTAAAATACTGGCCAGGTGGCAACCCTAGCTGCCGCTCCTGCAGTAAACATGCAGAGTAATCACTGGGGGAGGGCTTGAATCAGATATTTTTTTTTAAAAAAGTCTGTGCACTATACAAGCAGTGATCTTCATTCTTGCACCAAAGTGAGTTTGGGGACTAGACTGTCCCTTTAACTCTTGTAATGATGAGTAGAGGTGCAGCATGTGGCAAATGGAAACAGGCCGTACTGTCACATTGTAGTCGCCGGCTGGTTGCCCCTTCTACCCTTGGTATTACTTTGCCAAATAGGTTTTAATTAACCTTTCTGTTAATTCCCTCCCAGATAAAGCTTGAAGCAGATGGCCCGTATGACACAGAGCTGGCTGGAGATGAGGAAGGAATATTTGAATTTGATCCGCAGAGTGGACTCTTGTGGACTGGCCAGTCCTTTGATCGAGAGAAGAAGGAATCCTATACTCTGCAGGTATAACGGATGTGTTCAGGCTGAGTCAACTCCTAATGCCCAGTAGGCTGGTACCTCAGTGAACCAGCTCATGCCAGGAACGCCTAGCCAATTTTATCTCCATCTGTCCCTCAACACATACAACAGTTTCCCAAAAATGTATTTATGTTTAATTGAAAGATCATATTTTAAATGAGACAATACAAATAAAGTCCCTTATTGAGCCCTTTTTCCTCTGCATCAGGGGTAGGGTTGCCACCTTTTCTTCAAAAAAATACCGGCCTTGGTACTGTCTCCATAGACTTAACATTGGCCTGATGGCAATTTTTTAACCGGCCTGCAGGTAAAATACCGGCCAGGTGGCAACCCTAATCAGGGGGCGGCCATGTTTAGAATCTTGGGACAAATCTTTCTTTGTAAGCCGAATGGACATCTGACCTAGGATTCCGTACAACATGGCCGCCCCCTGATAGAGCCATGCGGAACCAAGAGGACTCAAGTACGTACTTTATCTGTATTCTTCCATTAAAGCATTTATATTTGAAATACCTACATTTATCACACAGACTTTCAATTTAACATAAATTAATGTTTTGCCTTTAATAATAAACTTACAGTGGACTTCAGAAATCAGGGGGAAATAACTGAGTGGGTGAAAGTAGGTGAATTGGGGGATTTTTCCAGATCAGTTATTGATTTTTGCAATCTGATTGTCATAGTAAGCAGGCCTACACACAGTCTTTGTTATATCACCAAGCGATGCCTGTCTGTAGAATATAAGCAATTTAGCACCATATAGTCTGTCTTTTATTTATTTTTAAACAGTAGTTCACAGTTCTGCAGTTTTATATTTAAAATATTTTTACCGGGGCTTCTAAATTTAATCACGTCCTAGAAGGAGGGGCTTGGGCTAGACAGGCAAGACTGTTACTACTGCAACATAGGAGATAGGAAGTGCTGAAAGAAGAACTGATAAGACTGCCGTGGTTCTTTCATGATGTGGTGCATTATCTAAAAATATATTTTCGGCACTGTACATGTAGCTGTCCCCTTAATGCTCTCATTACTTATCTTCCGCTCTCACTGATTGCTTGTTACAGATTATCAGAAGAGATAAGGACCAAAAGCTGATTGAAATGGTCACTGTCACAATTAAGATTAAAGATCTGAATGATAATAAACCTCGCATGACACAAGACACATTTTATGGAAGGATCAGCAAAGGATCAAGACCAGGTAACACAACTCTAGCTGGAGGCTTAAATGCTATATCTGCTGCCCAAAATGCATCTTCCAAATATGAATGCATTTAAAATGCATGTTTTACATTTTGCATTGCTTAAAATATAAAATAATTACATCAGTTTGCAATAAGCTAGGACTGCCCACACTAGGTAAGAAAAGTAAATTTCCTTGAGTCAATTCCAATGAGAATAATTTCATTCAAATGAATGGCATTTCCGGTTTCTAGTGATGTCATCAGACAATGTGTTGCACTTTTAAGAGATCCTACTGTGTGCAAGAGCAAGTCTATTACAGTCCACACAATGTATTCTATTCCAGCAGCACAGCAAGTGACGAAATTAAACAAAACTTTGTATGCTCCGTGTCTATATAATCAGTGCTGCATGTTTACTGCAGAGTAATTACTGGGTGAGAGCTTGAGTCATAAATTAAAAATGTGATTTATGCAGAATGTTTGCATCAAATCACAATGGAAAAAAAAGCCTGTGCACTATGCAAGCAGCAATCTTCATCTTGCACCAAAGTGAGTTTGAGGACTAGACTGTCCATTTAAGTTTGAAATTCCTGTCTCAATCCCCTCTTTATTGAGAAGCCTCTGATATATTATTATTTTGTTGTGTGTGAATTGATAGTGAGCATGTATAGTTGCAGGATGCATGAAATCCTAATAAATCAAATATATCCCACCTACATGAAGGGCAGCCACCAAATAATATAGTACTAATGATTGCTACACAACACTTCTCTAGTATAGAAAGGGTTAAGGTCCTCTGCCTCCAGGTTATACAAAGTCTGGCTCTATCGCTGCAAATATATACAAAATTCTGATGCTGTAACATCATGGGCATATGGTACTCAATATAACCCCCGCACGACATGCCCAAACTGCGGCTCTTTATAGTACAAAGCTAAACTTTCCCAAAGCTTTCCAAGGTCTCCCAAGTGCTTGTAGGGACTGCCCCAGTCTTAAAGCAAGCACAGCGCTGATTAAAGAAGTCAAGATTACATCATCTACTACTCGTAAATAGTCCAGAGATCAGAGGGGTTTCCAAAACGGGGATATACAAAAAGATACTAGTGCGTCAGGTAGAGCCCTGGCCACAAGCTTACAGTCTAGAGAGCGCCTTTAACAGGGCAAACATTCCAGAGCACAGTTCTAGGGATGTCATCTTTCCATCATGGTTCTAGGTTAGTCTACTAGACAGAACTGTGGGCTTTATTCGTGAGAGAGGGGGAATTGACCAAGGGACTGCAAACTTAAGGCCAAAGAAACTTGAATTGGAAAGATTCTTGTTTTCTCACATCGCACCAACCTTTGTGTGATAGGAAACTCGCTAAATAAAGCTGTTTCCACATGGCCTTCCCCATTCTAGATTCACCCCTTACTGAACTCTAGAACGCTTATCTTGGACGTTGGTTATGAGAAGCCCGTCACTTTTCTGGGATTGGCCCACCTGGCTCAGCTGCTGCTGGGTGGATGGAAGCAAACAAAGGGATGACATTTACAGAGCTCGTTACTGATTGTTCCAAGTCCTCCTCTCAGCGTCTGGTTGGGGACAGGAGCTCCCCACACGCTTTAACTGTCAGCTGGAAAATGTCAGGACAGAGCTAGAGGACCATTTTAGCAATCCATATCTGCCAACCTGGAGGGCTTTGTTATTCGCCGATCAGTTTCACTGGGCCCCATGTTAGGCCCCTACACCATGGCATCAAGAACTGAAGTTGAAGAATTTGTTTAGCTCAGATCTTAATTAGTGTTGAGCGAACCCGAACCGCACTGTCCGGGTTCGTACCGAACATTACGGTTTTTGGACCCCGGAACCGAACACGGACATTCCACTGTATGTTCGGGTTGGAGTTCGGTGATTACATTGTATGTATTGTAATGCTATGGGCTTTCTATAAATCGAAATAGAGACACTCTTACCCACATTTTACTCCATTTTGCAGCCCTCTAGCCTTTTCCAGGACTTTTTTAGAGGCATTTTAGTGGCCAAAAGTTTGTGTCCCCATTGACTTCAATGGGGTTCAGGGTCAAGTTCGAGCACTGACCCGGACATTTTTTCGAAGTTCGGCCAAACCTGCCGAACCCGAACATCCAGGTGTCCGCTCAACTCTAATCTTAATACTTGATTGACAAGGGAATTGCAGCATACAGACATTAAGAGCCGATTGGCAAATACGAAGAATTCTTCCCTAGAACCTGCTTTCCCCAATTAATGCTTTCCTCTCCAGGGAGCTGATTAACAAGTATTCCCACATTGGAAAAAAATAAAAGTACCATACTGGGTGTAACTCTGTCGGAGTAAAACTGACTCTGTCACCTAAACATTGGGAATATTAACAAAAAAAACTAAAAATGATCTATGCATTGTTTTATCGGACCTGCATGTAAACACATAGAGAGGGAGCTGTCTGTGGCGTCTCCTGTTTATGACATCACCTGTGGTTCAGTATGCAAATTAACTAATTGTTCAATGGGAAATGTGTCATTTGCATATCAAGCCACATGGTGATGTCATACGCTGGAGACACCACAGGCGCGTTTTCTCTTAATCTATGCATTTGCTGCAATGCTGCTAACACAATGTATAGATCATTTTAGATTCTCTGCATTCACAGTAGAAGCAGTGCTTCGTTGATGGAGTTGGAGTAAGCAGAGGCTGCTGGGAAAGGGCGGGGCTCCTCTGACTCCAAAGGGTCTTCTTCACCCATGTCCCAAAGCCAGGGCTTTCCTGAGAGTTTGGAAAGGAGCCTGACGTAGAAGGAGTTAAATCGGCCAGCCGCAGGAGATCCCCTCTCTATTTAAACATACCTGTAGTAGAGGGACACGGACGTTGGGGTAACGCACACACAATACTCGGGCTTTGACATCATCAAGATGGATTCCTCTCACCAATCTGGATTTCCCTCACCAATCTGGATTCCTCTCACCAATCTGGATTCCTCTCACCAATCTGGATTCCTCTCACCAATCTGGATTTCCCTCACCAATCTGGATTTCCCTCACCAATCTGGATTCCTCTCACCAATCTGGATTTCGCTCACCAATCTGGATTTCCCTCACCAATCTGGATTCCTTTCACCAATCTGGATTCCTCTCACCAATCTGGATTTCCCTCACCAATCTGGATTTCCCTCACCAATCTGGATTCCTCTCACCAATCTGGATTTCCCTCACCAATCTGGATTCCTCTCACCAATCTGGATTCCTCTCACCAATCTGGATTCCTCTCACCAATCTGGATTTCCCTCACCAATCTGGATTCCTCTCACCAATCTGGATTCCTCTCACCAATCTGGATTCCTCTCACCAATCTGGATTTCCCTCACCAATCTGTATTTCCCTCACCAATCTGGATTCCTCTCACCAATCTGGATTCCGCTCACCAATCTGGATTTCCCTCACCAATCTGGATTCCTTTCACCAATCTGGATTCCTCTCACCAATCTGGATTTCCCTCACCAATCTGGATTTCCCTCACCAATCTGGATTCCTCTCACCAATCTGGATTTCCCTCACCAATCTGGATTCCTCTCACCAATCTGGATTCCTCTCACCAATCTGGATTCTCCTCACCAATCTGGATTCTCCTCACCAAGAAGGATTCCCCTCACCAACCTGGATTCCCCTCATCAAGATGGATTCCCCTCACCAAGAAGGATTCCCCTCACCAAGAAGGATTCCCCTCACCAAGCTGGACTCCCCTCATCAAGAAGGATTCCCCTCACCAAGAAGGATTCCCCTCATCAAGATGGATTCCCCTCACCAAGAAGGATTCCCCTCACCAAGAAGGATTCCCCTCACCAAGCTGGACTCCCCTCATCAAGAAGGATTCCCCTCACCAAGAAGGATTCCCCTCATCAAGATGGATTCCCCTCACCAAGAAGGATTCCCCTCATCAAGATGGATTCCCCTCACCAAGAAGGATTCCCCTCACCAAGAAGGATTCCTCTCACCAATCTGGATTCCTCTCACCAATCTGGATTTCCCTCACCAATCTGGATTCCTCTCACCAATCTGGATTACCTTCACCAATCTGGATTCCTCTCACCAATCTGGATTCCTCTCACCAATCTGGATTCTCCTCACCAAGAAGGATTCCCCTCACCAACCTGGATTCCCCTCATCAAGATGGATTCCCCTCACCAAGAAGGATTCCCCTCACCAAGCTGGACTCCCCTCATCCAGATGGATTCCCCTCACCAAGAAGGATTCCCCTCACCAAGCTGGACTCCCCTTTACCAAGCTGGACTCCCCTCATCAAGATGGACTCCCCTCACCAAGCTGGACTCCCCTCATCAAGATGGATTCCCCTCACCAAGCTGGACTCCCCTCATCAAGATGGATTCCCCTCACTAAGAAGGATTCCCCTCATCATGATGGATTCCCCTCATCAATTTGGATTCCCCTCATCAAGATGGATTCCCCTCACCAACCTGGATTCCCCTCACCACGCTGGATTCCCCTCACCAAGCTGGACTCCCCTCACCAACCTGGATTCCCCTCACCAACCTGTGGGCGTCGATCTCCCAGTATTCTGGATGGGTGAGTAAGATGGGAGTTTGAGTGGAGCCAGTTTTAGACTATGCGTATCTGATATGACATAAGAACATCAATACACAGGCTAGAGACAGGGATATATCATAAGACCTTACTGTCTCCCATGGTGCAGTGGGGCACTGAGCTCCTGTAGAGTAATCTGTAAACATTACTTTGTAATGGAACCTCCTCTGTTTTGGCGAAAGTTCTCCAACTCTTATCAGACGCTAAAAAAGTGCTGGATTCTTGATTCATGGGATGCACTCACCGCGACCTAGCTATTTGGAAGTGCAGGAGCGGCGCACGGAGTGTGTTATAGGTGGGCTCCCATGGGATAGCGCCAAATAGTCTCTTCTCTTGAACAAAACCCTTGGTTATCCAAAGAGAAACCCACTTATTTTACACCACCAATCTCTGTGTAGCCGGTATCGGTAATGCACGGGCAGAGGCTACTGATATTGTCCATGGTACACATTTCTTGGACTTTGCGAAGAATCTGGACACATCTTGCCACGGACACTGCGGTCTTTGTACAGTCACGTTGCCTATCCAGCTACAAGGGTGTGCCGCTCTAAGATCATAGGAAAGAATCTGTGGTAAACCCACAGGGGCACAGCTAAGCAACTGCCCTAATTCCAATGCGTAATGCATGGGCTATAGTGGGGGATCATGGAACCCCCCCTTGCTAAGTGATGTCATACACGCCAGGGTACGGATTCCAGGTACGCATGGAATACAGATATCATGTAATGTGAAACGCATGGAATATAGGTATCATGCAATGTGAAACGCGGGGAATACAGGTATCATGTAATGTGAAACGCGTGGAATACAGGTATCATGTAATGTGAAACGCGTGGAATACAGGTATCATGTAATGTTAAACGCGTGGAATACAGGTATCATGTAATGTGAAACGCGTGGAATACAGGTATCATGTAATGTGAAACGCGTGGAATACAGGTATCATGTAATGTGAAACGCATGGAATATAGGTATCATGCAATGTGAAACGCATGCAATATAGGCATCATGTAATGTGAAACGCATGCAATATAGGCATCATGTAATGTGAAACGCATGGAATATAGGTATCATGTAATGTGAAACGCATGCAATATAGGCATCATGTAATGTGAAACGCATGGAATATAGGTATCATGTAATGTGAAACGCGGGGAATACAGGTATCATGTAATGTGAAACCCATGGAATATAGGTATCATGCAATGTGAAACGCGTGGAATACAGGTGTCATGTAATGTGAAACGCATGGAATACAGGTATCATGTAATGTGAAACGGGTGGAATACAGGTATCATGTAATGTGAAACGCATGGAATACAGGTGTCATGTAATGTGAAACGCGTGGAATGCAGGTATCATGTTATGTGAAACGCATTGGGTAGTGTGGCACTGTGTCCTTCCTCATCTTGTTTCGTGACACGTTGCAGGTGTGGCCTTCACGCACGTACACGCCAGTGATGCGGACGATCCCCTGACAGCCAACGCAGATTTACGCTATACCATCTTGTCCCATCACTCTGACTTGTCTAAGGATATGTTCCAGGTCGATTCAAGAACGGGGGCTGTTTCCCTAACAGAACAAGGTAAGATTTAAACCCTACACCTTACCAGTGTCACAGTCTATATAGCAGCAAGTGCAGATAATCCAGCTCAGAATATTTCGACTTTTTGCACACTTGCCTGTCTGTCTTTTTGATAACTGGCAGCTTTAAAGATAAACACACTCTGCAAGGCTACAACCTCCTGCAGCAGACTTCCAGCATCCAATGGTGCTGATGGCAGGAAATGATGCAGTTGGCCCACTGTGCCCAAAGATGATTGCAAGGAATATTCTGCTAAATAACAAATTCTGAACACATCTATAATTAATCCGCACCCCATAAGGCAGTTTCTAAAGTGCAATAATTCCACATACAGTGCCTGAAAACATATTTTTAGAAAAGTACTACAACATGTACGGAAAATGAAACACATCTGTCTCATCATTTTCTCTCCTATCAATGGCAAAGGAAGAGTTTTTTTTTCTGTCTGCTATAGTTTTATAGACGATTTCTCCAAGCCCCTCCTTACTGGAATGTTACTGAATTTAGAAGCCCCGCCTCTCTCTCCAAGCCCCTCCTTATTGGAATGTCACTGAATTTAGAAGCCCCGCCTCTCTCTCCAAGCCCCTCCTTATTGGAATGTCAGTGAATTTAGAAGCCCCGCCTCTCTCTCCAAGCCCCTCCTTATTGGAATGTCACTGAATTTAGAAGCCCCGCCTCTCTCTCCAAGCCCCTCCTTATTGGAATGTCAGTGAATTTAGAAGCCCCGCCTCTCTCTCCAAGCCCCTCCTTATTGGAATGTCACTGAATTTAGAAGCCCCGCCTCTCTCCAAGCCCCTCCTTATTGGAATGTCATTGAATTTAGAAGCCCCGCCTCTCTCTCCAAGCCCCTCCTTATTGGAATGTCACTGAATTTAGAAGCCCCGCCTCTCTCTCCAAGCCCCTCCTTATTGGAATGTCACTGAATTTAGAAGCCCCGCCTCTCTCCAGGCCCCTCCTTGTTGGAATGTCACTGAATTTAGAAGCCCCGCCTCTCTCCAGGCCCCTCCTTATTGGAATGTCACTGAATTTAGAAGCCCCACCTCTCTCTCCAAGCCCCTCCTTATTGGAATGTCACTGAATTTAGAAGCCCCGCCTCTCTCCAGGCCCCTCCTTATTGGAATGTCACTGAATTTAGAAGCCCCGCCTCTCTCCAAGCCCCTCCTTATTGGAATGTCACTGAATTTAAAAGCCCCGCCTCTCTCTCCAAGCCCCTCCTTATTGGAATGTCACTGAATTTAAAAGCCCCGCCTCTCTCTCCAAGCCCCTCCTTATTGGAATGTCACT
The DNA here is from genome assembly GCA_036172795.1 of Pelodytes ibericus. Taxonomy (NCBI): domain Eukaryota; kingdom Metazoa; phylum Chordata; class Amphibia; order Anura; family Pelodytidae; genus Pelodytes; species Pelodytes ibericus. The sequence goes on along the minus strand of CM069862.1, from coordinate 201,790,885 downwards.
GAATTTAGAAGCCCCGCCTTTCTCCAAGCCCCTCCTTATTGGAATGTCACTGAATTTAGAAGCCCCGCCTCTCTCCAAGCCCCTCCTTATTGGAATGTCACTGAATTTAGAAGCCCCGCCTTTCTCCAAGCCCCTCCTTATTGGAATGTCACTGAATTTAGAAGCCCCGCCTCTCTCCCCAAGCCCCTCCTTATTGGAATGTCACAGAATTTAGAAGCCCCGCCTCTCTCCCCAAGCCCCTCCTTATTGGAATGTCACAGAATTTAGAAGCCCCGCCTCTCTCCCCAAGCCCCTCCTTATTGGAATGTCACAGCATTTAGAATCCCCGATTAAATGACTTTCAATGTAAAACTGCAGGAGAACGTTTTTTTTTTTTTTAAAGTAAAAATAAGTGCAGATATCAAATATTAGATACACTTACGACAAGGGAGAAAAAAAAGAGGAAGAAAAGAAAAATTAAAAGAGAGAAAAAAAAGAGGAAAAAAAAAACAATAAAAAAAACAAAACACGTACAACACACAGGACATAGGATATTATAATGGATAATGTTATGATTCCCACGCAAAACAATACAAGAAGCGGGATATTTTGATGTAAACACATTTTGTCGCCGTCTTCTCATTTTGACTGGCAAAGAAATTGGTTATTCTTAAAAAAACAAACGGGCAAAAAAAAACAAAACAAAAATCATAAATGGCTTTTCAGTGCGCCTCCTGACGTGAGGAAGTCTTGTTAGCTGCGCGATCCATTTATTTTCTGCAAAGCGTATACTTTTATAAATGTCAAGAGCTCAGTTCTCTTCACAGAAATGGACTTGGCTAATGGGCTCTGCTAGAGCTTGAATAACTAATCAACAAAACAAAAAACCCTGAGTTATTCAATGTTCATTTTATCACTCCACAAAAACCCCTGACATCAATCAAGACCGCCGCAGATCTAACCGCTCGCGGTTCCCTCCTTCCTGCACGAAGTCGCTGTAAAGTGCAGAAGAGCGATACTAAAAGGGTTCGCTCAGTATAGAGAGAACTGCAGGGAACTACAACGGGAAATTCAAACGTAAGGCCAAAGCAGGCAAGTTGATAAAACTCTCCAATGCCGCCGGATGAGAGAATTTCTCCAACTCCGCTACTTTGGTCTTAAGTTTGAAATTTCCTTCTAAATTCTCTCTTTACTGGGTAGACCTTTAAAAGGCAACGGTAGCAAAAAAAAAAAAAATCAGTTCTGTTTAATTGAAAGATGGCATCCAGAGTAGGCATTTTATATAGACATGCTTTAATGAAAGAATAGAAATAAAGTGCCTTATTGAGCCATCCATATAGTTCTCTCAGGAGGCAGACATTTTGTTTAGAATCTTTGGTCAGATTTTTGTTCATCGGAACCAAGGTGAGTGAAGATCTGACCCAAGATTCTAACCAACATGTCTGCCCCCTGAGAGAACTATATGGAGTAAAGATTCTAACCAACATGTCTGCCCCCTGAGAGAGCGATATGGAGTAAAGATTCTAACCAACATGTCTGCCCCCTGAGAGAGCGATATGGAGTAAAGATTCTAACCAACATGTCTGCCCCCTGAGAGAACTATATGGAGTAAAGATTCTAACCAACATGTCTGCCCCCTGAGAGAACGATATGGAGTAAAGATTCTAACCAACATGTCTGCCCCCTGAGAGAACTATATGGAGTAAAGATTCTAACCAACATGTCTGCCCCCTGAGAGAACTATATGGAGTAAAGATTCTAACCAACATGTCTGCCCCCTGAGAGAACTATATGGAGTAAAGATTCTAACCAACATGTCTGCCCCCCTGAGAGAACGATATGGAGTAAAGATTCTAACCAACATGTCTGCCCCCCTGAAAGAACGATATGGAGTAAAGATTCTAAACAACATGTCTGCCCTGAGAGAACTATATGGAGTAAAGATTCTAACCAACATGTCTGCCCCTGAGTGAATGATTTGGAGTAAAGATTTTAACCAACATGTCCGCCCCCTGAGAGAAAAATTCTGGTAGGCCAAAAAAGTTATGGAGATTTTCCCTATTGTTCAGCCTTAAATATCCTCTGATCCCCTCCCCCAACTCCTCCCCTAAAACCTTACCACCAATGTGTGCAGCCTTGCTACAGCACAAGCTGTCAAGGCCCTCCTGCACCTAGGCATCTCCGGGGGCTGCAATATGGAGTAAAGATTCTAACCAACATGTCTGCCTCCTGAGAGAACAATATGGAGTAAATATTCTAAACAACATGTCTGCCCCCTGAGAGAACGATATGGAGTAAAGATTCTAACCAACATGTCTGCCTCCTGAGAGAACAATATGGAGTAAAGATTCTAAACAACATGTCTGCCTCCTGAGAGAACAATATGGAGTAAATATTCTAATCAACATGTCTGCCCCCTGAGAGAAAGATATGGAGTAAAGATTCTAACCAACATGTCTGCCCCCTGAGAGAACGATATGGAGTAAAGATTCTAACCAACATGTCTGCCTCCTGAGAGAACAATATGGAGTAAAGATTCTAAACAACATGTCTGCCTCCTGAGAGAGTTATATGGAGTAAAGATTCTAACCAACATGTCTGCCCCCTGAGAGAACGATATGGAGTAAATATTCTAAACAACATGTCTGCCCCCTGAGAGAACGATATGGAGTAAAGATTCTAACCAACATGTCTGCCCCCTGAGAGAACAATATGGAGTAAAGAAAGCTAAATAAGGCACTTAATTTGTATTCTTTGAATAAATAATTTCCTTATAAATCATCTGCACTTGATGCAATCTTTTAATTAAAACAAGGTCATTTTTCGCTACAGTTGTCCTTTAAGACTCTCTGGAGCCTTTTTTCCTCCTCTTTGGATCGACAGGTAAAAATGATATCCTCGGCCATGGTGTACGTTCTGTAACCTATTCCTGGCTGGCGTATCGCGCAGCTTGTCGTGATGCGGGCTGCTCGCCTCTGATTGATGCTGTTGATTTCCCGTTGAGTGGGCGTGGCCTAAAGATGGTTAGGTATAAAAGTCAGTTCCCAAATTTCTAAAGGTGGAGCAGTCACCATGGTAACCAGTCTAATAACCTTTACATTCTAATCCTACCCTCTTCATTTTTTTTTGTTTGTTTTTTTTCCGGCGGCCATCTTGGTCGAACAGGTGCCTCCTTATTGCCGGAGCTGCAAGTAGACAAATTCAGGGTCACCGTTCAAGTTAATGACATGGGCGACATGAGCGATGAGGTCATAAGATTCACGGACACGGCTGTGCTACACGTTGACATTGCAGAGAACACGTGGGTCACGCCAAGCCCTCTGACCCTTCTAGAGAACCTGAGTGAGGATTATCCCGTGATCATCTCTACAGTAAGCCAGCCTCAATCCTAGGAAGGGAATATATACGCCATGGACACAGTGGGTGTAACAAATTGCTTAAAGTGGCACTAAAATTACCCAAAAACAGGAGTTATTTTCACAGAGAGCCTTGTAAGAGAGTGAATCGCCCCACCGGTTTTGACGATATCTGCCATTTTACCCTAGATCCGGAAGGTGCATGGTTCAGTTGGAACCCTGCAGGCTGATGTGGTCGCTGACCCTCACTCACTGTTCATGCAGTGATTGGTCCTTTGTTTTAGACAAAATCAATAGAGGGGGTGCCGACTAACATCCTGGTGATGATTTCTACTTTAAATAACGGGGTCCCGTGTTGTATTTATAGGGAGAGAACGTTCTCGGCTGATGGATTCGGCATGCACCAATCCACACGTGCTGGAAGAGAAGTGTCCTCTACTTCCTAGACTAAGTGCCTCTTATCCCTCAGCGTGGCAGCATTACAAGAGTAGTTTTTATTTCCTCTAAAAAAAAACCCTGTCTCACTCCCCTGTCTCCCTTCTCACTTCCTGTCCAAAAATCAAATAGGGACCCCGTATAATCTTTTCCCCCTGTCTATAACTGTCCAACCTCAGTTGTGGGGTGATGGCCCCAAGGGCCATCACCCCCATTACATGCCCCCTCACCCCAGGACTTACCCTGATCCCTGGTGGCTAGTGGCAGGCAGCTTGGTGTCCTACCATAGTGTCTGTTCAGCTCCCCGCGGTGAGAGTGGAAAGGTGAGGTGACCTGGCGTGCGTCAGGTCACGTGACCTGTCATCACTCCGCCTCCCCTAAGAAAAAAATGCACAGGCATCCCGAACATCGCGATCTGCTGCCCGTGCATTTTTTCCTTCGTTTTTTAGTAAATACCGCACTGGGGTTCCCCCTCATATTTAGATTTTCTTGTGAATGTAGGGAATAAAAATATGATGACAAATGATCTATACATTGTGTTGGCAAAATTGCAGCAAATGCATCATATATGAGAGAAATATGGTGTAAATATGTCTGTGGCGTCTCTTGTTTATGACATCACCTGTCTCCTGTTTATGACATCACCTCTCTCCCGTTTATGACATCATCTGGGGCTTGATCTGCAAATTAACTAATTTTCAGTGGGAAATGTGTAATTTGCAGATCAAGCCCCAGGTGATGTCATAAGCAGGAGACAGGTGATGTCATAAGCAGGAGACAGGTGATGTCATAAACAGGAGACAGGTGATGTCATAAGCAGGAGACAGGTGATGTCATAAGCAGGAGACTCCACAGACACGTTTACACCTTATCTTTCTCTCATTTCATGTATTTCCATTCTATTCTGCTAACACAATGTCGTCTATACATCCACAGGATAAGCAATGTTTAGTTTAAGTCCCTTTAATTTGCTTATATGTTTTATTTCCCAGTATATCCGTTACTTAATTCAAATATAGTGTATTATTCGCCCATTTACCCCTTGAGGAATGGAGGGGCCTCCATGACACAGGAGGCCGGCGTGCGAGCCAGTCTCCAGCACCCATTATCGGGAGTAATAACCAAACGAGCTTGTATTAGTTGGATGTCTCTGGGTCCCTGTCCGGAGCTGTTTAGCAGCTTGGGAGGTGAAGGTTTCAGTCCCATTAAAATATAACCAGCTGATAGGCCATCTTTCAGCGGAGTCACACTGTCCAGACAGGGGTGTTTGTAGCTGCAGTTACTATGGTAATGAGTGAATGGTCTGTAATCAGACAGGGATTTGCACTAAGTCTCTTCTAGGCAGATAGAGTACCTTCCTCCTGCATGTAACCAGTGGTATACTTCCCCCATTATGCTACATTTTACAATCATGACTTTGCTTGTTATGTATGTGCCTTAATCCTTTCTGCTGGCTCCATAGCATTGCATCATTATATCATCTAATAGCATTGCATCATTATACCAGCCCCATAACATCCCATCATTATACCAGCCCCATAACATCCCATCATTATACCAGCCCCATAACATCCCATCATTATACCAGCCCCATAACATCACATCATTATACCAGCCCCATAACATCCCATCATTATACCAGCCTCATAACATCCCATCATTATACCAGCCCCATAACATCACATCATTATACCAGCCCCATAACATCCCATCATTATACCAGCCCCATAGCATCACATCATTATACCAGCCCCATAACATCCCATCATTATACCAGCCCCATAACATCCCATCATTATACCAGCCCCATAACATCCCATCATTATATCATCTTTTAGCATTGCATCATTATATCATCTTATAGCATTGCATCATTATACCAGCCCCATAACATCCCATCATTATACCAGCCCCAAAACATCCCATCATTATACCAGCCCCATAGCATTGCATCATTATAACCAGCCCCATAACATCCCATCATTATACCAGCCCCATAACATTCCATCATTATACCAGCCCCATAACATCCCATCATTATACCAGCCCCATAACATTCCACCATTATACCAGCCCCATAGCATCCCATCATTATACCAGCCCCAAAACATCCCATCATTATACCAGGCCCATAACATCCCATCATTAAACCAGCCTCATAACATCCCATCATTATACCAGCCCCATAACATTCCATCAATATACCAGCCCCATAGCATCCCATCATTATACCAGCCCCAAAACATCCCATCATTATACCAACCCCATAACATCCCATCATTAAACCAGCCCCATAACATCCCATCATTATACCAGCCCCATTACATCACATCATTATACCAGCCCCATAACATCCCATCATTATACCAGCCCCATAACATCCCATCATTATACCAGCCCCATAACATCCCATCCTTATACCAGCCCCATTACATCATATCATTATATCATCTTATAGCATTGCATCATTATACCAGCCCCATAACATCATATCATTATACCAACCCCATAACATCCCATAATTATACCAGCCCCAAAACATCCCATCATTATACCAGCCCCATAGCATTGCAGCATTATACCAGCCCCATAACATCCCATCATTATACCAGCCCTATAACATCACATCATTATACCAGCCCCATAACATCCCATAATTATACCAACCCCATAACATCCCATCATTATACCAGCCCCATAACATCCCATCATTATACCAGCCACATAACATCATATCATTATACCAACCCCATAACATCCCATCATTATACCAGCCCCAAAACATCCCATCATTATACCAGCCAGATAACATCCCACCACTATATCAGCCCCATAACATCCCATCATTATACCAGCCCCATAACATCACATCATTATACCAGACCCATAACATCCCATCATTATACCAGCCCCAAAACATCCCATCATTATACCAGCCAGATAACATCCCATCACTATATCAGCCCCATAACATCCCATCATTATACCAGCCCCATAACATCACATCATGATACCAGCCCCATAACATCCCATCATTATACCAGCCCCATAACATCCCATCATTATATCAGCCCCATAACATCCCATCATTATACCAGCCCCATAACATCCCATCATTATACCAGCCCCATAACATCCCATCATTATACCATCCCCAAAACATCCCATCATTATACCAGCCAGATAACATCCCATCATTATATCAGCCCCTTAACATCCCCTCATTATACCATCCCCAAAACATCACATCATTATACCAGCCCCATAACATCCCATCATTATCCCATCCCCAAAACATCCCATCATTATACCAGCCCCATAACATCCCATCATTATACCAGCCCATAACATCCCATAATTATATCAGCCCCATAACATCACATCATTATATCAGCCCCATAACATCCCATCATTATACCGGCCCCATAACATCCCATCATTATACCAGCCCCATAACATCACATCATTATGCCAGCCCCATAGCATCATTATACCAGCCCCACAGCATCCCAATATTATACCAGCCCCATAACATTCCATCATTATACCAGCCCCATAGCATCCCATCATTATACCAGCCCCGTAACATCCCATTATTATACCAGCCCCATAACATCCCATCATTATACCATCCCCATAACATCCCATCATTATACCATCCCCATAACATCCCATCATTATACCAGCCCCATAACATCCCATCATTATACCAGCCCCATAACATCCCATCATTATACCAGCCCCATAACATAACATCATTATACCAGCCCCATAGCATCATTATACCAGCCCCATAGCATCATTATACCAGCCCCATAGCATCATTATACCAACCTCATAACATCCCATCATTATACCAGCCCCATAGCATCCCATCATTATACCAGCCCCATAACATCCCATCATTATACCAGCCCCATAACATCCCAGCATTATACCAGCCCCATGACATCACATCATTATACCATTCCCATAACATCCCATCATTATACCAGCCCCATAACATCCCATCATTATACCAGCCCCATAACATAACATCATTATACCAGCCCCATAGCATAATTATACCAACCCCATAGCATCATTATACCAGCCCCATAGCATCCCATCATTATACCAGCCCCATAACATCCCATCATTATACCAGCCCCATAACATCCCATCATTATACCAGCCCCATAACATCCCATCATTATACCAGCCCCATAACCTCCCATCATTATACCCGCCCCATAACATCCCATCATTATACCAGCCCCATAACATCCCATCATTATACCAGCCCCATCACATCATTATACCAGCCCCATCACATCACATCATTATACCAGCCCCATAACATCATTATACCAACCCCATAACATCACATCATTATACCCACCCCATAACATCCCATCATTATACCAGCCCCATAACATCCCAGCATTATACCAGCCCCATGACATCACATCATTATACCAGCACCATAGCATCACATCATTATACCAGCCCCATAACATAACATCATTATACCAGCACCATAGCATCACATCACTATACCAGCCCCATAACATAACATCATTATACCCGCCCCATAACATCCCATCATTATACCAGCCCCATAACATCCCATCATTATATCAGCCCCATAACATCACATCATTATACCAGCCCCATAACATCACATCATTATACCAGCCCCATAACATCCCATCATTATATCAGCCCCATAACATAACATCATTATACCAGCCCCATAGCATCCCATCATTATACAATCCCCAAAACATCACATCATTGTACCAGCCCCATAACATCCCATCATTATACCAGCCCCATAACATAACATCATTATACCAACCCCATAACATCACATCATTATACCAGCCCCATAACATAACATCATTATACCAGCCCCATAACATCCCGTCATTATATCAGCCCCATAACATAACATCATTATACCAGCCCCATAACATCATTATACCAGCCCCGTAGCATAATTATACCAGCCCCATAGCATAACATCATTATACCAGCACCATAACATCCCATCATTATACCAGCCCCATAACATCACATCATTATACCAGCCCCATAACATCACATCAATATACCAGCACCATAACATAACATCATTATACCAGCCCCATAACATAACATCATTATACCAGCCCCATAACATAACATCATTATACCAGCCCCATAACATAACATCATTATACCAGCCCCATAACATAACATCATTATACCAGCCCCATAACATAACATCATTATACCAGCCCCATAACATAACATCATTATACCAGCCCCATAGCATCATTATACCAGCCCCATAGCATCATTATACCAGCCCCATAGCATCATTATACCAACCTCATAACATCCCATCATTATACCAGCCCCATAGCATCCCATCATTATATCAGCCCCATAGCATCCCATCATTATACCAGCCCCATAACATCCCATCATTATACCAGCCCCATAACATCCCATCATTATACCAGCCCCATAACATCCCAGCATTATTCCAGCCCCATGACATCACATCATTATACCATTCCCATAACATCCCATCATTATACCAGCCCCATAACATCCCATCATTATACCAGCCCCAAACCATCCCATCATTATACCAGCCCCATAACATCATTATACCAGCCCCATAGCATCATTATACCAGCCCCATAGCATCATTATACCAACCCCATAGCATCATTATACCAGCCCCATAGCATCCCATCATTATACCAGCCCCATAACATCCCATCATTATACCAGCCCCATAACATCCCATCATTATACCAGCCCCATAACATCCCATCATTATACCCGCCCCATAACATCCCATCATTATACCAGCCCAATAACATCCCATCATTATACCAGCCCCATAGCATCCCATCATTATACCAGCCCCATAACATCCCATCATTATACCAGCCCCATAAGATCCCATCATTATACCAGCCCCATAACATCCCATCATTATACCCACCCCATAACATCCCATCATTATACCGGCCCCATAACATCCCAGCATTATACCAGCCGCATGACATCACATCATTATACCAGCACCATAGCATCACATCATTATACCACCCCCATAACATAACATCATTATACCAGCACCATAGCATCACATCACTATACCAGCCCCATAACATAACATCATTATACCCGCCCCATAACATCCCATCATTATACCAGCCCCATAACATAACATCATTATACCAACCCCATAACATCCCATCATTATACCAGCCCCATAAGATCCCATCATTATACCAGCCCCATAACATCCCATCATTATACCCACCCCATAACATCCCATCATTATACCAGCCCCATAACATCCCAGCATTATACCAGCCCCATGACATCACATCATTATACCAGCACCATAGCATCACATCATTATACCACCCCCATAACATAACATCATTATACCAGCACCATAGCATCACATCACTATACCAGCCCCATAACATAACATCATTATACCCGCCCCATAACATCCCATCATTATACCAGCCCCATAACATCCCATCATTGTACCAGCCCCATAACATAACATCATTATACCAGCCCCATAACATCCCATCATTATATCAGCCCCATAACATAACATCATTATACCAGCCCCATAACATCCCATCATTACACCAGCCCCATAACATAACATCATTATACCAACCCCATAACATCACATCATTATACCAGCCCCATAACATCCCATCATTACACCAGCCCCATAACATAACATCATTATACCAACCCCATAACATCACATCATTATACCAGCCCCATAACATAACATCATTATACCAGCCCCATAACATCCCATCATTATACCAGCCCCATAACATAACATCATTATACCAACCCCATAACATCACATCATTATACCAGCCCCATAACATCACATCATTATACCAGCCCCATAACATAACATCATTATACCAACCCCATAACATCACATCATTATACCAGCCCCATAACATCCCATCATTATATCAGCCCCATAACATAACATCATTATACCAGCCCCATAGCATCCCATCATTATACAATCCCCAAAACATCACATCATTGTACCAGCCCCATAACATAACATCATTATACCAACCCCATAACATCACATCATTATACCAGCCCCATAACATAACATCATTATTCCAGCCCCATAACATCCCTTCATTATATCAGCCCCATAACATAACATCATTATACCAGTCCCATAACATAACATCATTAAACCAGCCCCATAACATCACCTCATTATACCAGCCCCATAACATCATTATACCAGCCCGTAGCATCATTATACCAGCCCCATAGCATAACATCATTATACCAGCACCATAACATCCCATCATTATACCAGCCCCATAACATCACATCAATATACCAGCACCATAACATAACATCATTATACCAGCCCCATAACATAACATCATTATACCAGCCCCATAACATAACATCATTATACCAGCCCCATAACATCCCATCATTATACCAGCCCCATAACATAACATCATTATACCAGCACCATAACATCCCATCATTATACCAGCCCCATCACATCCCATCATTATACAAGCCCATCATAATACCAGCCCTATAACATGACATCCCATCATTATATCAGCCCCATAACATCCCATCATTATACCAGACCCATAACATCCCATCATTATACCAGCCCCAAAACATCCCATCATTATACCAGCCAGATAACATCCCATCATTATATCAGCCCCATAACATCCCATCATTATACCTGCCCCATAACATCCCATCATTATCCCATCCCCAAAACATCCCATCATTATACCAGCCCCATAACATCCCATCATTATACCAGCCACATAACATCCCATCATTATATCAGCCCCATAACATCACATCATTATACCAGCCCCATAGCATCATTATACCAGCCCCACAGCATCCCATCATTATACCAGCCCCATAACATTCCATCATTATACCAGCCCCATAGCATCCCATCATTATACCAACCCGTAACATCCCATCATTATACCAGCCCCATAACATCCCATCATTATACCATCCACATAACATCCCATCATTATACCAGCCCCATAGCATCATTATACCAGCCCCATAGCATCATTATACCAGCCCCATAGCATCCCATCATTATATCAGCCCCATAACATCCCATCATTATACCCGCCCCATAACATCCCATCATTATACCAGCCCCATAGCATCCCATCATTATACCAGCCCCATAACATACCATCATTATACCAGCCCCATAACATCTTAGCATTATACCAGCCCCATGACATCACATCATTATACCATCCCCATAACATCCCATCATTATACCAGCCCCATAACATCCCATCATTATACCAGCCCCATAACATCCCATCATTATACCAGCCCCATAACATAACATCATTATACCAGCACCATAGCATCACATCACTATACCAGCCCCATAACATAACATCATTATACCCGCCCCATAACATCCCATCATTATACCAGCCCCATAACATCCCATCATTATATCAGCCCCATAACATAACATCATTATACCAGCCCCTTAGCATCATTATACCAGCCCCATAGCATCATTATACCAGCCCATAGCATCATTATACCAACCCCATAGCATCATTATACCAGCCCCATAGCATCCCATCATTATACCAGCCCCATAACATCACATCATTATACCAGCCCCATAACATCCCATCATTATACCAGCCCCATAACCTCCCATCATTATACCTGCCCCATAACATCCCATCATTATACCAGCCCCATAACATCCCATCATTATACCAACCCCATAACATCCCATCATTATACCCGCCCCATAACATCCCATCATTATACCAGCCCCATAACATCCCAGCATTATACCAGCCCCATAACATCACATCATTATACCAGCCCCATAACATAACATCATTATACCAGCCCCATAACATCCCGTCATTATATCAGCCCCATAACATAACATCATTATACCAGCCCAATAACATCCCATCATTATCCCATCCCCAAAACATCCCATCATTATACCAGCCCCATAACATCCCATCATTATACCAGCCACATAACATCCCATCATTATATCAGCCCCATAACATCACATCATTATACCAGCCCCATAGCATCATTATACCAGCCCCACAGCACCCCATCATTATACCAGCCCCATAACATTCCATCATTAAACCAGCCCCATAGCATCCCATCATTATACCAGCCCGTAACATCCCATCATTATACCAGCCCCATAACATCCCATCATTATACCATCCACATAACATCCCATCATTATACCAGCCCCATAACATCCCATCATTATACCAGCCCCATAACATCCCATCATTATACCAGCCCCATAACATAACATCATTATACCAGCCCCATAGCATCATTATACCAGCCCCATAGCATCATTATACCAACCCCATAACATCCCATCATTATACCAGCCCCATAGCATCCCATCATTATAACATCCCCATAACATCCCATCATTATACCCGCCCCATAACATCCCATCATTATACCAGCCCCATAACATACCATCATTATACCAGCCCCATAACATCCCAGCATTATACCAGCCCCATGACATCACATCATTATACCATCCCCATAACATCCCATCATTATACCAGCCCCATAACATCCCATCATTATACCAGCCCCATAACATCCCATCATTATACCAGCCCCATAACATAACATCATTATACCAGCCCCATAGCATCATTATACCAGCCCCATAGCATCATTATACCAGCCCCATAGCATCCCATCATTATACCAGCCCCATAACATCCCATCATTATACCAGCCCCATAACATCCCATCATTATACCAGCCCCATAACATCCCATCATTATACCAGCCCCATAACCTCCCATCATTATACCCGCCCCATAACATCCCATCATTATACCAGCCCCATAACATCCCATCATTATACCAGCTCCATAAGATCCCATCATTATGCCAGCCCCATAACATCCCATCATTATACCCGCCCCATAACATCCCAGCATTATACCAGCCCCATAACATCCCAGCATTATACCAGCCCCATAACATCACATCATTATACCAGCACCATAGCATCACATCATTATACCAGCCCCATAACATAACATCATTATACCAGCCCCATAACATCCCGTCATTATATCAGCCCCATAACATAACATCATTATACCAGCCCAATAACATCACATCATTATACCAGTCCCATAACATCCCATCATTATACCAGCCCCATAACATCATTATACCAGCCCCGTAGCATCATTATACCAGCCCCATAGCATAACATCATTATACCAGCACCATAACATCCCATCATTATACCAGCCCCATAACATCCCATCATTATACCAGCCACATAACATCCCATCATTATATCAGCCCCATAACATCACATCATTATACCAGCCCCATAGCATCATTATACCAGCCCCACAGCACCCCATCATTATACCAGCCCCATAACATTCCATCATTAAACCAGCCCCATAGCATCCCATCATTATACCAGCCCGTAACATCCCATCATTATACCAGCCCCATAACATCCCATCATTATACCATCCACATAACATCCCATCATTATACCAGCCCCATAACATCCCATCATTATACCAGCCCCATAACATCCCATCATTATACCAGCCCCATAACATAACATCATTATACCAGCCCCATAGCATCATTATACCAGCCCCATAGCATCATTATACCAACCCCATAACATCCCATCATTATACCAGCCCCATAGCATCCCATCATTATAACATCCCCATAACATCCCATCATTATACCCGCCCCATAACATCCCATCATTATACCAGCCCCATAACATACCATCATTATACCAGCCCCATAACATCCCAGCATTATACCAGCCCCATGACATCACATCATTATACCATCCCCATAACATCCCATCATTATACCAGCCCCATAACATCCCATCATTATACCAGCCCCATAACATCCCATCATTATACCAGCCCCATAACATAACATCATTATACCAGCCCCATAGCATCATTATACCAGCCCCATAGCATCATTATACCAGCCCCATAGCATCCCATCATTATACCAGCCCCATAACATCCCATCATTATACCAGCCCCATAACATCCCATCATTATACCAGCCCCATAACATCCCATCATTATACCAGCCCCATAACCTCCCATCATTATACCCGCCCCATAACATCCCATCATTATACCAGCCCCATAACATCCCATCATTATACCAGCTCCATAAGATCCCATCATTATGCCAGCCCCATAACATCCCATCATTATACCCGCCCCATAACATCCCAGCATTATACCAGCCCCATAACATCCCAGCATTATACCAGCCCCATAACATCACATCATTATACCAGCACCATAGCATCACATCATTATACCAGCCCCATAACATAACATCATTATACCAGCCCCATAACATCCCGTCATTATATCAGCCCCATAACATAACATCATTATACCAGCCCAATAACATCACATCATTATACCAGTCCCATAACATCCCATCATTATACCAGCCCCATAACATCATTATACCAGCCCCGTAGCATCATTATACCAGCCCCATAGCATAACATCATTATACCAGCACCATAACATCCCATCATTATACCAGCCCCATAACATCCCATCATTATACCAGCCCCATAACATCCCATCATTACACCAGCCCCATAACATCATTATACCCGCCCCATAACATCACATCAATATACCAGCCCCATAACATAACATCATTATACCAGCCGCATAACATAACATCATTATACCAGCCCCATAACATCACATCAATATACCAGCCCCATAATATCACATCAATATACCAGCCCCATAACATAACATCATTATACCATCCCCATAACATCCCATCATTATACCAGCCCCATAACATAACATCATTATACCAGCCCCATAACATCCCATCATTATACCAGCCCCATAACATAACATCACTATACCAGCCCAATAACATCCCATCATTATACCAGCCCCATAACATCACATCAATATACCAGCCCCATAACATCCCATCATTATACCAGCCCCATAACATAACATCATTATACCAGCCCCATAACATCCCATCATTATACCGGCCCCATAACATCACATCATTATACCAGCCCCATAACATCCCATCATTATACCAGCCCCATAACATAACATCATTATACCAGCCCCATAACATCACATCATTATACCAGCCCCATAACATCCCATCATTATACCAGCCTCATAACATCCCATCATTATACCAGCCACATAACATCACATCATTATACCAGCCCCATAACATAACATCATTATACCAGCCCCATAACATAACATCATTATACCATCCCCAAAACATCCCATCATTATACCAGCCCCATAACATCCCATCATTATACCAGCCCCATAACATCCCATCATTATACCAGCCCCATAACCTCCCATCATTATATCAGCCCCATAACATCACATCATTATACCAGCCCCATAACATAACATCATTATACCAGCCCCATAACATCCCATCAATATATCAGCCCCATAACATCACATCATTATACCAGCCCCATAACATCCCATCATTATACCAGCCCCATAACATCCCATCATTATACCAGCCCCATAACATCCCATCATTATACCATCCCCAAAACATCCCATCATTATACCAGCCCCATACCATCCCATCATTATACCGGCCCCATAACATCACATCATTATACCAGCCCCATAACATAACATCATTATACCAGCCCCATAACATCCCATCATTATACCAGCCCCAAAACATCCCATCATTATACCAGCCCCATACCATCCCATCATTATACCGGCCCCATAACATCACATCATTATACCAGCCCCATACCATCCCATCATTATACCGGCCCCATAGCATCCCATCATTATACCAGCACCATAACATAACATCATTATACCAGCCCCAAAGCATTGCATCATTAATTTATTGTTCAGAATAGGGAAAACTAAAAGTATGGTGCATAGTGATAAATTCGGATCAATCAGCAAGGTTCAGCCAGCCCCATGCCAGGCAGCCTACCGGTGAACTTCCCAGTGTGGATAGTATATAATACATAATAATAATAATACATAATTCCCAAACATGTATTTTCCATTCAGGAATGGTGATGTGTATATGTTGATAGGTGTTTGTTTGTCTGTCTTTATCCTGGTTGATGTTTTTCTGAAAGTAAAACAAGTGAGATGTAAAATGTTCTGTAAATTGGAAGATTTCACAGAATAATCCTGTTACACCAATGTCCTCACCTCCAGGTGACGTGGAACAGCACAGAGGTTCAGTATTCTCTGTCGGGAAATTTCCAAGGAGATCTCTTCACCGTGGATGACATGGGGAACATATATATCAGTGGACCCCTGGACAGAGAAGCACAAAGTGAGGTGGGCGCAACAGAGAACTTTCCCAACTCCGCTACTCTGGCCAATCTCCTCTTGTACGAATAAAGCCCGTTATGTTTCTAGCATGGACAGACAGACTGACACATAGGCAGACAGACAGATGGACGATACACGGACTGATCGCTCTGTTTCCAGTTCCAGATTGTTGTATCTGCTGTGAATACGTACAGCGTCCCCTACACTGATCCCCTGGAGGTAACGATTACCGCACTCGATGTAAATGACAATTCCCCAACATTTTCCAAGGAGACCTACCACTTGGAAATCACGGAAAAAGTGACAAAGGGTAAGAGCGACCCACCATCATATTCATTTTATTAATAGGGACAGTCTACAAAGAGTTAAAATATCTGTCCTTCTCTCTTCCAAAAGAATTGGAGTGACAAATGTAACAGCAAACTGATGCTGAACAGGATTTATTACATTAAAAACAAATTTATATATTTTTTTTTTTTGTAGAAAATGTTCTAGTCCTTTAACATCACGGCTACAGTACTCCAAAGCAGAGCTGGTTAACAGGTCAGCTGTGGGTGAACTACAACTCCCATGATGCTTTGCCAGCTGCTCGGTTTTGAAAGCATCATGGGAAGTGTGGTGGCACCACATTTTGGGAGGCCACCTCCTCTTGTGAGACACCAACACGTCCTGGTGTTTGGAACTTGGTGGGATCCACAGTGGATAGTCCTGCCCACAATGAGACACAGGAGCCAGTAACAGAGCAGGGGTGTTTCTTATGACATCATCATGCTGGCTTTGGCAACAATTGGAAAGTGAGAGTGGCTGGAAGATTTTGGACGATGTTGCATCATGGGAAATATTCACAAAATGGAGCCAGGAGATAAACACCTAATTTTATTTTTCCATTTATATGCAATTAATTCAGTCAAATAAAAAAAAAACAGTGGCATATGATTTATATATGTGTTTATTTTAAATGCCCATGTTATCTAGTTACATCTTGTAAGTGGTAGTGTCCCTTTAAAGGGAAATGCGTTAGGGGTTCTCAATAGAGTAGAAATGGGCCTGCTCGAACGAATGACTTGTATCTGCTGGAGTCATCCATGAGTTGTAGTGAATAGTATGTACAGATGTGTACATGCCCTCCCATGGGGTATCCCGAGGGGGTGGGGGGTGGGGGGGGGCTTGGTTTGGAGAGTTATGTCAGTGGTCCTTTATCAAAACTGTAAAGCTTGGGGACAGAGCGTGAGTATAAAGATATTATTTCTTGTCCATTCCTCCACAGGAACCGTCCTACTTACACTCACGGCTGAAGATGCTGACGACAAGGACACCGCGAACGCAGAAATCCGTTACAGAATCGTAAGCCAAGAGCCAGGCAACGCAGAGGATTTATTGTTTCACATCGATGAGCAGACCGGGACCCTAACTCTGCAGGAGAGATTCGGCCAGGCAGTAAACGCCAAGGCGTATAAACTGCTAGTGTCCGCCACAGACCTGGCTGGGGCTCAAGGAGGTAAAACTAGTTCTTGTTCTGTTAATATCCTTTATTTCAAAGATGTCTGTAGCTCGGTCCAACTAGCAGAGCGTGTGTGTCGTCAGCGGAAAATGACTACACACAGCAATATTCAGCGTGGTGAACACTAGAGCTAGCAGTCTACTTGGTGCAAAAGGAAAATTGTGCATTAGTTCACGCTATCCAAGAGATTATAGTAAATAGTTGGCGCTATGTTAATAAGGGGTATTTTATTTTTGCATCTTGACTTGGTAGTACTGTAAAGATTTCTGGACAGGACTTTAACACCAAACCACACAATTGTACAAATCGTGCTAAGGTGACACAAAACACCTGGCGTCAAAACTATAGCGCGTTCCTTTAATCTAAAATGGACGCACTTTTATTTTTTTCTATAGGTACGTGTAGGCACAATTCTGGTTGCAAATTACATCGTTTTAGACAAATACGATGTTACATATTCTGGAGCCACCCGCTGGCTGTTATTGAATTATCTGTTACTTGCGTCCATGGCGGAAGCTCTCAGAAGGTTGCGGCCCATATTATCCCGACCCGCGGAGATTGACTATTTAATTCCATGTCAGCATCCGTAACAGACTTCAGCGTGTAGCTAAGTGTCATTATGCCACGTGCCGACCTTGGGAACAAAAGCAGGAGCTCGCGTGTTGGAACAGAAAGAGTGCGAGTGCAGCAGGCTTGTCAGGTGCGAGTCCAGCACTTGGCGCTGCACGTGGAGCGTCTGGGAGGTGGCAAATCAGCCTCCCCCTCTCTGCATTACGAAGCACACAGAAAGATCCAATGGAACAGAGCCTGCCTCTGCAGTCTGCACGCTCCACTCTGTTATTAGGATACATTCCCCAATTAAAGTTCTGGATGCTCTGCAGGATGCACATGCCTGTCTGCCACCAGTCACCCAGCAGCCCACAGCATCACTACTGAGTTCTTTGTACCATCTGCTGTCTTCAGCACAAAGGCTTCTATAATTAAGCAGGAAACCATTGAAGGTGCAGAACGGGTCCCTCTTACTGACACATAAGACCAAATAAAGCTTCATTATCTTTGTTTGTTTTATTTTTACTGCTAATGAGAACAGAAATGAACTCCTCTCATCTACATACACAGAATTAATTGTGCTGTGTAATTAGGACCAGTGGTTATTTATCTGTACTAAACCTCAGACAGCGGCGTGCCCAGCCAAAGAGTTGCCCCGTCACCCCAATTCCCCTGGTGGGATTATCCCTCCTTCCCCTATGGTCACGTTACCTGTGGCATACTCTGCCCCCACGACAGGTGCCCGGGGGAAGTGCTATTAAAAAACTTTTCCTGCATCTATCAGGAGGTCCCATGTACTCCCGATGCCCCCTTCCCCCAACTGGTTGGCACCCCCGTCATTCCCTCTCACCCTCCTCGATAAGCACGCCTCTGCTCTCTGATTTTCTTTCTAAACATCCATTTTGTTCATTTTTCCTTTCGCAGGTAAAAGCAGTACCTGTGTGGTAACCATTGACATGAAGGATCTAAATGACAACCCCCCAGTGTTTCTGGAGAGTCAGGTACCTCTAGTAATTCGTACAACTGCTTGGGGGAGAAATTATAATGTTCTTGTGTTTTTAAAGGGGCCTGCACTATCCTGTGTCTCTAGTTGGTAATACTTTTGCGTGTATTGCAATCCTTTGGCGTCTGTTAGGGTCTCAGGGAAGATTTCCCCATGAGGTAGGAGTTTGCCATTTAATTGTGTTAGTGAAGAACATGAGATGATTTGATTTTTATGCCCCATATCATTTCTTGGACCAAATATTTTGTTTTGGCCTGTCTGCACCTTTAATAGCATGTTGTCCCAATTGTAGACTGCACCTTATAGTTTGATGCTATTTCAAAGAAAATAAAATTGTCCTGATGCCCCAAAGCTCTTGCCACTGTGCCCCATTGCACTAACAGCATGTGATATTGTGTCACATTGCTCCCAAAGAACTTGCCATAATGTCACAAGGACCATCCAGCACTAACTAATCCATGTTTGCTCGTATATCAGGGGGCGGCCATGTCAGTTAGTATCTTGGATCAGATGAAGGAAGGTCTGACCCAAGATGTCTGCCGCTTGATGGAGTTACACAGAGCAGATCAGCCTCAGTACAGTGGTTTCGTTTTATTCCTTTATAAAAGCATTTCTATTTAATATTCCTGCACTTAATGAAACATTTCAATCAAACAGAACTTTTTTATGCTGGAAGTTTTCCCGTAAGTCACACTTCTCGTCCAACGCAATGTTTGCATCGAGAGCCGTTAGATTGCACACAGGAAGGTTCGGTGTGCGCAGGACTGTAGGCTGCCAGACGAGAGGTGACGAGTGGCTGCAGTGCCACGTTACATTGTCCACGGGAAGGAATGCAGAGGTCCGAGCCCCTCACAGCTTTAATTATAGTCAAGTGGATAACACAGCAGCTGAAAGCATTCAAACAACAACAGATGAAAGGAAGGGCGGCCCACGGATCCACGTGCCACAGGGAATCGCCACAGAGACCTTACACCAGCAGGGAAAAGAGATGTAAATGGGTTGACTTAAAGGACAACGGTCTTGTGTTTAACTGAAAGATTGTATGAAGTGTAGGCACAACATTTAATTTAGTGCAGGAAAAAGGGTAGATGGCTACACTATATGGACCAAAGTATTGGGCACCCGACCATTATACTAACAGGGACCTTTATTATTATTATTGTATCATTATTATTGTAAATACATAGACATTAATATGTAACTGGTCCTTCCTTTGCAGTTGTAGGCCCTAGGCCTGAATAAAATGTATGCCTCCCCCCAAACCTCATTTGTCACTCCCCTTCCTCTCTAGATTGTGCCCGTACCTTGCATAACATTTACCCTACACCAGATTGCACCAAAAAAGGCCTTTCAACTGTGCCAGCTTGCCCCCACATCCCTTTTCAGATTCAGATTGCCCCATACTCCGTGTAGTGGTGTATCATCGTTTTGTGCCGCCCTAGGCAGAGAAAATTTGTGCCCCCCCCCCCATTCACACACACACACACACATTGCACACCTACAACATGCCCCATCATCCATGTTGCACACCTACAACATCCCCATCATCCACATTGCACACCCACGACATGCCCCATCACCCCCACTGCACGCACACTAAATGCCCAATCACCCCATTGCATGTCCCCATCACCCACATTGCACACACTCTAAATGCCCCATCACCCCCTTTACATGCCACCATCACCCTCATTACATACCCCCACCACGTCCATTACATGCCCCCATCACCCCGATTTAATTGGAAAGAGCTAAAGCTTGCTGAACGGTGGGGGAGGGAGTGAAAATGTTTCAAGCACCAGAAGTGTGCTTTAACACCCTCTGGCAAAGTGCCGCCCTAGGCGAGTGCCTTGTTTGCCTTGTGGAAGATACACAACTTACCCCAGTACTACTAACAATGGTATCGCTGTCTCTGCTGTTGCCCCCTATCCGGCCTACCCCCCCTTCCAGCCTTATATGGTATTTTTTTCCATCATCTGAAATCCACTCATTCTGCAGTAAATGTTAAACCAGTGTGAGAAATCCTGTTGTTTGTGTTCTTCCTTTGCCTTTTTGTTGTAGACGGGCAGATTCATTGTGCACTGGCTTTCCTCCTTACACTCACAAAGCCATTAAGCACAAGGTCGCTGATCTATCCTAAATTCTCTTCATTCCTATTTATCTTCTTCTCAGCTCAATCAATGATAGCGGCTAGCGCGTTACTTAGGGAGTGCAGATTATTAATGCTATAGTAGGATTTACAAGCCAGCCTGACCAGGCCAGAAGCCAGTCTAGTGATTTTTAGGGCTCAGGTTCATGGTACTTCCTTACAGTTTGTTCAACAAGAAAGCCAGGAGCCAGCAGCAGTGATTGTAGGAGGCCTGGCCCCTGGAGTTTGTCAAGTCTTATTAAACTGGGACATACAACCAATGGAAGAGTTTACCCAGCTGTTTTTAGGAGCCAGGGATTGCTGGCTGCTGGGAATCCTCAAGTCGGGCATTTCGGTCCAGTTGAAGCTCACTTGCTAGTCTTTCTGACTGCATCACCGGGTATCGAACCTCAGAGTTTAAACTTCGATACCTGGCAGAGCCCAATCAGCCTTTTCAGAGGTTGATAAAATGAGTACCATGAGATTTGTCAATAATAGCATGAGTTGTTGTGGTTTGCTAGTTAAAAACAAGTTATTATTAGTAATTGCTAATTCCATTACACAGGTTCGTAATATCTAACTAGCAAATTGATCCCCATTTTTATTTCAGTCTGCCCCTTTTGTAATTCCGGAGGACGCAACGCCCGGTTTGCTAATCGCCACGCTGACGGCGACAGATGAAGATGACCTGGCTGATAATAAATTAATAGACTTGTATGTTCAGTCGGGGAATGAGGACACGACCTTTAGAATTTCCACTGATGGGCAAACGAACACTCTGGCCATCTATCTAGAAAAGGTAATTATTTGGACCAGGTGGGATTGAAGGATTAGGTGGGGTGAGACTGATGTGTTCTTTGAATAATCGAGGAAAGCTCGACATACAAATTTTCTTGGGCCATTTTAAAAGTTTTGAATTCTGCTTTTCAAATCAATACAGAGGCCCATCAAGTATTTAATGGGACCGGAAATTCTTCTCACGGAGAAGGTTTGAGGACGTAGGTTCTTACCATCTCTTGGATTTTTCAGAACCTTCTCAAATGGTCACAATGGTCAACAGGTGTGTCTTTCAGAAAGAGTCAGACCTGCGCGGTGGAGCTGACCCACTGGGTAACCATTCTGTGGGCACCTGAAGATCAGCTTTGAGATGCTGACCATCTCAGTCACTATCACTCTTGCCCCGTTCGTCGAAGCAGAGTGTTGACTGTCAGCTCTTCTGCCAAAGTAGTCCTTCTTCAGTTCTCAGTGTTCTGGCCCAAGCCATATTTCAGAATGACTAACAGCGGTAACTCTGTCAGGAAAGGCAGGTGTGATAAGAATTATAGGTCCTGGAGAATGGGAGAAACAAGATGTTCCTCTCTCTGCCGCCCGACGCAGGTGCTAATTGCTCCTCCGCTGTGGCAGGGAAACTGCCTTAATTCATCCTGTTTGTGTGTGGGAAGGAGAAAGCATTAAATGCCGGGCCCTGGTACTCTGCGAAATGGACTGAGCGAGAGGATATTAGCTGGGAGGGGAGGTAGCAGAGCATTTCACACTTCCCAGCTTCTAGGAAAGTGGCTGTAAATTGATCACCGCGGGGGGATAAGTTCCCAAAACCCCTGAGTCAGCCCACGTCAGATGACCTTTTTTATTACGCGGACGTCACAATATGTGACAAGCGTTCGCCCCGATGGAACATCAATAAACTAGATTCTCTTGGATTCCCCTGTGCAGGAAGGAGCATTAGCGTAACCCTTTCTGCGCCAAAGGCGACAGACTCCCCATGCCACAAACTGCTTTTAACTAAAACGTATCCCAGCTAAACAAAGTCACCACAGCACTAAAGGTGTATAGTCAGATGGATAGCAGAGCGTATTGCACCCAGCATCCGTACAGCTTCTTCAACTGTAACAAAGTCCATGCTAAGACAGCTCCATCTGATTAATACAAGACCCCCAGAGGGGAGAGAGAAAAGGATCAGGCTATACTGGGGTCTGCAGCTTACAGCCAGTGAAGACCTCCCACTGGAGACATGGGTTGCGTTAGACTCACAGCGAGCAGGAGATGTGGCCGCACGGTGCAAAAAATTGTCGGTGAAATCTATTTTAGAAATAAAGTCTTGAGCTGAGTAACTTTGGGTCCCAGAGGTTCCTCCCCCAGGCTGAAACCCGAAAGGTCAGGAACAGGGGACTTTATTGATCAGTATAACAGGCTGGTCATGAAATTGGCCAATGTCAAGTCTATGGCACCAGTAGCATTGGCCAGTATTTGCTTTATTCATGGAAGAGAGACTGCAGGGAATTGACAAGATGATTTCAAAACCATTAGCCAAAGTAATAGTACTTAGACTCCCAGTCAGCTAGACGTCAAACTCTACTATTCTAGCCTTAATTTTACAATTCCCTTGTCAATTCCATTTTTTCATGATTAAAGCCCTCTGGGATTATACATCATTCATGCATCAAGTAAGCTGGGGTCTAGCATCTTGCAGAACATGCCCGGTTAATAGCAGAATGTCCTCGTTGGGTGGGCATTTTGACAACCCATTCCCTGTTCAGGCAGCGGCCAATCATTGCTGTCCGACAAGAACTATCCAGGAATTTCTACTACCAAAGTGCGTAAAATTAGTTATCTTGTTGAATTCCTGGGTAATTTCCTCTATCGCGTTCTAAACCTCCAATTTGAATGGCCAGGGTTATTCTCTCGCTTTCTAAAGAGCCTTTTCTTTTTTCGGGTACTCCGCAATTTTAAAAAAAACTAATCATTGAACCTGCTCGCTGTGTTCCCCAAGCCCCCCCTGCCGGCTTCCTGAAAGGCGCACTGAATTTCCAAAAGCTTCTTTTCTACTTCTTATTTTTTTCGTAAATGTGTTCACCCCCGTTAGGGACGGCGTTGGTTCGGCTCCCCGCTGGATTAAATTGGCACTTGATAGAGAGGTGAGGGGGTGGGTAGAGTGGCGCTCAAGGGAAAAGAAGAGGCGGTTTTATTTATTTATTTTTTCGGGAAAAGGCTGTAGTTTACTGGGATTGCTGGATGAGAGAGAGAGAGGGGACTGCCGCAATGATTTATTGAATAGAAGCTGCGAGATAGAATCTCTCTGATTAAAAGACTTCCTACCACTCTGCCTGAATCACAGTGGGTTAATACACACATTTATTTTACAGCAAACCGAACAGGAATACAAATGCTGCCCTTTTTTCACACCCACCAAAGCGCAAAAAAAAAATAAAAAACCCACAAAAGCAAATTTCTTTCTTTGGGTTTTTTTTTTAGAACCTACAGTGATTTGCAATAATTAGAGGCTTATAGATTTCACATCTGGGGAGTTTGACGGAGGCGAAACACCTGACATACTGTAAGGCAGGTGTCCTAAGGTGAGTTTGTGGAGGACAGAATGCTCCTATGGAGCGGGATGTCATTACGTTAAAGGGACACTAAATGTTATTTTTCACTTGTGCTTCTACTATAGAAGCACAAGTGAAAAGTGAGTCTTCCCTAGTGTGAGGATAAACTGGCGGGTACTTTGATAGTACCTTTGATAGTACTTTTGATAGTACCCGCCAGTTTATCCTCTGACCGACAGCTGCTATGGTTCCATAGGAAGCAGGCAATCGTCTGGTCGGCGACCGTCTCTCCCTGCTAGCGCAGAGAGAGACCCTTGTTTTTGCATGCTGCTGATTCCATGCAGAAACGAGGGTCTCTAGCAGCGAGAGACCCTCGCATTCTGCTGTCAGAGTGCGGTGAGCCCCCGCTCTGATTGGCTGTGTGCGTGTGCGGACATTTGTCAGCACGCGCCAACCAGGAACTGCTGTGTCTCGCAAGTGAAACACAGCAGATAGTAACCCCACGTGTATCTATTAAGATACATCGTGTTTACTTAATTGTACCGGGACTGAAAGAAGCAAGGGTTAAACAACGTTAAATGTTCCTTTAAAAGTGATCCATACACCCCTCCTTTCATTCCTGTGCTGCTGCCTAATGACCGACTTACAAACCTGCTGGATCCAAAGCAGGAGTGGGCTGTGAGAGGACTAATTAGATTAACAGGTGTTAATGATGACTCCTGGTAAGAAAGGGACAAATATATTGTGCAAGTTATATTTGGTTGAGTCAGAGAGAAGAGACCGTACATACCGAGAGGAGCAGCACAAAGCAGCACCTGGAACCTGAATGGGGTTTGTTTTCTTACAAAATACCAGTTACTTTTTCAAATTCAGCTTCTGCAACAGTATCTGCAGAATATGCTGCCAGTGATTAGTTGGCTGATGTGCAAGCCGAAGCTCCCAATCAGTTCTCAGGTTCAATTCCTGGCAGGGTAACGGGGAAATGTTGAGTGGAAAATATGCCCTTTTATTGTCTGCTTATTGGAAAGTGGAGTGCAGGCTTCTAAAACGGCTAGATAGGGGCCTTTCCGAAGTCCGGAGTCCGCTACCATAATATGCCTTTATTTCAGCATTTCAAATAAAACCAATGTGTAGTGACAAAGTATCCAGTCATTCTCCAACAAAATGACATCATTTACACTAATAAAAGTGATACGTTTGTTTCTTCGTACCGGGGAAAAAAACCAACTTCATTTGTTATGAACATAGGGTTGGATCCCAGCCATTATTTTATTGGCAGTTTGCTAAGGAATTGGCTTAAGGCCAGTATTAAATCTATAGAGGCAATAGCATGTCTGGTCATGGGGGGGGGGGGGGGGGGGGGGGGAGAAAAGGTTGGAACACTGAGAACTATTTAATTGGGTGCCAATCCTATACGACCATCCTTTGGTGTGAGGAGGATATTTATATGAATGGCAATTATACATAAAGAGTTAACAGAGAGAAACAAATAATCAGCTGATAACAATACATTACGATGGGTTTTTTTTATTATTCAAATCTCTTTATTATCAAAATGTAAATACAATACAATAATGAAATAATAATACTAACATACTACAATTCATTCCAACCCACCCCCACCCCATATTGAGCTCGAACCTCGGACAGACCCAGGCCTCTTTCATAGCAATGTTTTATCCATGATGTTTTATCTACGATGGTTTAAATGCCGCCCTCTACAGGGAACATTTGGTGCCATTTCCCCTATAAAATATCATATCTACACCATGAGTAGAGTATGAGCAAAGTAATAACCCTTCTCCATCTGACTTTAATGTTTAACTTGGTTGATTACTACATTGATTGTTAAATGTCTCTTGTTTCAGCCCATCTCCTCACCACATCCAATTTTGTGGCCAGGAGGCATTGAAGAGCTACATATTTAGCTTCTTTCTGGAGCAAGGACAGATCCATATGTAATAGGGCTCTTGCAGGGGTGGGTGGTATGATAGTGTCAGTAAGGGCTGAAATGATAGCAAATACATCCTTCCAGATTTCCCTAACTCCATCACAGCCCCACCACATATGTATATACGTACCTTGTGCTTTCCTGCATCTCCAACATACTGAGGATGAGTTGGAGCTAAACTTAGCAGTTCTCACAGGGACCCAGTACCATCTGAGTAAGACTTTACTATGTAGCTCCACCAGGTTCAGGCATTTTGCAACCTTGTGGATACTATTCCACCCCTCCAGCCATAGATCCTTACTAATAATCATATCTAAATCTTTTTGCCAAGCATTAAGGTCTGGTTTTTTGGTGGGAGAATCCAGTTTTCCCATTACCTGATACCATTTTCTAATGCTGTTTTTTAATAGGGACATTATTTAGCTGTTCTTTAATCGATTTTTTAAATGTTATTTGTCCTCCAGTGATACAAGTGAGTCCCCACATATTGCCCGATTCTAATCAGCGAAAACCATTCTGATCCCTTAAGCTTAAATTAAATTATTAACTGTGGGATGGACTTGAGTCCATTCGGAGTAAACAAATCCCTTATTTTATAGTTCTCAATATCTGTCCAGCTTCTCAGATCAAGTTGGGGGATATTGCCCATTACAACACTCAACGGGAGGACCCAATCACTTTATCTCTAAGACCAAATTCCTCTTAAACCCTAATCAAAAATCTGTATAGTTTCGCGTGATCACTGTCATATTTCCTTCGTTTAACTCTTTTTTGATGATACCATAATATATTGGGTGGGATCAGTCTGATATGCTAATGGAGTGGTTCCTCTGCAATGGTGTAAGCAGGCAAAAAATGGAGTTGCTCTCCCGAGTAGGTATTATCCTACAAGACAGACTATTGCAGTACTGTTTGTTCTCGGGCATTGTAGCACCCACCCCCCTCTTTGTCGCCATGAGTAACAGGGTATGCCTACGGCCGTGGGTCCCTGGCCTGCTTGCACCTAGAGGATCATCAGCCATACCACACTGACGAGGCCATGTAGGCCGAAACGTACGTCTGTGGTTTGCTGTGTTCCTCGTGTAGAGGGTACTAGCCATGCATTTCGGATCTGGACTGCCCTTATGGGTGGGATCAGTCTGATATGCTAATGTAGTGCTTCCTCTGCAATGGTGTAAGCAGGCAAAAAATGGAGTTGCTCTCCCGAGTAGGTATTATCCTACAGGACAGACTATTGCAGTACTGTTTGTTCTCGGGCATGGTAGCACCCACCCCTTTCTTTGATACCATAATATATTCTCAAGATTAGTCATACCAATAAGTTCTTGTTCTATATAGTACCAATCTTGAATACATCACTATGTTTTAAGAAGTGACTGATCAAGACCTGTTGGTTATGGTGGATACAGACTTTTGGATCATAGTGTACCTGAGAGAATAGCGGTTCAACTCAACTTATAATCCGATCTGGTACGACATGGAGCTAGATCGCTCAAAGTAGCTGAATTTCGGAATTTTACCAAATTTGGCTACTCAATATAGCCAATTTCGCAATAAAATTTGCAAGTTGTGCAGATTTCGGGCCAACGATCAGCATATTCAGTTTGTGGGATTCATCCCTGAGAATCCTATGGATTCACCCCTACTCAAAATCCTCTGAAAATTGACTCATCCAAAACAGCTGCATTTTGCGCATTTAGTTTCTACTGTTAAGAAATTGGAGGCTCTGATTTACTCTGAGAAGATCGGAGCTTCCCGACTGTTACGGTGTACCAGTGACACCCAGGAGGAGGGACCCTTGTTGCAAGATCACCTCTTGGGAAGTACTTTGTGGTGTTTACCCTGACAAATATGTACCAGAAGGTTGAGCCCAGGGTAATGTTTTGCCAGGGGCTTGTGCGGCACAAGTACAACCTAGAGGTAACCAGGAATGGGTTGGTGGAGTACTCTAAGCAGCACAGGAGACAAGACAGACTGGAACAGGTTGATGATATAAATAGGCTGAGAACAAGCGGAGTCGAGGAACTAGCCAGGGGGTCGAGGCAGGCAGAAGTCAAGCAAAGTCAAGGTACTATCCGGGGTCGATGCAGGCGGAGATCAAACGAAGTCAAGGTACTATCCAGGGTCGATGCAGGCGGAGATCAAACGAAGTCAAGGTACTATCCAGGGTCGATGCAGGCGGAGATCAAACGAAGTTAAGGTACTATCCGGGGTCGATGCAGGCGGAGATCAAACGAAGTCAAGGTACTATCCGGGGTCGATGCAGGCGGAGATCAAAAACAGAGTCAAAAAACAAGCCAAGGGTCAATATCAGAAGTCAGACGAAATATAACAATGGCCCAAAAATAGAGAGAACTCTTTGCACAGGCGACTAGAAAACGATTGAACAGGTGAATAAATATAGGAAGTAATTAGCATAGACCAATGGAGAAGGAGATGGGTGTGTCAGGAGGGAGGAACAGGAAAAACAAAAAGAATACAGAACATTAAAATATATATGCATATATATTACAATAGAAGAGGATCCCAAGTGATAGAAAGAAAGTAAAAACTGAAAGTAAAACAAAAATGAAGGCATCTATATGAAGTCTGTATAGAGAGCAAACAGACTCCAAAAACATGGCCACCGTAGATGAAAAACGTCTCCAGAAGTCACTAGTGACTTCCTGACTACAAAAACATGGCTGCCGTAACAACATGAGAGTTATGACGGCGTGAGGAAGGAGGTGATAAGCGGTGTGAGGGGATCAGGTGAGTGACACCGACTCCGACCCTTGAAACAAAAAACTTAATGGTACGTCCACAATAAACAGCATAAAAGGGGGGCAGGTACGAGACAATCTTGTCGAGATGTAATGTCTAGAAAAGATGGTAAGAAAGACGACCCGCGGGACCAAAGTGGGAGAAAGATTCACTTAAAATGGGTTATTAAAGGGCAAAAGAACTAACTTGTCTTTAGTTGTAAGATTGCATTAAGCGTGAAATGCTTTAATACAAATAAATAAAGTATTTGATGGAGTCCTCTGCTCCTCTTGTGCCTATCAGGGGGCAGACATGTTGTTTAGAATCTTGGGTCGGATGAAGGCAGATCTGAAACATCATGGAGCTCTACGGAGCTAAGAGGGCTCACCAATGTACTTTATTTATATTCTCGTTAAAGAATTTCTATATTCAGTGTAATCTTCCAGCTAAACATCGAGTAAAAATGTTTTCCTACCAGTTGCGAGGAAGCGTCCCAACAGTGCAGTTGGTTTCATGTAACTGATTCTGTCCTGATCTAGACAGACGTTCGCCCTCAGCTGTATCTGTGGGGGTTTTTCCCCCTGTTTGATATTCCGGAAATAATACTGTTTGTTGTAGTTGTTGAGGTGTGTCGTGTCGGACGACTGTGTAAATTCTCACTTTGCCTACAAAGGTTTCCAACAGAACCGACTTACTATTTTATCCTTATGGGGCCAGTACGCTGAGAACCATTTAGCTGGGCAATAAAAACAGCATAGGAGCGTGTTCCGAGGGGCTGGAAAGTGCTCTTGGGGATAAAAACGCTGTTTAAAAATAGAATTGTATTATTATAGTTATTCACTCGTCTGCCCTGAACTCACCTCCTTCTCCTCGGTCCTCATTCTGAAGCTTTGTGGTTGTTACAACGTCCGTCAAAGGGGTGGAATAAATCATGCTGATCATGTTAAAATAAGAGCCTGTCAAAAAGGTCGGAATTTGACAGGCCCGCTTTAAATTGACGTGTTACCCTGTGCAAAGTGTTTCTCGCTACATATTTTTGTCCGCTGTGAGATCGCTTAACCAGCCGTTTGATTTTGTTTAGGATCTGGATTACGAGAGCCATCAGAAATACGACTTAACGGTTCTCGCAAGGAACAGAGCACCGCTTGTTGGAACAGAATATGGCCCCAGCTCGACTGCCACAGTCCGCATCGCGGTACAAGACGTGAATGAGGCGCCGGTGTTTACCCAGCAGGAATATGAAGTCAGGGTGCCGGAAAATGCCCAGACAGGATCAGTCATACTCACTGTTGAGGCCAATGATCCAGATATATATAACAAAGCTAAATTACAGTAAGTTGGATACGGATGTTGCAGAGTGTTTCTACAGGTTTATGCTTAAAAAAGGATCTATATTCTTCAGAGCTTTATTGGGGTTGACCTCCCATTTCAACATTGCAAGGTTAAAAGATTAAAATGGCAGTGAGCCAATGGCCATGTTAAGATGGATAAAAAAAAATTATTTATTTTTTTGCAGATTTCTACGATGTATAATTCTCAAGATATTAGATTTTTTTTTAAACAAAAGCCAATTTTGTCCATTAAATTTAAAAAAAAAAATCTTGTAAATGACAAATGTAGCTGAAAACTTCTGATTTTTTTATGGGATATTTACCTAGGCGACAGAGGTCCGTTATCAGCAACATCACTCCTGTGGTCCAGTGGCCCATTGTCTTAGCCAATCCAAGCTTATCATTATAAAATACAATGCCTTGACCGGATTTCCTACTCATTTTGCAATTCATCTGATGTATTCATCTGATTTTCATGGAAAACAAGGAAATTCCTAGGTGACCCCAAACTTTTGATCTCTGTTTAAAGGAACATTGACGCTTGTTTAGCTCTTGCTTAATTGAAGGATGCATGTAGGTTTACTATCGTCTGTGTCTCACAGGCAGTTCCTGGTTGTCGTCAGCGTGCTCACAGCCAATTAGCGTGCGCACAGCTCAACGAGCAGTGATACACCTTCATTTTTGCATGCGATCAGCAGGGGGACAAAGTTAAGGTCTTTCCTGCTGATCCTGTGCAAAAACGAGGGGCTCACTCTGCGCTAGCAGAGAGAGCCGGTCGCCGACCAGACAGCTGACTGGTTGCTATGGAATCATGGCAGCTGTCGGTCAGAGGATAAACTGGCGTGTACTCAAAAAGTGTATCAAAAGTACCGTATTTGCTCGATTATAAGACGAGGTTTTTTTCTTATAATCGAGGTCGTCTTATAATCTGACCTCAAATTGAGGTCAGACTATAAGACAGGGATCCAGGTCCCCAGCAGAGCTGCAGGGGACCTGGATCCCCCTCTCTAACAGCAGGGGATGTCTGCGCGATGAGCGCGACGGACCAGCTGTCCGTCATAATAGAGTGCCGTGTCGGGCAGCATGGAGGATGTCTGCACGTATCGTGCAGACATCCCCCGGCTGCCGCCACCAGGGAGAAACAGGTGAGGGAGGGAGCCCCCACAAGAAACAGGTGAGGGAGGGAGGGACAGAGTAAGAAGGGGGGGGGGGCAGAGAAACGAGGGGGAGGAGGGGGAGGGACAGAGAAACGAGGGGGGGAGTGACAGACAAGGGGAGGGAGGGGGGGAAAGAGACAGAGACAAGGGGAACAAGGGGGAGTCAAAGGGAGGGGGAGAGAGAGACAACACTAAGGGGGGGAGAGAGAGAAAGCTGGGGGCAAGGGAAAGAGAGAAGCAGCATTGGCACATAAAAGGAAATAAAAACAAGAAATGCATTTTTTTCATATCATTATTTTTTGTTAAAAACTCAATTTACATGTGAATATATACAAATTGAACTTTTTTCCTATAGGGTAGTCTTATATTCAGGCTTTTAGTTTTTTTCCTAATGGAATATCCAAAGTTTTGGGGGTCGTCTTATAATCAGGGTCGTCTTATAATCGAGCAAATACGGTACTATCAAAAGTACACGCCACGTTATCCTCATACTAGTGGCAACTAACTTTACACTTGTGATTCTATATTAGAAAAATAAAATTTAGTGTCCCTTTTAAGGCTCATTCACAAAAAAAAATAAAAAACATTCACTCACTTTCGTAGGAAATTGCCAGTAGGGTAAAAACCGGGCAGGAAGATCCTTTTTTCCCTTCTCGGTCGGAGAACTGGTCTAGTGCCAAGTGACAGACATAAAAGACTCACAATCAATACAGATACGCAGAGACCACACTTGGTGATTTTGTGCCTGTACGAAATGGAAAAATCAATGGCATTATCTTATCCCATTCCTGAAAAAGCCTGGGGATAATTGAAGTTCCTTGTTTCATGCGTGCCCTGGGCTATTAGCGTAGCTATAACTGTATGCCCAGTTGATTGTGTTATTTGTACAGATTAGCTACACGTATCAATGTCTGATTAAGCCTACAGATTGCACCCAAGTGATATTAATTGGGATATTACTTCATTGCTTTACTTCCTTGGTAATTATTATAGGACGTTACAGATAGTCTTGTGACATTCCTTTTGGGCCCACTCGAAAATGGAAGGACATTTTGTTCTAGGTTAATGTGGATACGGGAAATGTGTCTTAACTTCCTGATAAATAGGATTTTAGTTATTTTAACCAAAGCAATTTTTTTTTATTTTTGGGGGGGGCAGATGTGGGGGGGGGGGGGAAGGGGGGGTACCAGTAATAATTGTTTTGAATGGCATAATTAAAGGCTCTGTGGAATTGGTTCTGTATTGTAGTAACCAGTAATTATGAGCTTAGCCATAATAAATACAGCTTTGCATTTGCCTTAGACACATAAACATTCATTTTCCTAATTTTCCTATGCATATGCCTGTAATTCTGCTTGCGCAGTGTACAGATCAATTTTGTATTTTCTATATTAACAGTATTCATAAAGTTTTGCTTTCCCTTTAAATGAAAATGGGTTCAAACGATACAAAAAACATTTTTTCTCTTTATTTGAACTTTTATTCTTGTTTTGATTTAAAGCACTTTAGGGACTAGGCATTGGGGGGGGGGGGGGGGGGGGAATCATTTAATGAATGATTACAAATAAACATACCTTATTGAGTCCTTTGTGTTCAGTATAGCTCTATCAGGCCTATGATTAAGCGAAACGCGTAAGATATGGTCTCCTTTCCCATACACAGTGATTTATTTTTATTGGATCTACATGCATTAAACCACCTTATTGATATATGGAGTGTGGAGTGCCCATTATTGATCGTTTGTAGCTCTATCAGGGGGCAGACATCTTGTGTTAGATCTACTTACATATGACCCAAGATTCTAAACAACATGTCCACCCCATGATAGAGCTATACAGAGCAAAGATTCTAAACAACATGTCCACTCCCTGATAGAGCTATACAAAGCAAAGATTCTAAACAACATGTCCGCCCCGATAGAGCTATACAGAGCAAAGATTCTAAATAACATGTCCGCCCCCTGCTGGTTCTATACAGAGCAAAGATTCTAAACAATATGTCCGCCCCTGATAGAGCTATACAGAGCAAAGATTCTAAACAACATGTCCGCCCCCTGCTAGTTCTACACAGAGCAAAGATTATAAACAACATGTCCACCCCCTGATAGAGCTATGCAGAGCAAAGATTCTAAACAACATGTCTGCCCTCTGGAAGAGCTATATAGAGCAAATATTCTAAACAACATGTCCGCCCCCTGATAGAGCTATACAGACAAAGATTCTAAACAACATGTCCGCCCCCTGATAGAGCTATACAGAGCAAAGATTCTAAACAACATGTCCTGCCCCCTGATAGAGCTATACAGAGCAAAGATTCCAAACAACATGTCTACCCTCTGATAGAGCTATACAGAGCAAAGATTCTAAACAACATGCCTGCCCCCTGATAGAGCTATACAGAGCAAAGATTCTAAACAACATGTCGGCCCCCTGATAGAGCTATACAGAGCAAAGATTCTAAACAACATGTCTGCCTCCTGATTGAGCTACACAGAGCAAAGGTTCTAAACATGTCCACCCCCTGATAGAGCTATACAGAGCAAAGATTCCAAACAACATGTCTACCCTCTGATAGAGCTATACAGAGCAAAGATTCTAAACAACATGTCCACCACCTGATAGAGCTATACAGAGCAAAGATTCCAAACATCATGTCCGCCCCCTGATAGAGCTATACAGAGCAAAGATTCCAAACATCATGTCCGCCCCCTGATAGAGCTATACAGAGCAAAGATTCTAAACAATATTTCCGCCCCCTGATAGAGCTATACAGAGCAAAGATTCCAAACAACATGTCTACCCTCTGATAGAGCTATACAGAGCAAAGATTCTAAACAACATGTCAGCCCCCTGATAGAGCTATACAGAGCAAAGATTCTAAACAACATATCAGCCCCCTGATAGAGTATACAGAGCAAAGATTCTAAACAACATTTCCGCCCCCTGATAGTGCTATAGAAGCAGAGAGGTACTTTTATTTGCATTCTTTCATTAAAGCATTTCTATTTTAAATACCTACACAATATGAAAATTAAACAGAACTTAATTATTTGCCGACAGGGGTCCTTCAAGCATTTGAGTTGATGGTGTTAAATAACCTTTACAAAACATTTTCCATTATGTTCTCTATACAGTTACAGCATCAGGAATGATTCCAGAAAGTGGCTTTCCATCCAAGAGCATTCTGGGAAGATCCAGCTTCTCCATGCATTGGACAGGGAGGTATCTGAGGAGACATACAGCGTCCAGGTCATCGCTACCGAGCAAGGTATGTCACACGCGTGTTCAATCAGATCATTTATTTGCTGATTATATTCTGACTTTGATTATCTCGGATAAAAATCTCAGTGCAAGAAGAGTGTGGTGAGGTGTAACGGAGCCTTGGTTCGATAGTATCCAAGAATCCCGTAGCTGAAGACTTATTCGATAGGTGGAAAAAGATTAGAAAGAAACATTTGTCCTCTGACGTGAGAGATGCACAGATGGCATTAGATACGGCTGAAAAATGAATACCAGATATTAACCTAAAAACCTGGAAGGATAAGAGCATCTGATCTTACAACATGGCTGAAGTTCTTCCTTGTTTTCAGGAATATCAGATATGATTCACGTAGGAAGGAGATGTATATATTAGATATTAAATATATGTATATATTAGATTAAGGAAACAGTCTTCACACATTGCATGCAGACAGTCCAGAAATGGATTCTTCTCCGAGTAGGGTTGCCACCTTTTCTTCCAAAAAATACCGGCCTTGGTACTTCCTCCATAGACTTAACATTGTGGTCAAGCCAATTTTTTACCGGCCTGCCGGTAAAATACCGGCCAGGTGGCAACCCTATCTCCGAGTGGTCAGATTTGGGAAAAGGTCCTTTCTGGCCATTAGTAAAGCTTTCAGGTTAAATCTAATGATGGGGGGGAAGAACTTTCAATGGGATATTAATGTAAATAACAGTCATACAAACTTCGCCCCCCACTGCTTACATTTAGGTGAGATAACGACTTTTAAGGTGGGAGCTGATGCCAACTAGTATTAAAAAAAATAGTGATCCCATTTGCTGGAAGTGCTTAAACAATTGGACACAATGGTCACCAAGTATGGGAATGTGAGATAATTAAACAGTTTTGCAGCTTTGGGTTTACTCTTGGATTTAATTAGGAAAAAAATTCAATTGGACCCCAAATTGGCACTCTTTCCTGTAGAAAGCTAGAAACATTGTCCAATTTCAGGAATTTCAAACTTAAGACCAAAGTAGCTGAATTGGGGAAAAAATAATCTCCCATTCAGATGAATTGGAGAATTTTTCCAGCTCGGCTACTTTGGCCTTTAGTTTAAAATTCCCTCTTTCATGAATACAGCTCTTGGACTTTTTCCAGCTGGTCTATTAGCGCCTGATGTTTGCAATTCCTTTCTCAGATCACCACAGTTCATTGTTTAGTTAATAGACCCCACAGAGCTTGCCATCCTAAATCCAGCTCCACGGGACCCACGGAATGTCTAGTAAGGCAGCCAGAACTTGTTAAATGGACGTCAGAGATATATATATTATACCCTGAATCAGCCTGTATAAATCTCCATGCTTCTCCATCACACTGACAAAGCACTGGACAGCAATAACACACAGTGAGACATGCAGGGGAATAAGATGCATGTATAGAATAATATACGGATAATGCCACGGAAATGGTGAGCTTGGCTCATGCTTTGATTTAAGGAAAGACTACAGAAATGAACAAAACATGTGCCAGGACTATGAATAATGACAGTGGCTGGCTGCAGTGCTACATCTCCCAGGCTTTACCAGCCCCTCCCTGGCCCCCACCATTATCACAGCAAATAAATGAATCTGTAACCTTGGGGGGGGGTGGGGGGGAGAAAAAAAATCTCAGCCTGGGATCTCAACATTTTAAAGAACATTAGGTGCTAGATTACCCCCCCCCCCCCCCCCCCAGGTCATTTTCTTTTATTCAGAGATGTATGAGTCATTCTGTGTGACCTGGGCCAACGCATTTTCAGCCACAAGCACTTTGCTTTGACCCTATTCTCCAAGGCTCCTGCACAGCATTCGCAGGGCAGAACACGGGGGCATGCCAGGGGTTAAGGGAATTATTTATCTGTGCCCTAAATGCGTTTTCAAGTAGTGGGGTGGTGAGTCAGCCGATGCTGATGTCATCTTATCCATAGACGGAGGGGGGGGGGGAATAAATATTCTCATTCACTTAGATTTCCAGGTTTCTGCCTGTCACCAAACGGATATATATTTTGGGCTCAGTGGCAGCAGAGATGTGAAGCTAAAGCAGCCGGATGGCCAGTGATAATTTTTATCATTTCTTTTCATATTATTATATATTATTTTGTTGTTATGCTGGGCTAGTTGCCATACCGCTATGTTAAAGCTGTGCACAGGTTTTTTTTATTTCTTTATTTGACCTACTCTTGGTGCACTGGGAGGCACGTCAGCCTTTCATCCTTTTTGCGAGGTCTTTAAAATGAGCACCGTAAAGCTGACTAAGAATAACATCCCCGTGGATGATGGGAAAAAAGTAACATACTTGAAAAACAGGACAAGAGGTAAACAGACCCAAACACAAGTAATCCATTTCCCTAATTATTTTGGAGTGCAACCCCCCTTTATGTCCTGCCTGGCACAGAGGAGGTTAAGTCCAGCTGCATCCCATGCCCCCCCCCCCCCCCCATGCCATGTTTTTTTCTTGTTCTGTTCATGATTTGGTTTCTTTTTTCCTCCCCACTCTCTAACAAGCACACACAGTATAAACACTCTGACAGAGCCACTGTAATTATGCCTGATTGCTGTATTGTCAGTTATTGAAGGGAAATGAAGGTTATACACCACATGAGAAGCATAGAATGAAATGGATAATGTCTTTGCAGGGTGAATATTCAGAAGGAATTATCCCAGAGCACGTGGACCATGCAAGTGTTTCAGTTCTGTATAAGCCTCTGACATTATGTGTTTAGCACATTCAAGGGGGGGTGCTCAGTGCTGGGGCCTGTACTGAGCACCAATACTTGACTGTAATGAGGGAGGACTAACCTTGGCACTGCAGATGTTTCCTCCCCAATCTATCTTCCTGATTGTCCATGTTAACTTTCCTCCCCAGTCTCCATCGAGCCCAAAATACTATACTGTGGACATGTCCAGTTGAATTTTCCTCCATACCTGTGGGATCATAGGTAGGAGAGGAAAAATATAACCCAGGGAAAAAGGTATATAATATAGGTTATATTTCCTCCCCAATCTACCTGCCTGTTTGCTATGTATTATTTCCTCCCCAATCTACCTGCCTGATAGTCCATGTAACATTTCCTCCCCAATCTACCTGCCTGTTTGCTATGTATTATTTCCTCCCCAATCTACCTGCCTGATAGTCCATGTAACATTTCCTCCCCAATCTACCTGCCTGACAGTCTATGTAATATTTCCTCCCCAATCTACCTGCCTGACAGTCTATGTAATATTTCCTCCCCAATCTACCTGCCTTATAGTCTATGTAATATTTCCTCTCAAATCTTGCCTGTTTGGGGAGGAAATATTGCATAGACAAACAGGCAGGTAGATTGGGGAGGAAATATTACAAAGACTACCAGACAGGTAGATTGGGGAGGAAATATTACATAGACTACCAGACAGGTTGGGGAGGAAATATTACATAGATTACCAGACAGGTTGGGGAGGAAATATTACATAGATTACCAGACTGGTAGATTGGGGAGGAAATATTACATAAACTACCAGACAGGTTGGGGAGGAAATATTACATAGATTACCAGACTGGTAGATTGGGGAGGAAATATTACATAGACTAGCAGGCAGGTAGATTGGGGAGGAAATATTACATAAACAAATAGTCTATGTAACATTTCCTCCCCAATCTACCTGCCTATTTGTCTATGTAATATTTCCTCCCCAACCTACCTGCCTGACAGTCTATGTAATATTTCCTCCCCAATCTACCTGCCTTATAGTCTATGTAATATTTCCTCTCAAATCTTGCCTGTTTGGGGAGGAAATATTGCATAGACAAACAGGCAGGTAGATTGGGGAGGAAATATTACAAAGACTACCAG
The DNA here is from genome assembly GCA_036172795.1 of Pelodytes ibericus. Classification (NCBI taxonomy): domain Eukaryota; kingdom Metazoa; phylum Chordata; class Amphibia; order Anura; family Pelodytidae; genus Pelodytes; species Pelodytes ibericus. The sequence goes on along the minus strand of CM069862.1, from coordinate 201,750,862 downwards.
ACAGGTAGATTGGGGAGGAAATATTACATAGACTACCAGACAGGTTGGGGAGGAAATATTACATAGATTACCAGACTGGTAGATTGGGGAGGAAATATTACATAGACTAGCAGGCAGGTAGATTGGGGAGGAAATATTACATAAACAAATAGTCTATGTAACATTTCCTCCCCAATCTACCTGCCTATTTGTCTATGTAATATTTCCTCCCCAACCTACCTGCCTGACAGTCTATGTAATATTTCCTCCCCAATCTACCTGCCTTATAGTCTATGTAATATTTCCTCTCAAATCTTGCCTGTTTGGGGAGGAAATATTGCATAGACAAACAGGCAGGTAGATTGGGGAGGAAATATTACAAAGACTACCAGACAGGTAGATTGGGGAGGAAATATTACATAGACTACCAGACAGGTTGGGGAGGAAATATTACATAGATTACCAGACTGGTAGATTGGGGAGGAAATATTACATAGACTAGCAGGCAGGTAGATTGGGGAGGAAATATTACATAAACAAATAGTCTATGTAACATTTCCTCCCCAATCTACCTGCCTATTTGTCTATGTAATATTTCCTCCCCAACCTACCTGCCTGATAGTCTATGTAATATTTCCTCCGCAATCTACCTGCCTGTTTGCTATGTAATATTTCCTCCCCAATCTACCTGTCTTATAGTCTTTGTAATATTTCCTCTCAAATCTTGCCTGTTTGGGGAGGAAATATTGCATAGACAAACAGGCAAGTAGATTGGGGAGGAAATATTACATAGACTACCAGACAGGTAGATTAGGGAGGAAATATTACATAGACTACCAGACAGGTAGATTGGGGAAGAAAATATTACATAGACTAGCAGGCAGGTAGATTGGGGAGGAAATAATACATAGTAAACAGGCAAGATTGCAGAGGAAATATTACATAGACTATCAGGCAGGTAGATTGGGGAGGAAATATTACATAGACAAATAGTCTATGTAACATTACCTCCCCAATCTACCTGCCTATTTGTCTATGTAATATTTCCTAATATGTTCCTCTGTGGCCCATGCATGCCTTCAGAGTCCAAATCCTGGCTCTCTCTTAAAGGAACATGAAACATTGTTTAACCCTTGCTTTCTTGAAGGAAGCAAGGGTTAAACAAAACATGTCCTGGGTCAATGAAGAATACCCGACGTGTATCTTATTAGATGCACGCGGGTTTACAATCGGCTGTGTCTCACATGCGAGACACAGCACTTCCTGGTTGACGCGTGTTGACAAACGTACGCACACAGCCAATCAGAGCGGGAACCCATCCTGCTCTGACATCTGAATGCGAGGGCCTCTTGCTGCTAGCACAGAGGGAGACCCTAGTTGTTGCATGGGATTAGCAGGGGGGACCTAGTTAAGGTCCGCGCCAGCAGAGAGAGCCGGTCGCCGACCAGACGGCTGCCTGCTTCCTATGGAATCATGGGAGCTGTCTGTCAGAGGATAAACTGGCGCAAACTATTAAATGTACTATGAAAAGTACACGCCACATTATCCTCATCCCAGGGACAACTAACGTTTCACTTGTGCTTCTATATTAGAAGCACAAGCGAAAAAGAACGTTTACTGTCCCTTTAAACATGAAATCCATTTAATGGTTTGAGTGCAGACAAAAGTGACTGGGGAAAAAACTACATATGATAGAAGCTAACGGGAAAAGGTATTTCTTTCATTTTAAATGAGAAGCTAGCAGTGAAGTACGAAGGCTCAGGCAAGTCCAGACCTCCGCAGAGAGGGATGGAGATGTGGTCAGCTCATATTCCCCTCTGATGGGTATTAGGATTATAATCGTTACGGACAGACTGTACCGACACCCAGAGCCAAAATACCACTCTTGTGATGAAGATCCCAAGGCAATAAAAGTGTTAATAGGAGAGGGAGAATAAAAAGCCTTATTCACACGGTTACTCATCGTTCCCATTATATTAGAAATAATTGAGATAATTGCAGTGGAGTTTAAATGTAGATCATTGTGCAATTAATCTCTCCAATCACCCGCCTACTCTCTCCCAGCCGCGGGAGGCTGTAATCTCATTGGTCTGGAACATCTGCCTGGCACATAGCAATGCAAAAACACACTGTAACTCGCAGTAGATGCTTGGCATGTGGTAATGGTGCACATGTGTATGTGTATGTGTGTTTGCACGGCTTTATGGAGCATCCTCCAGAGACTGTCCAAAAGTCTACCTAGGCTGTTTAATTTATCTGTGTTGGTGAGAAATCCTGAGATGCAAAACAACTGAGCACTGGAACTATCTACCTGAATAACCTACCTTCCTTATGTCCATGTAACCTTTCCTCCACAATCTTTCTTCCTTACTGTCCATGTAACCTTTCCTCCACAATCTTTGTTTCCCTACCGTCCATGCAATCATTCCTCCCAAATCTATCTACTTGACAACTCCGTACAGTCTTTCCTAACCAATTTACCTACCTAAATGGTCATGTCACCTTACACCACAGTTAGCCTACCAGATTCACCACGGAACTTTTCCTCCCCAATCTAGATTCCTTACTGCTCATGTGGTCTTTCCTCCCCAATCTATCGCCCTGACCTTCCTTGTAATCTTTTCTCCCGAATCCACCTACCTGATACTCCGCATAACTTTTCCTAACCAACTTCCCTACCTACCTGGCCAGCCATGTAACCTTTCCTCCCCAATCAATATCCCTGACAGCCCGCATAAGCTCTCCTCCCCAATATACCTTTCCAGAAAGGCTGTACAACTTGTGATAACCCTAAGAGCAGAGAGCAAGTGCTACCGTTGTTTAAAACCGGTAACCTTACTAAATGGCAAAGTATTTTTCACTAAGGCTACCAAATTGATAGAAAAAAAAGACTCATCACACGGAAGACAGGGGGTAAAATAACAATGGAGAATGTCACTTTGGACAGGGGAAAAATGGAAATCTGCTTGACCTGCCCAAACAGTCGCTGTTTCTTTACAGCTTGTGTGTTATCTGCAGGGATTTCCCTTCTTCCTAATGAGTAGCATTGCCGTTTACATCCGTATTCACATGACGTAATGCAGCCCATTTGATCCTCTACATGTCATTGTTCAGGGGAAGATGGACTGTCAGCGACAGCGGACGTCATGATTCACATCCTGGATGTCAACGATAATGTCCCCTTCCTCATCGGAGACAACTCAAAGGCATTCTTCTGCAGCCGCAAAGTGGACACCCAGAGGATGGTCCTCCAGGCTTCCGACCTTGACACCGGGGACAACAGCTCACCCTTCACCTTCAAACTTACCAATGACCCTACCGTGCAAGCCAGGTGGAAGATCACTGCCCTTAATGGTAACAGTGGACGTAATCCTAGTAGAGGGTTTGTCAAGCACTACCATAAAAAAACCTGAAAATGAGTGCATCCTGAAGTATCCTGATCAATGTCACATAGAGGATAGATGCATTGAAAGATGAGATGGACATTCCATCGCACCGACTTAACTACTGACTTAACTACACACTGTGTGGGGACAAACCTCTGTACAATGCATAGTTATATAGTGAGAGGTTTGTACTCTGTACAATGTATAGTTATATAGTGAGAGGTTTGTCCCTGTACAATGTATAGTTATATCGTGAGAGGTTTGTCCCTGTACAATGTATAGTTATATAGTGAGAGGTTTGTCCTTGTACAATGTATAGTTATATAGTGAGAGGTTTGTCCTTGTACAATGTATAGTTATATAGTGAGAGGTTTGTCCCTGTACAATGCATAGTTATATAGTGAGCGGTTTGTCCCTGTACAATGTATAGTTATATAGTGAGAGGTTTGTCCCTGTACAATGTATAGTTATATAGTGAGAGGTTTGTCCCTGTACAATGTATAGTTATATAGTGAGAGGTTTGTCCCTGTACAATGTATAGTTATATAGTGAGAGGTTTGTCCCTGTACAATGTATAGTTATATAGTGAGAGGTTTGTCCCTGTACAATGTATAGTTATATAGTGAGAGGTTTGTCCCTGTACAATGTATAGTTATATAGTGAGAGGTTTGTCCCTGTACAATGTATAGTTATATAGTGAGAGGTTTGTCCCTGTACAGTGTATAGTTATATAGTGAGAGGTTTGTCCCTGTACAATGTATAGTTATATAGTGAGAGGTTTGTCCCTGTACAATGTATAGTTATATAGTGAGAGGTTTGTCCCTGTACAATGTATAGTTATATAGTGAGAGGTTTGAACTCCGCACAATGTATAGTTATATAGTGAGAGGTTTTTCCCTGTACAATGTATAGTTATATAGTGAGAGGTTTGTCCCTGTACAATGTATAGTTATATAGTGAGAGGTTTGAACTCCGCACAATGTATAGTTATATAGTGAGAGGTTTGTCCCTGTACAATGTATAGTTATATAGTGAGAGGTTTGTCCCTGTACAATGTATAGTTATATAGTGAGAGGTTTGTCCCTGTACAGTGTATAGTTATATAGTGAGAGGTTTGTCCCTGTACAGTGTATAGTTATATAGTGAGAGGTTTGTCCCTGTACAATGTATAGTTATATAGTGAGAGGTTTGTCCCTGTACAATGTATAGTTATATAGTGAGAGGTTTGTCCCTGTACAATGTATAGTTATATAGTGAGAGGTTTGAACTCCGCACAATGTATAGTTATATAGTGAGAGGTTTGTCCCTGTACAATGTATAGTTATATAGTGAGAGGTTTGTCCCTGTACAATGTATAGTTAGAGGTTTGTCCCTGTACAATGTATAGTTATATAGTGAGAGGTTTGTCCCTGTACAATGTATAGTTATATAGGGAGAGGTTTGTACTCTGTACAATGTATAGTTATATAGTGAGAGGTTTGTCCCTGTACAATGTATAGTTATATAGTGAGAGGTTTGTCCCTGTACAATGTATAGTTATATAGTGAGAGGTTTGTCCCTGTACAATGTATAATTATATAGTGAGAGGTTTGTCCCTGTACAATGTATAGTTATATAGTGAGAGTTTTGTCCCTGTACAATGTATAATTATATAGTGAGAGGTTTGTCCCTGTACAATGTATAGTTATATAGTGAGAGGTTTGTCCCTGTACAATGTATAGTTATATAGTGAGAGGTTTGTCCCTGTACAATGTATAGTTATATAGTGAGAGGTTTGTCCCTGTACAATGTATAGTTATATAGTGAGAGGTTTGTCCCTGTACAATGTATAGTTATATAGTGAGAGGTTTGTCCCTGTACAATGTATAATTATATAGTGAGAGGTTTGTCCCTGTACAATGTATAGTTATATAGTGAGAGGTTTGTCCCTGTACAATGTATAGTTATATAGTGAGAGGTTTGTCCCTGTACAATGTATAGTTATATAGTGAGAGGTTTGTACTCTGCACAATGTATAGTTATATAGTGAGAGCTTTGTACTCTGCACAATGTATAGTTATATAGTGAGAGGTTTGTCCCTGTACAATGTATAGTTATATAGTGAGAGGTTTGTCCCTGTACAATGTATAGTTAAAAAATGAGAGGTTTGTCCCTGTACAATGTATGGTTATATAGTGAGAGGTTTGTCCCTGTACAATGTATAGTTATATAGTGAGAGGTTTGTCCCTGTACAATGTATAGTTATATAGTGAGAGGTTTGTCCCTGTACAGTGTATAGTTATATAGTGAGAGGTTTGTCCCTGTACAGTGTATAGTTATATAGTGAGAGGTTTGTCCCTGTACAATGTATAGTTATATAGTGAGAGGTTTGTCCCTGTACAATGTATAGTTATATAGTGAGAGGTTTGTCCCTGTACAATGTATAGTTATATAGTGAGAGGTTTGTCCCTGTACAGTGTATAGTTATATAGTGAGAGGTTTGTCCCTGTACAGTGTATAGTTATATAGTGAGAGGTTTGTCCCTGTACAATGTATAGTTATATAGTGAGAGGTTTGTCCCTGTACAATGTATAGTTATATAGTGAGAGGTTTGTCCCTGTACAATGTATAGTTATATAGTGAGAGGTTTGTACTCTGCACAATGTATAGTTATATAGTGAGAGCTTTGTACTCTGCACAATGTATAGTTATATAGTGAGAGGTTTGTCCCTGTACAATGTATAGTTATATAGTGAGAGGTTTGTCCCTGTACAATGTATAGTTATATAGTGAGAGGTTTGTCCCTTTACAATGTATAGTTATATAGTGAGAGGTTTGTCCCTTTACAATGTATAGTTATATAGTGAGAGGTTTGTCCCTGTACAATGTATAGTTATATAGTGAGAGGTTTGTCCCTGTACAATGTATAGTTATATAGTGAGAGGTTTGTCCCTGTACAGTGTATAGTTATATAGTGAGAGGTTTGTCCCTGTACAGTGTATAGTTATATAGTGAGAGGTCTGTCCCTGTACAATGTATAGTTATATAGTGAGAGGTTTGTCCCTGTACAGTGTATAGTTATATAGTGAGAGGTTTGTCCCTGTACAATGTATAGTTAAAAAATGAGAGGTTTGTCCCTGTACAATGTATGGTTATATAGTGAGAGGTTTGTCCCTGTACAATGTATAGTTATATAGTGAGAGGTTTGTCCCTGTACAATGTATAGTTATATAGTGAGAGGTTTGTCCCTGTACAGTGTATAGTTATATAGTGAGAGGTTTGTCCCTGTACAGTGTATAGTTATATAGTGAGAGGTTTGTCCCTGTACAATGTATAGTTATATAGTGAGAGGTTTGTCCCTGTACAATGTATAGTTATATAGTGAGAGGTTTGTCCCTGTACAATGTATAGTTATATAGTGAGAGGTTTGTCCCTGTACAGTGTATAGTTATATAGTGAGAGGTTTGTCCCTGTACAGTGTATAGTTATATAGTGAGAGGTTTGTCCCTGTACAATGTATAGTTATATAGTGAGAGGTTTGTCCCTGTACAATGTATAGTTATATAGTGAGAGGTTTGTCCCTGTACAATGTATAGTTATATAGTGAGAGCTTTGTACTCTGCACAATGTATAGTTATATAGTGAGAGCTTTGTACTCTGCACAATGTATAGTTATATAGTGAGAGGTTTGTCCCTGTACAATGTATAGTTATATAGTGAGAGGTTTGTCCCTGTACAATGTATAGTTATATAGTGAGAGGTTTGTCCCTTTACAATGTATAGTTATATAGTGAGAGGTTTGTCCCTTTACAATGTATAGTTATATAGTGAGAGGTTTGTCCCTGTACAATGTATAGTTATATAGTGAGAGGTTTGTCCCTGTACAATGTATAGTTATATAGTGAGAGGTTTGTCCCTGTACAGTGTATAGTTATATAGTGAGAGGTTTGTCCCTGTACAGTGTATAGTTATATAGTGAGAGGTCTGTCCCTGTACAATGTATAGTTATATAGTGAGAGGTTTGTCCCTGTACAGTGTATAGTTATATAGTGAGAGGTTTGTCCCTGTACAGTGTATAGTTATATAGTGAGAGGTTTGTCCCTGTACAATGTATAGTTATATAGTGAGAGGTTTGTCCCTGTACAATGTATAGTTATATAGTGAGAGGTTTGTCCCTGTACAATGTATAGTTATATAGTGAGAGGTTTGTCCCTGTACAATGTATAGTTATATAGTGAGAGGTTTGTCCCTGTACAATGTATAGTTATATAGTGAGAGGTTTGTCCCTGTGCAATGTATAGTTATATAGTGAGAGGTTTGTCCCTGTACAATGTATAGTTATATAGTGAGAGGTTTGTCCCTGTACAATGTATAGTTATATAGTGAGAGGTTTGTCCCTGTGCAATGTATAGTTATATAGTGAGAGGTTTGTCCCTGTACAATGTATAGTTATATAGTGAGAGGTTTGTCCCTGTACAATGTATAGTTATATAGTGAGAGGTTTGTCCCTGTACAATGTATAATTATATAGTGAGAGGTTTGTACTCTGCACAATGTATAGTTATATAGTGAGAGGTTTGTCCCTGTACAATGTATAGTTATATAGCGAGAGGTTTGTCCCTGTACAATGTATAGTTATATAGTGAGAGGTTTGTCCCTGTACAATGTATAGTTATATAGTGAGAGGTTTGTCCCTGTACAATGTATAGTTATATAGTGAGAGGTTTGTCCCTGTACAATGTATAGTTATATAGTGAGAGGTTTGTCCCTGTACAATGTATAGTTATATAGTGAGAGGTTTGTCCCTGTGCAATGTATAGTTATATAGTGAGAGGTTTGTCCCTGTACAATGTATAGTTATATAGTGAGAGGTTTGTCCCTGTACAATGTATAGTTATATAGTGAGAGGTTTGTCCCTGTACAATGTATAGTTATATAGTGAGAGGTCTGTCCCTGTACAATGTATAGTTACATAGTGAGAGGTTTGTCCCTGTACAATGTATAGTTATATAGTGAGAGGTTTGTCCCTGTACAATGTATAGTTATATAGTGAGAGGTTTGTCCCTGTACAATGTATAGTTATATAGTGAGTGGTTTGTCCCTGTACAATGTATAGTTATATAGTGAGAGGTTTGTCCCTGTACAATGTATAGTTATATAGTGAGAGGTTTGTCCCTGTACAATGTATAGTTATATAGTGAGAGGTTTGGCCCTGTACAATGTATAGTTATATAGTGAGAGGTTTGTCCCTGTACAATGTATAGTTATAAAGTGAGAGGTTTGTCCCTGTACAATGTATAGTTATATAGTGAGAGGTTTGTCCCTGTACAATGTATAGTTATATAGTGAGAGGTTTGTCCTTGTACAATGTAATGGCATCTGATTTTTTTTCCTGGCCCTCTAAAAGCTAGAACTACAACTTGTGATGAATATATTAATAATAACCTTTGGGGTTGGATATGCTGTTTTCGGATGATAGCACCGAATGCCGAATGTCCGACTACAGACCCTTAAGTCAACTGAGTATCTGGCATCTCTTCTTCCCACATACAGGGACCCACGCCTGTCTAGCAATGCTGATTAGTTACCTGGAGCCGAAGGTACATTACGTGCCGATCATTATCACAGACAGCGGGACCCCTCCTCAGAGCCAGCATGTCCACCTCCCAGGTAACCCAAACCAATTAATCCAGAGAACATAGACCTACAGCATCTAGAAGAACACATGGTGCGGGAGAAACTAGAGGAGAGTGTCACATTAAAAAGATTCAATTATTATTTACAAAACTCCGTTCTGCTGCAAAGTTCTAAAAGTGATGTCATCAGCAGCAACATTCCATTGTCCCCATGGTAACTGCACCACTTTTACAACTTTGCCCTGGAACTGATTTTTTTTTTATCTAAATTTTTTTTACATTTTTTTATTATAAGCCTCCCCCAGGCCAGTGTAATAGTTTGTAATAAATAGAGACAACATCAGTTTTAATCAACAAATGCATGTTCAACAGGGGTAGCTCTCACGCAGCTATCATGACCCTCAGCCAGCCTTTCCCCCTGCATTTTGGCATATTTTATTACCAGTTTATGATCACCTTATGTAATAGACAGAGGTTGAGTAATGAAATCCGTCCTATTAAGAGAATGCTGAATGTACTACTGGAGCTGTTAGGAGATATAATGTGTGCACACTGTATGCCTTATCCCTTTATTAAATATGTCCATCAGTGTGTTTCTATTTCTAGACTATTAATGCATGTATTGATCAGTTGTCCTTTTATTCCCTCTGGACTGGAGCTTGCAAACAGGACTCTCTGTACCACTTCAGTCTGTCTCTCTCCATATAATTGAGTTTTATCACACCCTTTAGATGTGCACCAAGCACTGTGTCAATTGCTGGTGCTGGGGCAGAACCACGTGCATCAATATGTTGTTACCGTGATCTATTTTCCTTGCATTCCCATGATGCTCAGCCAGCATTTGTCTGAATTGTAATCTGCAGCCGTTTGTGAGCTGCATTCTCTATGATCCCGAGCCAGCCAAAAGCATCTTAGGAAATGTAGTATACAACAACTGGACTGCCTAAGGAATGGTCTCTCATCGACCCTCATATGCTGGCTGAGTGTCATGGGGCATAGAGTACACAAAAGCTGAACCAGTGGGCGGGGGGATGATACACAATTATTCATGAAAGAGAAAATTGCACACTACAAGGTTGAATGGGGGAATGTTTCCAACTCGACTATTGTGGCCTTAAGTTTGAAATTCCCTTTTCAATTCCCTGCAAGTCTCTCTCTCTCTTGAATAAAGACCCTACACGTAATGGAGTCGCACAAAGTTGGTGCAAGTCTGCAACTTCGGGGGTCCTCCCGCACTCCTCATACATAAGCAACTTCGGCGGTCCTCCCGCACTCCTCATACATAAGCAACTTCGGGGGTCCTCCCACACTCCTCATACATAAGCAACTTCGGGGGTCCTCCCGCACTCCTCATACATAAGCAACTTCGGCGGTCCTCCCGCACTCCTCATACATAAGCAACTTCGGGGGTCCTCCCACACTCCTCATACATAAGCAACTTCGGGGGTCCTCCAGCACTCCTTATACATAAGCAACTTCGGGGGTCCTCCCGCACTCCTCATACATAAGCAACTTCGGGGGTCCTCCCGCACTCCTCATACATAAGCAACTTCGGGGGTCCTCCCACACTCCTCATACATAAGCAACTTCGGAGGTCCTCCCGCACTCCTCATACATAAGCAACTTCGGGGGTCCTCCCGCACTCCTCATACATAACCCTCTCTCTGTTTTTCTTTTTGGTTTTTTTTAATTGTGCAGTGCAGGCCCCTCTAAATCATCCCCCACGGCAATAAAACGTTACACACCCGCTGTCAGCTTATGGTAAACATTTGGTTGGACTGGCTTAGACGAGTCATCACTGGGCTGTAAATTCAGCCAGTAGACATAATATATAATAATAATAATAATAATAATTATAGATGACGAGAAACATAGGGACTAAAACATAGTTTCCAGGATAGAAATACAAATAAAGGAAAAATAGACTGTATTTCCTTTCTCCCCCAGCAGTAGGTTGGATGACGTGTCTCAGTTTGAACTCTGTATAAGATCAGTGTAAACATGTCCTTTTATGAGAGACTGAGCGCTGCCATTAGCTGTCAGCCTTTGCAAAGACTGCTTGACGGCTGCTGTAAAATGTTCCTTCTGCCACCCCTGTTGAAGTGCAAGGGGGTGTGAAGGGGCCGCAGTGGCACAGTGGATCTTCCCCCAGTAGAGTTGCCACCTTTTCTTCAGAAAAACACCGGCCTTGGTACTGTCTCCATAGACTTAACATTGGCCTGATGCCAATTTTTTACCGGCCTGCCGGTAAAATACCGGCCAGGTGGCAACCCTATCCCCCAGTGGCAGGAAGTGTGTCCAGTCCTTGGTTCTAGAATGCCGTGCTGGGACAAAAGGTTAAATCCTTGAGAACAGGGTGGGGCTGCCCATAAAATGGGCGTGGCCAGGTAAGGGGAATGGTGGGCGGGGCTAACCTAGTGGCCTAGAGGCACTCCGCCAAACTTGATTTTAGTGGACCTCTCAAACATGACACAACCGTCACCATCCCATGATGCCCTGCCATTCTGTGCACCCAGGATTATGGGAGTCGTCGTCCATAAACAGTTTCAGGGGCCGATATTTATAATCTATCAGCATTGATACAGATAAATGTAACAGTTCATAAACAATGAAGTATTATTTTTTGGATGGCACAAATGAATAACAAGGCGTATTTGCTGGTTTCAAGCCATTGAATAATGCTCTTTCATTTCTCAGATCTATTTTGGGTTTGTTTTGAGTGCTCGCTCGGATCTGCGGCTGGGTTACGTGTGTTTATTTGTGCTGTAATGGTGTGTGCCAGACACACATACAGGATCTTGGTGAGAGCTGGACAAGGCAGCTAATTTTAGCAGTCAGTGAGAATTATTGCCATCACCGGCAACAAATGACCTGTTAAACTTGGCTCTGAGCAATGCGGGTAATGCTTTCGGGGGCAAGAGATTGAAATATATGTGTAAACATTTCCTTACCACATACACAATACGAACGAAAGCGCACAGGCCCGGAAGCTGTACATGGATCATGGGCGGCAGGCGGCCACCGGCACCTAATTAAGGTTGCCACCTGGCCGGTATTTTACCGGCAGGCCGGTAAAAAAATTGGCATCAGGCCAATGTTCAGTCTATGGAGACAGTACCAAGACCGGTATTTTTTTTGAAGAAAAGGTGGCCACCCTACACATAATCCACTGGTTCAGCTATGTCTTGAACCCTCTTGGCAAAGCATTGGGCAGGTCTGTAGCTAGTGTGGCCCCTGTGGTCGTGCTCCACATCCATATAGCCGCTGCTTTCAAGGTGTCAGATAAGACCTTGGAACAGTTTGCAAGACTTTAAGGATTCAAAGGAAAGTGAATTGCATGTGAGCTGCAACTCCGTAATCAGATTTGGAAGGCGGTCCTTTGTCTAAACTAATAATATTTATCACAGTGGGAGGAGCACAGTAAGGATGGGCAGGGAATAATAATATTAGAAGGTATATAGGTTTTACTGCTCCAATCCCTACGCGTTGTCAGTTAAGGGCTGGCCGGTGGGCAATCACCCCTCTGCCCCCCCTACCTGCCCACTACCCTAGCTTCTAAATACCCCAGCGTATATAACTTTCTATCTTCCTATCCAATTGTCTTGTATGTCAATCTCTGTATCTTTTCTGTCAGTATATCTGTCTATCAATCTCTGTACCTTATCTGTCAGTATATCTGTCTATCAGTCTCTGTACCTTATCTGTCAGTATGTCTGTCTATCAGTCTCTGTACCTTATCTGTCAGTATATCTGTCTATCAATCTCTGTACCTTATCTGTCAGTATATCTGTCTATCAATCTCTGTACCTTATCTGTCAGTATATCTATCAGTCTCTGTACCTTATCTGTCAGTATATCTGTCTATCAATCTCTGTACCTTATCTGTCAGTATATCTGTCTATCAGTCTCTGTACCTTATCTGTCAGTATATCTGTCTATCAATCTCTGTACCTTATCTGTCAGTATATCTGTCTATCAATCTCTGTACCTTATCTGTCAGTATATCTGTCTATCAATCTCTGTACCTTATCTGTCAGTATATCTGTCTATCAATCTCTGTACCTTATATGTCAGTATATCTGTCTATCAATCTCTGTACCTTATCTGTCAGTATATCTGTCTATCAATCTCTGTACCTTATCTGTCAGTATATCTGTCTATCAATCTCTGTACCTTATATGTCAGTATATCTGTCTATCAGTCTCTGTACCTTATCTGTCAGTATATCGGTCTATCAGTATATGTACCTTATCTGTCAGTATATCTGTCTATCAATCTCTGTACCTTATCTGTCAGTATATCTGTCTATCAATCTCTGGAGCTTATCTGTCAGTATATCTGTCTATCAGTCTCTGTACCTTATCTGTCAGTATATCTGTCTTTCAATCTCTGTACCTTATCTGTCAGTATATCTGTCTATCAATCTCTGTATCTTATCTGTCAGTATATCTGTCTATCAGTCTCTGTACCTTATCTGTCAGTATATCTGTCTATCAATCTCTGTATCTTATCTGTCAGTATATCTGTCTATCAGTGTCTTTACCTTATCTGTTAGTATATCTGTCTATCAATCTCTGTATCTTATCTGTCAGTATATCTGTCTGTCAGTCTATGTACCTTATCTGTCAGTATATCTGTCTATCAGTCTCTGTACCTTATCTGTCAGTATATCTGTCTATCAATCTCTGTACCTTATCTGTCAGTATATCTGTCTATCAATCTCTGTACCTTATCTGTCAGTATATCTGTCTATCAATCTCTGTATCTTATCTGTCAGTATATCTGTCTATCAGTCTCTGTACCTTATCTGTCAGTATATCTGTCTATCAATCTCTGTATCTTATCTGTCAGTATATCTGTCTATCAGTGTCTGTACCTTATCTGTTAGTATATCTGTCCATCAATCTCTGTATCTTATCTGTCAGTATATCTGTCTGTCAGTCTATGTACCTTATCTGTCATTATATCTGTCTATCAGTCTCTGTACCTTATCTGTCAGTATATCTGTCTCTCAAACTCTGTACCTTATCTGTCAATCAATCTCTGTACCTTATCTGTCAGTATATCTGTCTATCAATCTCTGTACCTTATCTGTCAGTATATCTGTCTGTCAATCTCTGTACCTTATCTGTCAGTATATCTGTCTATCAGTCTCTGTACCTTATCTGTCAGTATATCTGTCTATCAATCTCTGTACCTTATCTGTCAGTATATCTGTCTGTCAATCTCTGTACCTTATCTGTCAGTATGTCTGTCTATCAATCTCTGTACCTTATCTGTCAGTATATCTGTCTATCAATCTCTGCACCTTATCTGTCATTATATATGTCTTGCCTATCTATCTGTGTCTGCATGTCTATCTATCTGTGTCTGTATGTCTATCTATCTATCTGTGTCTGTATGTCCATCTATCTGTGTCTGTATGTCTATCTATCTGTGTCTGCATGTCTATCTATCTGTGTCTGTATGTCTATCTATCTGTGTCTGTATATCTATCTATCTGTGTCTGTATGTCCATCTATCTGTGTCTGTATGTCTATCTATCTGTGTCTGTATGTCTATCTATCTGTGTCTGCATGTCTATCTATCTGTGTCTGCATGTCTATCTATCTGTGTCTGTATGTCTACCTATCTGTGTCTGTATGTCTATCTATCTGTGGCTGTATGTCTACCTATCTGTGTCTGTATATCTACCTATCTGTGTCTATCTCTGATGATAACCAGTGGGCTGGTGACTTTGCAAAAATGGGCCACTAAGTTGTTTTTGGGAAACTTTCAGTGGGGAATGTGTTACCTGCGTAGCACGCCAAGTTATGCCATAAACAGGGGACAAACTGTTCTCGTAAATCTGTGCTTTCAGTTCTGGTAACACAATGTGTAGATCATTTTTGATAATTTTAACAGTGTTCCCCTGACAGTCTCTTTAAGTGACCGCGCTCTGAAGGTCATTTAATAAATTCTGCTCGATATCCAGCTGTGAACAAGAGAGTCTTATACGAGCTGATTAGACTCACTGATTAAAGGTGCTCTCCAGTGTTCGATAAGGATCCCCCATAATGCACTGTGCCTAATGGAGTGCAGCCCTTGAGCATAATGTGGATTATAAGTGTCCTGCATTAAGTCCACGTGCAGAGGCCTGGAGAGAATAATCACTCTCCCAGCTACCCTACCCTGCGTTAGCCAAGATCACGTGCCACCAAGTCATGGATAGGGTGGTCACCTGGCCGGTAATTTATCAGCAGGCCGGTAGAAATTGGTTCATTGAGGGAATTGCATGGCCGGTACCTTTTTGAAACCCAAGTCATAGACTGGCAATAAAAAAAAAATCCATGCCTCCCAACATTTCAAATGGCCAAAGAGGGACAGTATTGATTTTAAGGGTGTGGCTATGGGGGCGGGGTATTACTGAGGCATTTGAAATGATATTATGGTCTAGTTATGTGACGTGGTAAGTCGCTTAGAATGAAAAACAACACATTTTGTTTACAAACTCTAATAACTAAACAGATTCACTGGAGCTTGTGAGATGTATTCATACACAGCAAGTACTCCCAACTCCTAGAAAAGAGGAGGGAAGGAAAGGCACTTGGGTGTAAAATAGGGAGCTGCCCCTCCTAAATAGGGACATCTGCGAGGTATGCAAGTCTCCCAGTAACTGGAGATCGGCTGAGTGTTTTGGGAGTGATTGGATCTCTCAGTCTGGGATTTAAACAGTGGCTGGCTCCCCGTGATGTCCTGTTTGCTGTAGAGATGCTCCGGGGATGAGACACCTATCTCCGTCCTAGAATAGTCTCTGTTCTAATTAATTGGTGGAAATTCTCAGCATTTCTTTTTTTATTTTATTTTTTGCTTTTTAGTGTAGTAATGAGCTGTGCTCGATTACTGGCCTCTGGCACAGAATTAAACTCTCTATGGCAAACTCCAACCTATGTATAGAGAGCAGCTCGGGGGCATTCCATTGGTTTCCACGGTGACTGGGCCAGAGCTTTGCCCCCAGGGATGTCAATCTGCAGCCCTCTAGCTGATGATGGACTACATCTCCCATCATTCCTTTTTTCACCTTACGCACAGAGAGAGGAATAAGCAAAGTTGGAAAAATTCTCCAGTGCAGCTGAATGGGAGACTGTTTTTTTTTTCCAACTCGTCTACTTTGGTCTTAAGTTTGAAATTCCCTTCTCAATTATCTGCAATTCTCTCTCTAAAGTGTTAAAGCCCTTTCTAGAATGTCCAAGGGATAACAAGGCTATTTGTGTCTTTGGTATATCTTGTCAGCAAGCCAATCCTTCTAAATTAGCTATATAATTATGGCCGTGAATCCTGCTTGCTAAATATGTCAGAAAAACACAATGATCTTTCAAATTGTTTACAGAGGTGTACTTCCAGGAAAGTCTTACGCCCCCTCCCAAATCCTTCACTTCCATGATATTGCAGTGGGAATATAGAGCAAGCATACAAAGGATCTGTGCATGGTGTCAGCAGGATTGCTATTAAAACAAATAAATTTAACTTTTAACATACAGAATTGTCTACACACGGCAGGGTGTGTCTGTTGTATTATGTTAGAAAATCAAAAGGATAGATTAGACAACTCATATGTGTAAAGATGGAAATGGCCCCTTAAGGGACAACGTTCTGTTTGTTTGAAAGATTGCATCAGGTGTAGATATTTTAAATGGAAATGTTTTAATTAAATACAAAAAAAAACACTTTATTGAGCCCTCTCTGCTGGTATAGCTCTACCAGGGGGCAGACATGTTGTTTAGAATCTTGGGTCAGATGTAAGTAGATCTGACCCAAGATGTCTGCCTCCTGGTAGAGCTCAATAAGGTGCTTTATTTGTATTATCTCATTAAAGAATTTAGATTTAAAATGCCTGCTCTCGATGTAATCTTTCAATGAAACCGAACGGACGGTTGTCCTCTAATCTATATCTCCCCCCCCCCCCCCCCCCAGGCTCCTGTACTATACTTACTATATTATCTTTCAGTCAGTGTCTGCCAGTGTGGATCCCAGGAACACTGCATCACTGAAGTCAACAGGATGGAGAATATGCCAACCTTGTCACAGGCTCTGAGCACTCTGCTGGGCACCTTGGGAGCCATAGGTACGTATGTGAGGTCGGAGATATAATACCAGTGTGCTCTATTACCAGATGCAAGTGCCACAGTATCAGTAACAATTCTGTCCATATTGGCATAGGTATAGGCATAGGCATAGGCGTAGGTATAGGCATAGGCGTAGGTATAGGCATAGGTATAGGCATAGGTATGGGCAGCTTTGTTCTTATGTTCAGGGCCAGGTTTTCAATAAATTAGACTGGGCACTTGTCCTGTGGAGCATTAGCAGTGAATGGTTCCATGATTATATTAACCCCACCCACATTTATTCAGCCCCACCCACAGCCTTTCAAATTCTATCAGTTCTTGGCCTGTAGAAGTGGACTTATAAATCTGCCTGTGGGTTCCTAGGATGTTATTTCTGCCCCAGATTTGTTAAAAATCCACTAGGTGGAAAGGTTTTCCATTAGGTAGAATGAGCACATGCCCAGGGGAGCCTTTGGCGTAAAATGGGGCCATGCTTCCAGTAACCCCACCCACATTTATTCAGCCCCACCCACAGCCTTTTCAATTCTAGGTCTTTTTTGGGCAGTACAAGGGGGGATGTAGTGTCCTGAAGGAAGACATCCACTAGGGGGTCGATTATTTTGGAATACCATGTCCTGGTTGCGTTTTTATTAATATTTGTTGTTTATGTTTGATTCTAGGATTCTTCTTGATTGTCCTCTTCGCACACATGGCTCTCTCTGCCCCCAAAAAGAATTCAGAAACTCCAGACTCTATTCCTTTAAAAGGCACCAAATGCAACGTCTAACCCACAATATGCAACTTTATAGTCCAATATGAAACACTCCCCACTGCCAACCCCTCAACTAACCTCAGCCTGACGGACATTGCCTATTCCCTAACTGTGAAATCCTGAGTCCATCGACCTGAACGGGGCATGCTCTCTGCCTCTCAAAAACGGGGGTCTGTCAACCTCAATACTGCTTATAATGTGAATGTAGAGAATAAACAAATATCTATACATTGTGTTCATTTTACATATCAAGCCACCGGTGATGTCATAGACTCCACAGACATGTGTAAATATGCACAATGTACCCTCTATACTCACAGTATAAGCAATGTTGCGGTTGACATAATCCCTTTCAATCAGGCCTTGCAGAACATCCATCCCCAGTGCATGCATTGCACTTATACCTTGTACTGTTATATAATGGGGGAAAATAGCTAATTACATCTGCTAACAATTTGAGTTATAAAAAATATGCCATTATTAGCTACAAATGACCTAAAAATTCCCCCGAACGAAACCAATGGAACGTTCCAGCTAAAGGTTCTAAATTAGAACCTCACCCCAGAATTACACGCGATACAGCATCCCCATCAATTCAGCCTTCCTGACGCGGCGTACGTCCAAGGGGAATCCCAATCAAGCCCCCCGCTAGGGAATCAATTACATTCTTATAAAAATATCAATTTCAAATTATAATTTTTTTTTTCTGACTTGTAAACCTGGTATAACCGATCTACTTAATAAACCATGCGAAACGTCATGATCAGGCCACGTCAGGAAGTCCTCCAACCCGTCAGATAAACTACGGATCGTTAACAGCTTTTCCACTTAATTTTACCATTTCTACGATGCTCTATTATTATTATTATTATTATCATTTTTTGTCTTGTAGAATTATTTGCCAGTGGTTTATGTTTGGCAGCAAGAGTTTGTTTGTACGTTGTCACCCAGTTAGTTACTTGATAAGCGAATAACTCACTCAATATTTTCCACAAGTGATTTACATCAGGGTTTGTTTGTTAGCGGGTAACGATAATATCTCCAGTAAAATTTTGGATTTTGCTCCTGTTTAGATTTGCGCTGATATGATTGGGATTTTTTTTTTTTTTTAAATTTCAATTTAGATTTTATTGTTTTTCAAGATGTTTATACATTAAAATCGGGAACAGTGAAGACATTACAAATACAATACATAATAATATCAAGGGAAGTGTACTCAATATAAATTTGAAAACTGGGCACAGGGGACCCTCCTTTTAAGTAACCGTTACACAGCATACATTCCTGAGAAAGGGTATCTACTTCCCAATACATAAAAACGAAAACATCATACCAATGAGACAAACAAGAGGGCCGGAGGGGGTAAAATGGGGAGGGAAGGTCACGGTGCATTCAGAGGGGCGTGGGTCCAAACCAGGGTAAACCCATAACACATTAAAGTGTGGGAGGACTGTTGTTGGTGGCCCCCCTTGGTGAGGTAGAGTTGACTCCCTCAACGCTTTGCGCGGCTGTCCACGGCCCCCATACTATTTCAAAACTCCGGAGACGGTCATTCAACATCGCCGTCAGACGCTCCATGGACTTAATATACCAGACTTTCTGAAGGGGATTTTTTTTGGGGACTATATTGTTCTTCCAGCAATTTTTCTCTAATTTACAGAGAAATGATGGGCTGTATTTATGAGAGAGGTCACTGAAACTGGAACAGGCCAAAGTAGCCGAGTTGCAAAAAAATTCTCCACTTCAGTTAAATGGAAGAATTTTTTTCAACTACTTTGGCTTTAAGTTTAAAATGCTCTTCTCCATTCCCTGCACTTGCCCTTTT
The DNA here is from genome assembly GCA_036172795.1 of Pelodytes ibericus. Taxonomy (NCBI): domain Eukaryota; kingdom Metazoa; phylum Chordata; class Amphibia; order Anura; family Pelodytidae; genus Pelodytes; species Pelodytes ibericus. The sequence goes on along the minus strand of CM069862.1, from coordinate 201,731,201 downwards.
CTTGTGTAAAGCCCTGTATTGCTGATTGGGAGAGGCTTGAAGGTAAATTGCTATATTCGCAAATAAAGTATTTATTGCAAAGTCAGGCCTATTTCTCCAACGACAACTGTCAGCAAAACATGAACTTATGTTCAATTGAAAGACCAAGTATAGGCACGGGAAATAGATATGCGTTATTGAAAAGAATACGAATAAAGCACTACACTGAGCCATCTCTGCTTGCGTAGCTCAATCAGGGGGCGGCCATGTTGTTTAGAATCTTGGGTCAGATGAAGGAAGATCTGACCCAAGATTCTAAACAACATGGCCGCCCCCTGATTGAGCTATACAGAGCAAAGATTCTAAACAACATGTCCGCCCCCTGATTGAGCAATACAGAGGAAAGATTCTAAACAACATGTCCACCCCCTGATTGAGCAATACAGAGGAAATATTCTAAACAACATGTCCACCCCCTGATTGAGCAATACAGAGGAAAGATTCTAAACAACATGTCCGCCCCCTGATTGAGCTATACAGAGCAAAGATTCTAAATAACATGTCCGCCCCCTGATTGAGTTATACAGAGGAAAGATTCTAAATAACATGTCCTCCCCCTGATAGAGCTATACAGAGCAAAGATTCTAGACAACATGTCCACCCCCTGATTGAGCAATACAGAGGAAAGATTCTAAACAACATGTCTGCCCCCTGATTGAGTTATACAGAGGAAAGATTCTAAATAACATGTCCGCCCCCTGATTGAGCTATACAGAGCAAAGAGGGCTTGATAAGGTAATTTTTAAAAAAAATTAATATTAAATCATTTCTATTTAAATTGTCTATACTTGATGCAATATTTCAAATTAAACAGTTCATTTGTTGCAGACGGTTGTCCTTTAACAAGACAAGCAAGGAGGCTGGACTGAAACGGGACCAGCAATGGCCCAAATTATGATGCGTTTGTCGGAAAGGGATGATGTCATCATCAGGGCTGGCACATCATGAATGGAACTTTCTAAAAAAAAAAAAAAAAATCATGTTAAATTCGGATTTATGGGGATAAATATATAGTTTGTATGAGCGCTCTACACGAAGGAGAAATGACAGTGATACTCACCCAAAACACTCTTGTTCTTAAGGGGTTAAAAGCCCCGGGCAGGAATCTGAGAGATCCCCATAGTAAATGTTCTACACTTCGATGCTTAGAGCTGGAAACTGACACTACTGTCTGAAGGATAAACAGAAATAAAAGAGAAAGATGTCTTCCAGCTGTATAACATCCAGAGAGAGGACTGCTGACTTTTTTCCACTGCCGGGTGAAACAGATTTATTCATTTTCCGAGCCCTGGGGATCTTTTTATTTTTATTTTTCTGGATCCAAAGTTCAGAAACAGCTTTTTGTTACACTTTAATAAAATAAACATTAACGCAAGACAAGCCCTTAGAGATTATTAGAAAGATAACTTGCTTATATTTATTGGCGACATATTTAGAGACCGTACGTTGCATAGTTTTCAGTTGTCAAAATAATGATTATCAAATGGGTTTTGTTGCTGTTTTTCCTTTTCCATAGTTGCCAACATTGGTCATTTATCCAGGGACACAAATTTCAGGGTAGTGGATGTATGGAATAGCCTTCCAGCGGAAGTGGTAGAGGTAAACATAGTGAAGGAGTTTAAGCATGCATGGGATAGGTATAAGGCTATCCTAGATATAAGATAAGGCCAGGGACTTATGAAAGTATTACTTTACTGAGAGGGTAGTGGATGTATGGAATAGTCTTCCAGTAGAAGTGGTAGAGGTTAATACAGTGAAGGAGTTTAAGCATGCGTGGGATAGGTATAAGGCTATCCTAGATATAAGATAAGGTCAGGGACTAATGAAAGTATTACATTACTGAGAGGGTAGTGGATGCATGGAATAGCCTTCCAGTAGAAGTGGTAGAGGTTAATACAGTGAAGGAGTTTAAGCATGCGTGGGATAGGTATAAGGCTATCCTAGATATAAGATAAGGCCAGGAACTAATGAAAGTATTACTGTACTGAAAGAGTAGTGGATGCATGGAATAGTCTGCCAGTAGAAGTGGTAGAGGTTAATACAGTGAAGGAGTTTAAGCATGAATGCAATAGGTATAAGGTTATCCTACATTTAAGATAAGGCCAGGGACTAATGAAAGTATTACTTTACTGTGAGGGTGGTGGATGTATGGAATAGTCTTCCAGTAGAAGTGGTAGAGGTTAATACGGTGAAGGAGTTTAAGCATGCATGGGATAGGTATAAGGCTATCCTAGATATAAGATAAGGCCAGGGACTAATGACAGTATTACATTACTGAGAGGGTAGTGGATACATGGAATAGTCTTCCAGCAGAAGTGGTAGAGGTTAATACAGTGAAGGATTTTCAGCATGCATGGGATAGGTATAAGGCTATCCTAGATATAAGATAAGGCCAGGGACTAATGACAGTATTACATTACTGAGAGGGTAGTGGATACATGGAATAGTCTTCCAGTAGAAGTGGTAGAGGTTAATACAGTGAAGGAGTTTAAGCATGCATGTGATAGGTATAAGGCTATCCTAGATATAAGATAAGGCCAGGGACTAATGAAAGTATTACTTTACTGAGAGGGTAGTGGATGTATGGAATAGCCTTCCAGTAGAAGTGGTAGCGGTTAATACAGTGAAGAAGTTTAATCATGCATAGGATAGGTATAAGGCTATCCAAGACATAATATAAGGCAAGGGACTAATGAAAGTATTACTGGACTGAGAGGGTAGTGGGTGCATGGAATAGTCTTCCAGTAGAAGTGGTAGAGGTAAATACAGTGAAGGAGTTTAAGCATGCATGGGATATGTATAAGGCTATCCTAGATATAAGATAAGGCCAGGGAACTAATGAAAGTATTACATTACTGAGAGGGTAGTGGATGTATGGAATAGTCTTCCAGTAGAAGTGGTAGAGGTTAATACAGTAAAGGAGTTTAAGCATGCACTGGATAGGTATAAGGTTATCCTAGATATAAGATAAGGTCAGGGACTAATGGAAGTATTACTTTACTGAGAGGGTAGTGGGTGCATGGAATAGTCTTCCAGTAGAAGTGGTAGAGGTTAATACAGTGAAGGAGTTTAAGCATGTGTGGGATAGGTATAAGGCTATCCTAGATATAAGATAAGGCCAGGGACTTATGAAAGTATTACTTTACTGAGAGGGTAGTGGATGCATGGAATAGCCTTCCAGTAGAAGTGGTAGAGGTTAATACAGTGAAGGAGTTTAAGCATGCGTGGGATAGGTATAAGGCTATCCTAGATATAAGATAAGGCCAGGAACTAATGAAAGTATTACTGTACTGAAAGAGTAGTGGATGCATGGAATAGTCTGCCAGTAGAAGTGGTAGAGGTTAATACAGTGAAGGAGTTTAAGCATGAATGCAATAGGTATAAGGTTATCCTACATTTAAGATAAGGCCAGGGACTAATGAAAGTATTACTTTACTGTGAGGGTGGTGGATGTATGGAATAGTCTTCCAGTAGAAGTGGTAGAGGTTAATACAGTGAAGGAGTTTAAGCATGCATGGGATAGGTATAAGGCTATCCTAGATATAAGATAAGGCCAGGGACTAATGACAGTATTACATTACTGAGAGGGTAGTGGATACATGGAATAGTCTTCCAGCAGAAGTGGTAGAGGTTAATACAGTGAAGGATTTTAAGCATGCATGGGATAGGTATAAGGCTATCCTAGATATAAGATAAGGCCAGGGACTAATGACAGTATTACATTACTGAGAGGGTAGTGGATACATGGAATAGTCTTCCAGTAGAAGTGGTAGAGGTTAATACAGTGAAGGAGTTTAAGCATGCATGTGATAGGTATAAGGCTATCCTAGATATAAGATAAGGCCAGGGACTAATGAAAGTATTACTTTACTGAGAGGGTAGTGGATGTATGGAATAGCCTTCCAGTAGAAGTGGTAGCGGTTAATACAGTGAAGAAGTTTAATCATGCATAGGATAGGTATAAGGCTATCCAAGACATAATATAAGGCAAGGGACTAATGAAAGTATTACTGGACTGAGAGGGTAGTGGGTGCATGGAATAGTCTTCCAGTAGAAGTGGTAGAGGTAAATACAGTGAAGGAGTTTAAGCATGCATGGGATATGTATAAGGCTATCCTAGATATAAGATAAGGCCAGGGAACTAATGAAAGTATTACATTACTGAGAGGGTAGTGGATGTATGGAATAGTCTTCCAGTAGAAGTGGTAGAGGTTAATACAGTAAAGGAGTTTAAGCATGCACTGGATAGGTATAAGGTTATCCTAGATATAAGATAAGGTCAGGGACTAATGGAAGTATTACTTTACTGAGAGGGTAGTGGGTGCATGGAATAGTCTTCCAGTAGAAGTGGTAGAGGTTAATACAGTGAAGGAGTTTAAGCATGCGTGGGATAGGTATGAGGCTATCCTAGATATAAGATAAGGCCAGGGACTAATGAAAGTATTACATTACTGAGAGGGTAGTGGATGTATGGAATAGTCTTCCAGTAGAAGTGGTAGAGGTTAATACAGTGAAGGAGTTTAAGCATGCATGGGATAGGTATAAGGCTATCCTAGATATAAGATAAGGCCAGGGACTAATGAAAGTATTACATTACTGAGAGGGTAGTGGATGTATGGAATAGTCTTCCAGTAGAAGTGGTAGAGGTTAATACAGTGAAGGAGTTTAAGCATGCATGGGATAGGTATAAGGCTATCCTAGATACAAGATAAGGCCAGGGACTAATGAAAGTATTACTGGACTGAGAGGGTAGTGGGTGCATGGAATAGTCTTCCAGTAGAAGTGGTAGAGGTAAATACAGTGAAGGAGTTTAAGCATGCATGGGATATGTATAAGGCTATCCTAGATATAAGATAAGGCTAGGGAACTAATGAAAGTATTACATTACTGAGAGGGTAGTGGATGTATGGAATAGTCTTCCAGTAGAAGTGGTAGAGGTTAATACAGTAAAGGAGTTTAAGCATGCACTGGATAGGTATAAGGTTATCCTAGATATAAGATAAGGTCAGGGACTAATGGAAGTATTACTTTACTGAGAGGGTAGTGGGTGCATGGAATAGTCTTCCAGTAGAAGTGGTAGAGGTTAATACAGTGAAGGAGTTTAAGCATGCGTGGGATAGGTATAAGGCTATCCTAGATATAAGATAAGGCCAGGGACTAATGAAAGTATTACATTACTGAGAGGGTAGTGGATGTATGGAATAGTCTTCCAGTAGAAGTGGTAGAGGTTAATACAGTGAAGGAGTTTAAGCATGCGTGGGATAGGAATAAGGCTATCCTAGATGTAAGATAAGGCTAGGGACTAATGAAAGTATTACATTACTGAGAGGGTAGTGGATGTATGGAATAGTCTTACATAGTAACATAGTAACATAGTAATTTAGGTTGAAAAAAGACACAAGTCCATCAAGTTCAACCCTTCTACCTATCATTACAGCTTTTGATCCAAAAGAAGGCAAAAAAAACCCTAAGGAAGCTATTTCGAATTTTTCCTCCTGGGGGAAAAAATTCCTTCTTGACTCCAAGAGGCAATCAGATTTCTCCTTGGATCAATAAGCTCTTTAATTAATGCTTATTCTATTATTAATAGCCCTGTATGTTCTGCTTTCCTAAAAAAACATCCAAACCATTTTTAAATGCATCTATTGTGTTTGCTAGCACTACCTCTCTTGGCAGTGAGTTCCATAACTTTATTGTCCTAACCGTAAAGAATCCCTTCCTTTGCTGTCTATGAAATCTTTGCTCTTCCAGTCTGAGGGGGTGACCTCTTGTTCTTTGTACCTTTCTGTTAATGAACAGGTCACTGGAGAGCTCTTTATATTGGCCCTGCAAATATTTATATAATGTTATCATATCCAGTAGAAGTGGTAGAGGTTAATACAGTGAAGGAGTTTAAGCATGCATGGGATAGGTATGAGGCTATCCTAGATATAAGATAAGGCCAGGGACTAATGAAAGTATTACATTACTGAGAGGGTAGTGGATGTATGGAATAGTCTTCCAGTAGAAGTGTTAGAGGTTAATACAGTGAAGGAGTTTAAGCATGCATGGGATAGGTATAAGGCTATCCTAGATACAAGATAAGGTCAGGGACTAAATTGGGCAGACTAGATGGACTGAATGGTCCTCATCTGCCTGTGACACATTCTTTGTTTATATTTACATATAAAGTCACAGGTGATGTCATAAGCAGCGCAGATTTTTGAAATTTATCGTCTGTCCGCTTTATTTATCAATATTTGCCGCTATCTTTTTCTGCGCCGTGGTCAGGGGCGGGCTGGGCCGGGGGGCAGGGTGGCAATTGCCCCCCAGGCCGCCCTAAACTATGTAAAACAAGGCCGCTGGGCCAGTGTTTTTAAAAAAAAAAAAAAAAAAACGCGCTTGCAGGCAGAGACTGAGAAGGGATCGGAAGATCCCCTCTCACCTCCGCTCTGCCTGCAAAGCTGCACGGGGAGCCGAACAGGCAGCACAGAGAAACCTCCGTGCTGCCTGTTCGGCTCCCCGTGCAGTGTGCCGACACGGAAGTGCCGACAGTCACGTGATCGGCGCTCTGACGTCAGACGCGCGCCGATCACGTGACCTGTCGGCACAAATGCCGGGAGGCCGAACAGGCAGCATGGAGGGACCATGCTGCCTGCCACCAGGTAAGTCCTCCTGCCACTAGCCACCAGGGAAGTCCTGCCACTAGCCACCAGGGAAGTCCTGCCACTAGCCACCAGGGAAAAAGGTAAGGGGGGGGGGGGGGCAAAAAACACTGGCATATTATTGGGCAAATTGGCTGGGGCATATTACATGGCAAATAAGACTGGCATATTATTGGGCAAATTGGCTGGGGAATATTACATGGCAAATAAGACTGGCATATTATTGGGCAAATTGGCTGGGGAATATTACATGGCAAATAAGACTGGCATATTATTGGGCAAATTGGCTGGGGCATATTACATGGCAAATAAGACTGGCATATTATTGGGCAAATTGGCTGGGGAATATTACATGGCAAATAAGACTGGCATATTATTGGGCAAATTGGCTGGGGAATATTACATGGCAAATAAGACTGGCATATTATTGGGCAAATTGGCTGGGGAATATAACATGGCAAATAAGACTGGCATATTATTGGGGAATATTACATGGCTAATAAGACTGGCATATTATTGGGCAAATTGGCTGGGGCATATTACATGGCAAATAAGACTGGCATATTATTGGGCAAATTGGCTGGGGCATATTACATGGCAAATAAGACTAGAATATTATTGGGAAAATTGGCTGGGGCATATTACATGGCAAATAAGACTGGCATATTATTGGGCAAATTGGCTGGGGAATATTAAATGGCAGAATAACACTGGCATATTATTGGACAAATCGTATGGGAAATATTAAATGGCAGAATAAGACTGGCATATTATTGGGCAAAATGGCTGGGGAATATTAAATGGCAATTAACACTGGCATATTGGGCAAATTAGCAGGGGCATATTAAATTGCAGATAACCTTGGAATATTATTGGGCAAATTTACTGAGTTATATTAAATTGCAGAATAACACTGGCATATTATGGGACAAATTGGCTGGGGAATATTAATGGCAAATAATATTGGAAATGTGTATGTAATGGGGTGATGGAGGCATGTAAATGTGGTGATGGGGCATGTCCTGGTGTGCAACGTGGGTTATGGGTCATGTCGTAGGTGTGCAACGTGGGTAGGGGGGGGGGTGCCCAAATTTTGGGATATTGGGTGTCTAAATCCTGGCATGTTGAGGGGCATAATCCTGGCATATTGAGGGGAAAATCCTGGCATATTGAGGGGGCATCATCTTGGCATATTGAGGGGAAAATCCTGGCATATTGGGTGTCTAAATCCTGGCATATTGAGGGGCATAATCCTGGCATATTGAGGGGCATAATCCTGGCATATTGAGGGGCATAATCCTGGAATTTTGAGGGGCATAATCCTGGCATATTTAGGGGAAAATCCAGGCATATTGAGGGGGCATCATCTTGGCATATTGAGGAGAAAATCCTGGCATATTGGGTGTCTAAATCCTGGCATATTGAGGGGCATAATCCTGGCATACTGAGGGGCATAATCCTGGCATTTTGTAAGGGAAAATTCTAGCATATTAAATGGCAAATCCTGGCATATTGTGGGGGAAAATCCTGGCAATATTCGTTATAAAACAAGGAAAAGATGGCCGTGGATGGGGAGGCGATTCGATGTTGCAATGGGCCACTTGACTGGATTTGCCCCCCAGGCCTAAGGCTGCCAGCCCTCCCCTGGCCGTGGTTATATCATAATGACTTCTGTATAGATAACTTTTCACCATTTTTTATTCTCTCCATTCACAGGATACAAATTGTTTAGGTGACGAAATTCCTGTCTAAAAGGAGCATATTAGATCCGTAGAGCATCCCTGTCAGAGCACTAATGGGGCAATTAAATGAGAGCGAAGGATTGCAGTCTTGTGATTGCAGTCTTGTGATGCCAGCCTGTCAGGGGATTTAATCTAGATTCACAGAGGTATTAATGTGCACGAAAGTCTATAACTCTTAAATCTAACATCAAAAGAAAAAACCTTTAGGAAAAATGGAAACTGGGATTTATTACTAAACAGACGAAGTGGAAGAATTTGCTCTGTTCCCCCCGATTCTAGTGGAAAATATTCACTCTGTTCATAATAAACGACACAAATACATTGAACACACAGAGAGCAGCAATAAAGATGTTTAATTTAGAGCAGGCACCTCGCTCTCTCTTTATACGGTGCATTCTTTGGTGATGGCGTGCCAGTCTGGGCTGTAAAGGGTTAATCATGTAGGTGTGGGGAGTCTGGGACACGTAGTGTTTGGATGGGATTCTTTAAATGTTTCTAAAGACCCGGGGGTCTGATTTCTAAGAATGAAAAGACAATACGTGGGTAGAGCTGAGCGGACACCTGGATGTTCGAGTTTGGCAGGTTCGCCGAACTTCGAATAAATGTCCGGGTCCGTGCTCGAACTTGACCCCGAACTTGACCCCGAACCCGAACCCCATTAAAGTCAATGGGGACACGAACTTTTGGCCACTAAAATGCCTCTAAAAAAGTCCTGGAAAGGACTAGAGGGCTGCAAAATGAAGTAAAATGGGTAAGAGTAGGACAAGTGCCCTGCAAACAAATATGGATAGGGAAATAACTTAAAATAACATAAAATACATACAAATTACAAATACAGCTGAGCCATAAAATAGCACTAGATGGAATCTTTGATTTTAGCTTTGGAAGAACATAAATCTAAATCTAAAGCATGGCTGCCAGGAGGATCAACAGAATTATCCATTTGAGAGAGGGTTGGAGTGCAGGGTATTCTCTTTCAGTTTATACTAAGTGACCCATAGTTTGAGGAGGCGGTGACCGTGGCGGTGAAGGTGGAAGCGGCGCTGGAGGAGGAGGAGGTAGCCAACACTGTTTTTTATTTGTATTTTTTTAGTTTTTTTGTTTATTGGACTGCAAAAAATGCACCGCAAGACGTAAATGTACTATTTAGCACAACAATTCGAATTTTTCAAAGTGTGCTGTAAGCACAGTATTTGACGGTTCTATTTGACTCTCAGATATGAAGTGCAGGACACAAATGTAATATTTAACACCAACAAATTGCAGTATTTAAAAATGCCTAGATGTTGCCCACTGAGCTAACAGAACAGGATTAAAGTCATGTGCCTGGCACACATGCAGTTGCAAGTGCACTGCTCTCTCTGTGGCACTGGGCTCAGGGCAGGGTACAAATATGTAATCACTGCAATTTGAATAATCGCTGTAGTTTGAATAATCGCTGTAGTTTGCAGATTCAACACCAGAATTTTTTTTAATCTGTCCCTCACAGCTGCAGCATCCTCTCCCTACACTAAGAATAGCTCATGTGATGTGCGTGTATGTGACTCCAGCTTATATATAGAGGCTGGGTCACATGCTGCACTGGTCAATCACAGCCATGCCATTAGAAGGCATGGCTGTGATGGCTTCTAAGGGCAAACGAGTCAAACGCTTGTTGATTGGCTGCCCTGCAGCCTTTCAAAATGCGCCATTAAATCACCGAACTCCAACACGAACATACAGTGGAATGTCCGTGTTCGGGTCCGGGGTCCAAAAACCGTAATGTTCGGTATGAACCCGAACAGTGCGGTTCGGGTTCGCTCAACACTATACGTGGGTACATTTCCGAATGCCCAAAGAGGGGCACTTTTATTTTTCTATGGGAGGGGCTGAAGGGGTGGCTGTGGGCGGGGCTTTGCAAGAATATTTTTCAGCCACTTTATGAGCAATTGGTAAATATTTGATGTCATTTGATAAGTTATGTAGAATAAGAGCGCTTGATTTACACAAACTAATAGAAAAACAAAGCACAATTTATTGTGAGTTTTATTGCTATAGGGAGCTCTGTGATCCAGTTATACAAGCTAAACATTCTGAGCTGCCAGGAAAAAATAGGGACAAGAGGAGAAAAGAGGGACAGGGGGCAGGGCTACCATCAGAAATTGTGGGGCCCCTTACAGAACAAATGGTGTGGGCCCCAAACTCCTTACTACATTTCTTCTTTTGTTATTAACTCCACATCCCTTGCCATAGCACCACCTTACACACCCAGGACATGCCCCAGCCAGCACCTAGAGGTCCCAGCACTCACATTGCACACCCAGGACGTGCCCCAGCACTCACATTGCACACTCAGGACATGCCCCAGCACTCACATTGCACACCCAGGACGTGCCCCACTCACATTGCACACCCATGACATGATCCATCACCCACACTGCACACCCAGGACTTGCCCCATCACCCATTTGGCACACCAAGGACAGGCCCCAGTACCCACATTGCACACTGAGGACATGCCCCCCCATCACCCACATTACACACTCGGGACATGCCACATCACCCACAACGCAGACCCAGGACATGCCCCCATCACCCACATTGCACACCCAGGACATGTCCCAGCACCCACATTGCACACCCCAGCCAGCACCCACAGTTGTTCTCCAGCTCCCTCTTGTCTAGTGGTAGGTAGCTGAATGTCTGTGGGCTGCCCAGGCCTCTCGTGCTCCCTGCATGGTCTGACATCTGAGTGTCGGCAGATCACGTTACCCCCCATGATGCACTAACCTCAGAACACAGGGGGGGGGGGGGTGAGAGGCAGCACCTATGTGCCTGGTCAGTGCACAGACACCCAGCTGCCAGCTCGCCCGCAGAGAGGCTAGTGAAGGGAGATCTTTTGATATCCACAAGCAGCTTCTCTGCCGGCAAGTTATTATTTTTAAAGGGGCCAGAGGACCGCCGGCCCATGACATGTGTATCGCCTGTCACCCCCTGATGGTGATTTACATAAAATAGGGACACTTGGGAGGTATTTACACGTTTTATAAACCAGTCTCATAGTCACAAGCCAGTGTCCTGGTCGTCTCTTTGTTTAGCAATAAAGTGTTTTTTGCCTTTATGGATCTGGTTTTATAATCAAGGCCATTGTCCGAGCGGTAGGCTTCCATAAGATCCTGCGTATTCTCAACTATACCTTGTGTTTCTTCAACCAATTAGTTGCTTTTTCTAACGCACTGATACTTTTCTAAATGTGGGTGAGATGGAGAGCTTGGCCCAGGCCCCACCAGTACCTTAAAGCACCACTCAGATCCTGCATATTCTCTAAGGTGTGAACTGATCCTTCCAGGAACTGAACCTGCAAATCTGAAGGGGTAAAAATTCTACAGATGATCCATTAGCCCACTCAGCTACATCACATGGCTGTAACTGAGGATTCCCCGTCAATATTCAGCGGGCAGGGGGAGGGGGGGCATACGCTGGTCTCTCATGTGTAATTAAAATCATGTCTGAGTGACAATGCAGCCCAAGTTTTAATTAAATTCAGTTCAAATCAGATGTTTTTGTGACGCCCCCTCTCTCTCTCAGTCTGGCTGAGTCACTTCCAGCACATAGTAACACTGAACGGCTAAACGTGATCTAACTGCACATGGCGCATTTATTGGTATCTGAGATTAGAAAAGGCTGGTTTATTCTGGATTAATAAATACAGATTCCAGGGCTGCTTTGGATAGAATAGAGAGCAGTCCAGCCCTGCAAAGTTGCCAACATCGGCCATGTTTCCAGGGACACATATTTGTTCCACGTGCTGCAGAAAGAGCATGCAAAGTGCAGCCCGGCAGTATGTAGGATGGATATACACACAGACACAATCCAATTAATTAATGATGGTAGGTCCGATGAGATCTCCACCCTGATTAATTAATTGGATTGTGTCTGTGCGTATATCCATCCTACATACTGCCGGGCTGCACTTTGCATGCTCTTTCTGCAGCATGTGGAACAAATGTGTGTCCCTGGAAACATGGCCGATAAAATACTGACCTTGCCATTGTGTCATAGACTCAACATTGGCCTCAAGTAAGCCTGCCTGTCAAGTCAGTAACCTACATACATGCACAGTGCTAAGGACCATTATCTGTCACACTGATTATCCTTGCTGTATTGGAAAGCCCATCCTCAGAGCTTACACGACTGAGCCCCCTCTGATCAATGCTAATAGATATACATGTAATTATTGTGTGTCTGGGTGTGATCTCCAGCAGTGAGAGCCACTAGGTGCAAAACAATCGATTCTTACAGAACATGACCCAATGGTTTGGACATAAGGGGGTGCAGGGGTCTGGCTGAGGGGTGTCAAACTGGAGCTGTTGATGGCCTACATCTAGCATAATAGTTAACAAAACAAGAGCCTGTCAGGGGAGTATGGGAAATGTAGTCCACGTCTTTGAGACGCAAACCAGCTAGTATTTTACATTTTGCATTCATTTCTACACTTGTGGAGATACAATTCTTTGAAATCACAGTATAAACAATGTGTAGGTCACGGGGTCTCTTTAATACTCAACACAGCTGGATGTGTGAGGGCCTCTGTGTCGCTAAACAGTGTTATAAAATGATTTATACACCTCTGTTGAGATTCCGCACACATGCATAAAATGAATGTTTGTTACGTGTGTGCTCTCTTTGTGGCATCACCCGTCACCAAATGACATATTCTTCATTACAGTAGTTTACTTGGTGCCACACGGCAGGGTCATTAATCACAGATAGATTTGCCCCTTTAAATCGCTCTGTTTGAATCGACATCTACAGTTTATTTAAGCCGGTGGTGAGTTTAAAAGAACTAATGCCCTAAACTGAATACAAGGTGTGATGGGAATTGCAGTGTAGAAATCTTCTCACGCCCCTTTTGATTTGATAAAGGTGTAACTTTAATTGAAGGCCGGTCGCTGCTAATGGAACATGATCTTTAATACTGACTTCGAACAAATAAAATCCGATTCTTTCCCTGTGTTTATATCGAAGACATTAATCAGAGGAGAGACCAGAGCAGACGGGGGAATTCCAATAAACTCCGAATTATTCCCCTACACTTTTACAGTGTGTACATATCCTATGGAATGGGGTCCCAGGGTAACGTCGCAAATACCCCAATCCAGCAAACAACCCAAAAAGGAATAATGCATATTGTATAACAAGAACTGCACAGATAAGTTATTTTTCTGATCTGTCCCGGCTTGTTTGGACATTGTGTTTTAAACTTTGCATGTCCGCATACCTCCCAAATTCTGCAATCCCCCCCCCTCCGGGCGATTTGGAATGGGAAGGGGCGGGGCTTGGGAGGGGTCATGGCTAACTTGGAAGAGCTGTATCTCAAAGTGGAGCATGCACAGATCTCTGCGCATTATGCACTCTCCATTGTCCCCCACACCAAAGTTCTAAAATCAGGTCCGCAGGTCCCCAGTATTGGGACGGTCCCACTTAAAGCAGGAGAGTTGGAAGGCTGGAGCTCGGTCTCGCAATGTTAAGTCTACAGAGGCGATTATGATGGCACCCAGAAAAGGTGGCAGTCCTAGTCATGACTAGCCATACCTGGCCGGTATTTTACCTGCAGTCCAATTAAGTCTATAGGAGCACCAGCAAGACCGGTATTTTTTTGTAGAAAAAGTGGCAACCCAAGCCATAACCCCAAAGTATCATAAAACGTCTAAAATTTGATAGAATAGAGGGGGTTGGAAGGAAGATTGGGTTTGGTGTAAGCATGCGCATACATCAAGATTTCGTTAGACACCCAGCAGGTTCTATACTTCCGTTAACACTTTGGTTTAATTTAAAATTTGGAGAGACTCCATGAACCAAAACTTTGCTGATACTGTGAATGTAGAGAAAAAAAAACAAAACAAAACAAAAAAAACGTGATCTATACATGTGATCTTAGCAATTCTGCTCAGAGAATTAAATGTCTTTAAATGTGTCTCCAGCTTGTGACATCATCACCTGGCGGCTTGATATGCAAATTACACACTTTCCATTGAAAATTGAGTTCATGTGCATATCAAACCACAAGGTGATGTCATAAGTAGGAGTCACCACAGACACTTTTAAAACGGATTATTTCACTTATTATTATGCAATTTGCTTGCAACTTTGCCAACAATGTTTTTATTCTCTACATTCACAGTATAAGCACCGTTTGGGTTGACTGAGTCCCTTTAAACCCACAATCCGATTGAAAGTCAGAAGGTGAAGATTTGGGGGGGGGGGGGGGAGGCACGAGGAGTTTAATTTGGTCCGATGCGTTATCACAGACCCGCGGTGTTTGATGAGTACAGTAGGGCTCCATGTGTCTAAGTTGAGTGTTCACACTTCCACCGACTCCCTGCCTCACGTTCCAAGCCCCCAGCGCTGATTACCTCTGTTTGTTTGGGTAACCTAGGAGTCTGTTTTACTATCACACAGGCCGTGGTCTGTCGTGGCCAAATATAGGTCTCTGTACATCTGTTTTAACAAGTAGTCTTCAAACGGGAAGCTTAATTATAGCAGGCGTGAGGCTGGCCGCATTTAGCTATCTCTCTATTAAAGTTAGGTACATTTTCTATTTTGGGCCAGCTTCGTGTAACAAGTCAGATTCCCACACTGAGGGTCATATCTGGTAAAGTCACCGTGATATTGGAGCCCCTTATCTGTGCGTCCAGTGGAAACTTGGACAGGCTTCAGATGCTACTAGGCCTCATTTATCTTTCAGTACATTTCTTTACGCAGAAGCCCCTGCCATTGTGTGTGTGGCTCTGTTGTATTATGGATAAAGCGCTTATTCTCTTTACCTGGAAAATATTAACTTCACCATTGTGAATCACAAAAGCCTGAAGGGAACCAAATCCATTACCTTTGCCTCCCCCCCCCCCCCCCCCTTCCCCAGCCCTGACAAGCTAAAGGTATCCATGTCTCTATATAACAAACAACAATGAGGAGCTTGGCTTTAGATACTCATATAAACCGTCTTGATGCCCTGGACAAAAAGCAAAAAAAAAAAAAAGGAAATTTAAGTCTGATTCACTCGCATCCTACACCCAGCAGAGGGGCAGAGATTCTGCCCTCTAAACTTTGCTCCTACTTTGAATTCAGAGAATGAAAAAGGAGCTAGATATTGTGTTTAAGAGAATTACAAGCAAATGCATAGATTACTCAATAGAGAGAGAAGGGCAATGTAGCCGAGGTTGAAAAATTCTCCAATTTGGTTAAATTAGCATAAAGTTTGAAATTCCCGTCTCAATTCCTTACAGTTCTCTCTTTATTAAGTTAGACCCTCGTGAGAAAAAAGTGTCTGTGGTGTCTCCGGTTTATGACCTCACTTGATATGCAAATAAGACATTTCCCATTGCAAGTGGTTTATTTGCAATTCCGACGCAGTGGCGTCCCAAGGGGGGAGCGGGGGGTGCGGACCGCACCGGGTGACACCTCCAGCGGGGGGGGGGGGTGACACCAGTGCTGCCGGCGTCCCCCCGCACCGTGCTGCCCAATTTTTTTTTTTCTGGCTGCGGCATCCGCTGGATTCGGCCGCCGGAAAAAAAAAAAAATCACCGCGACCCGATGTGACGTTACGTCACATAGGGTGACTGTTTTTCCCTCCTCAAATGTCCGGTCGGGGACACGGAGCAACAGACAGGCGGTAAGTGATGGGGAAGGGGGAGGAGGAGGAGGGAGGAAGCAAACAAGCACTGGAATTGCACAATATAACTGGGCTCTGACTGCCACAATATTCCTGGTATCTGACTGGCACAATATTACTGGGCTCTGAATAGCACAATATTACTGGTATCTGACTGGCACAATATTATTGTGCTCTGAATGGCACAATATTCCTGGGCTCTGACTGGCACAATATTCCTGGTATCTGACTGGCACAATATTCCTGGTATCTGACTGGCACAATATTCCTGGGCTCTGAATGGCACAATATTCCTGGGCTCTGACTGGCACAATATTCCTGGTATCTGAATGGCACAATATTACTGGGCTCTGACTGTCACAATATTACTGGGCTCTGACTGGAACAATATTCCTGGTATCTGACTGGTACAATATTACTGGTTTCTGCATGGAACAATATTACTGGGCTCTGACTGGCACAATATTACTGGGCTCTGACTGGCACAATATTACTGGGCTCTGACTGGTACAATATTCCTGGAATCTGACTGGCACAATATTACTGGGCTCTGACTGGCACAATATTACTGGGCTCTGACTGGCACAATATTCCTGGTATCTGACTGGCATAATATTACTGGGCTCTGACTGGCACAATATTACTGGTATCTGACTGGCACAATATTACTGGGCTCTGACTGGCACAATATTACTGGGCTCTGACTGGCACAATATTCCTGGGCTCTGACTGGCACAATATTCCTGGTATCTGACTGGCACAAGATTCCTGGTATCTGACTGGCACAATATTACAGGCATCTGACTGGCACAATATTTCTGGGCTCTGCATGTCACAATATTCCTGGGCTCTGACTGGCACAATATTACTGGGCTCTGACTGGCACAATATTCCTGGGCTCTGACTGGCACAATATTCCTGGTATCTGACTGGCACAATATTCCTGGGCTCTGCATGGCACAATATTTCTGGGCTCTGTATGGCACAATATTACTGGGCTCTGAATGGCACAATATTACTGGTATCTGAATGGCACAATATTACTGGGCTCTGAATGGCACAATATTACTGGCATCTGAATGGCACAATAATTATGGCATCTGAATGGCACAATATTACTGGTATTTGAATGGCACAATATTCCTGGTATCTGAATGGCACAATATTACTGGTATTTGAATGGCACAATATTCCTGGTATCTGAATGGCACAATATTACTGGTATTTGAATGGCACAATATTACTGGTATCTAAATTGCACAATATTACTGGCATATGAATGGCACAATGGTATTGGCATCTGGCACAATAATACTGGCATAATAATGGGCAAATTGGCTGTGGCTTATTAATGACAAAATTATACTGGCATATAATTGCACAAATTGGCTGTTATAAAGAGTGAGAGAGATGTCTGTATGTATAGATATGTATTGTTTTAGAATTGTACAATTGTCACCTCGTGGGGCTCCTGTGTTTTGCATAATTAATGGCGGTCCCATGTGTGCATATTTATGGGGCACTTGTGTGTGTCATATGTATTGGGCCCCATGTGTGGCATAATTAAGGGACTCTTTTGTGTGGCATAATTATGGGGCACCTGTGTGTGTGGCATAATTAATTGGGCAGAGGTGAGGCATAAATAGTGGGGCTCTGGTGTGGCATCATTTATGGGGCTCTTGTGTGTGGCATCATTTATGGGGCTCTTGTGTGTGGCATAGTTATGGGGCTCTTGTGTGTGGCATAGTTATGGGGCTCCTGTGTGTGGCATAGTTATGGGGCTCCTGTGTGTGGCATAGTTATGGGCAGGGGCATTGCTAGGTCTTCGGATGATCTGGGGCTAGAGCCCAGATGAGCTCGGTCACACACAGGGGCGTACCTAGAGCATTTGGCACCCGGGGCGGACCCTGAGTGTTGCACCCCCCACCCCATAATGAAAATGTAAGAAAACACCCACAAATTTTTCAGTGTTTGAAAATTGTACAATTATAGATACCAGGAATATTGTGCCACTCAGAACCCAGTAATATTGTGCCAGTCAGATACCAGTAATATTGTGCCTTTCAGATACCAGTAATATTGTGCCAGTCAGATACCAGGAATAGTGTGCCATTCAGAGCCCAGTAATATTGTGCCAGTAAGATACCAGTAATATTGTGTCATTCAGAGCCCAGTAATAGTGTGCCAGTCAGATGCCTGTAATATTTTGCCAGTCAGAGCCCAGTAATATAGTGCCAGTCAGAACCCAGTAATATTGTGCCACTCAGAACCCAGTAATATTGTGCCAATCATAGCCCAGTAATATTGTGCCACTCAGAACCCAGTAATATTGTGCCACTCAGAACCCAGTAATATTGTGCCACTCAGAGCCCAGGAATATTGTACCATTCAGAGCCCAGTAATATTGTGCCACTCAGAACCCAGTAATATTGTGGCAATCATAGCCCAGTAATATTGTGCCAATCATAGCCCAAGAATATTGTGCCACTCAGAACCCAGTAATATTGTGCCAATCATAGCCCAAGAATATTGTGCCACTCAGAACCCAGTAATATTGTGCCAATCATAGCCCAAGAATATTGTGCCACTCAGAACCCAGTAATATTGTGCCAATCATAGCCCAGTAATATTGTGCCACTCAGAACCCAGTAATATTGTGCCAATCAAAGCCCAGTAATATTGTGCCATTCAGAACCCAGTAATATTGTGCCAATCATAGCCCAAAAATATTGTGCCACTCAGAACCCAGTAATATTGTGCCAATCATAGCCCAGTAATATTGTGCCAAATTTAGAACCCAGTAATATTGTGCCATTCAGAACCCAGTAATATTGTGCCAATCATAACCCAAGAATATTGTGCCACTCAGAACCCAGTAATATTGTGCCAATCATAGCCCAAGAATATTGTGCCACTCAGAACCCAGTAATATTGTGCCAATCATAGCCCAGTAATATTGTGCCACTCAGAACCCAGTAATATTGTGCCAATCATAGCCCAGTAATATTGTGCCACTCAGAACCCAGTAATATTGTGCAAATCATAGCCCAGTAATATTGTGCCAATCAGAACCCAGTAATATTGTGCCAATCAGAACCCAGTAATATTGTGCCACTCAGAACCCAGTAATATTGTGCCAATCATAGCCCAGTAATATTGTGCCAATCAGAACCCAGTAATATTGTGCCAATCAGAACCCAGTAATATTGTGCCAATCATAGCCCAGTAATATTGTGCCAATCAGAACCCAGTAATATTGTGCCACTTAGAACCCAGTAATACCCACACACACTTAGACACCCTGACACACACACACACACACACCTAGACACCCATACACAGTCACACTTTTTTTTTTTTACTTACCTTACACTTGGTCCGTCATCCAGGACCTTCTGCCGGATGTCCGTCCACCTGACATCCGGCAAGCAGCTGACACAGCGCGACGGGGGCGGAGCTTGCCCCCGTCGCGCTGTGATCTCTATGGCCAGGAGGAGAGGCTAGGGAGCGAGCTCCCTATAGCAGCCTCTCCTCCCGATCGGCCCTCACCCCCGCGTGAGGTTAATCCTCCGATT
The DNA here is from genome assembly GCA_036172795.1 of Pelodytes ibericus. Classification (NCBI taxonomy): domain Eukaryota; kingdom Metazoa; phylum Chordata; class Amphibia; order Anura; family Pelodytidae; genus Pelodytes; species Pelodytes ibericus. The sequence continues at coordinate 201,711,550 of CM069862.1, read as the reverse complement.
CTGGGACTATGTCCCAGACGGAGGAAAGCTCACCGGGGGATTTTTTTTTTTATATTTATAGCCCTGGAGTCTCGGGGCTAAAGAATACTTTAGCCCCAGAGTCTCCATTCGGGGCTATGAAGGGGGGACTCGGGGCTATAGCCCCAGTAGCCCACCCCTAGCGACGCCTCTGGTTATGGGGCTCCTGTATGTGGCATAGTTATGGGGCTCCTGTGTGTGGCATAGTTATGGGCTCCTGTGTGTGGCATAGTTATGGGCTCCTGTGTGTGGCATAGTTATGGGCTCCTGTTTGTGGCATAGTTAATAGGCCATCTAACTGGCATTACTAAGGGATCTGTTTGGCATTGTATGGAGGAAATCCAGGGGGGTGACACCATGAGTTTCCGCACCGGGTGACACCAACCCTAGTGACGCCCCTGTTCAGATGACAATGTGATGTCATAAACAGGAGACAGCACAGACTTAGTTTTCCTCTTAACCCATGCACTTGCTTGCATTTCTGCTAACGCAATGTATAGATCATAGTATTTTCTCTAGTCTACCTCCACATGCATCTAGTATTTTCCCAATAGGTATTCACTATCGCCAAACACATGATGTTTCACTGAAATAAGACAAAGCCTTGGCAATATCACAAAGACAAAGCAAACCTGTAACAGTCACAAAGAAAGGTGAACGGATTAGAAAATGTTTCTAAATAAAAAATCAAAGTGTTTCTCCGTAAGGTCCAGGCGCAGGATTGGCTGGTTTAAAGTCTCCATTACAAGAGAGCCGGGCTGTAATTTAATAGAGTGCGGACCACTTTGTCTCAAATCCTATAAGACTGAGAAATGCTCTGCATGGTGTTTGGGGGATTAGCCTTTCCAAATGTTTAAACAAGAGACTTTTACTAGGGCTCGTGTAACACATTTGTCACTGGCAGGAAGGCAAACGAGGATTTACCGATCTATATTCACAGGAGCAGAAATAAAAAGCAGCGGAAATTAAACTCTTGGCGAATAATCATTGGTTCAAATCTCCTTATCACCTAAATTCTGCCCCCCCCCCCCCCCCCACCTCCATGAATTGGGGCCCACCGGGGGAGGGCGAGGTCGGGAGGTTGAGTGTCAGCACTTCCAGGCATGCCGCGTTAAGTCTCCGGGGGTCCAATATAATGGAGGATCTGAACTGGACCATGGGATCCCCGAATCCCACTGTCACGCCGAACTATTATTATTTACAGTAGTTTACTTGGTGCCACACGGCAGGGTCATTAATCACAGATAGATTTGCCCCTTTAAATCGCTCTGTTTGAATCGACATCTACAGTTTATTTAAGCTGGTGGTGAGTTTAAAAGAACTAATGCCATAAACTGAGCACAAGGTGTGATGGGAATTGCAGTGTAGAAATCTTCTCACGCCCCTTTTGATTTGATAAAGGTGTAACTTTAATCAGAGGCCGGTCGCTGCTAATGGAACATGATCTTTAATACTGACTTCGAACAAATAAAATCCGATTCTTTCCCTGTGTTTATACCGAAGACATTAATCAGAGGAGAGACCAGAGCAGACGGGGGAATTCCAATAAACTCCGAATTATTCCCCTACACTTTTACAGTGTGTACATATCCTATGGAATGGGGTCCCAGGGTAATGTCGCAAATACCCCAATCCAGTATTGGCCTGGAACAAAGAATATATAAAAGGCCGTCATGACAGGGGTTGTCAGTCATCACAACATACCTTGTCAATCATATCCTGTGACCGGGTCTAGGACACTTCTTCGCCGCGCCTTCATCGCTGACAGTTCAGCGCGGCAGTTAGAACGCTGAACTGTCAGCAATGCAGAATAACGCCGCCGTTTCATCGTGGCCGCGGCTATGTAAGAGCTGACAGTTCAGCGCTGAACTGTCAGCTCTTACAAATGTACAAGTAAAACGAAAATACCCCCCCAAATAAATGATTCCCAAACCCCAATACTAAAATTAACCCCATAAACCCTAATACTAACCCTAATACTAACACCCGAACCCTAATACTAACCCCCTAAACCCTAATACTAACCCCCGACCCCTAATACTAAAATTAACCCCCTAAACCCTAATACTAACCCCCTAAACCCTAATTCTAACCACCCTTACTAAAATAAACTAAAATAGCTAAAATACTGAAATAAACTTACCTGTAGCGATGAAATCTCCAGCGACGAGCTGTCTTGCGGTGCAGAGTCGGCGGTGAAGCGGCTGCGCGGAAGCAGCCGAAATGAAGTGTCCCATCCACCCTGTGACCAGTAAGGGCACAGCAAGGGGTGGTCAGTATCTCAATAAGGGGCTGGGCGTGAGCTATATATTGTTATAATAACAAAACAAACTTCCTGTTTTAAAAAATGATGGCAAGTTCCCTCCCTCCCTTCCCTTTTTTGAGTGTTTCTTTGTCGTGTGTGCAGGGGTCCCCGAGGTTTTGGTGCCAGTGCAGGGGTTGGCCGTCTTGGGGTATGGCCAACCCGGTTGGCAGTAGCTGTGGGAGCTATCTGTCCCGATGGGCTCGTCCCTGGGAGAGTGAAGTATGGCTACTGTGCATAATATCCACGCCAGTAGCCACAAGGACAGGGATTATGCCTACACCAGATCCTCGGGGGCCGGATCCTGGGTGGATAAGTGACATGCTACCGCTTATATATTCGTGATGAGTAATGCTTATATTACTATGGTTACAGATTATTATTAAACATTTGGTCGGTATATTATTACCGGTTTATGTTTAGAGCTATCTTAAGCTGTTAGTTTTATGTTGCAGCATTTTTTTTCTAATGAATGAATCCTGCGACCTTTCTAGCCGCTCCTGTGTCTGTGTAATTTATTGGTGTGGGGGGATGGATTATCTGGCATACCACTGTCAAGCCAACAACCCAACTGAGCTGCACTAAAAAGTAATAATGCATATTATGTAACAAGAATTGCACAGATACGTTACCCATGATGCACAGCATAGTTGCCAACAGTCACAAAATTGATGGAAAGTCCCATTTTATGGGGTCCTATCTGGGCTCTCCAGTCCAAATTGGGATCTGCCCCGGCTGGTCTGGACATTGAGTTTAAACTGTGTATGTCCATTAGCCATACACTGATTTATGTTCCAGACCCCGCACCGTGTGTGCCGTGTTTATACATGACCACCTATATATATATATATATTTTTTTTTTAATGGCCAAAATACAGCTGTATGCAGGGCATCAGAAGTAGGAGGAGTTAAGGTAAGATCTTTGCAGGTCACGAAAGCAGACGCTGTGTTTGAGAGAGAGAGATAGCAGCTTCCAGTACCAGTTATAAAGCAGTACAATTAGTTTTTCCTCGGAGTGGGTCTTTAACTTGCTGACTAGTGCTTACTCACTGGAGCCCAACGCATTTCACACTAGTGCACAGTATTCTCTTCTCTTGGCTAGCAGTCATTCTTTCTCAGGTAAATTAGAAATCCAGCTCCTGACAAGTTGTTTGTTCAATATTTTTTTTTCTGCCTCACATGTTTTGAGCTGATGTGGAAGGAAAACAAAGCATCGAGTGTATCCACGGCATACCTGAGCGATATGTCACCAAAACACCTTGGATAATTGAATCAATAGCACATCACATAATCATACTGGATACAAACCCACATTATCCACTTTCCATTGTCCTTTAATCAGCGACCTTCGTGCCAGGAGCCATAGGACAGATTCTTCTTCCAGGGGGTACAAGGAGAATTTAACTTATACATTTCAAGGGGCCCTGTCATCTAAACACTGCTTATACTGTCAATGTATAAATAAGGAATTATTCGCATATAAGCTAAATAGTGTATACATACCAATAATGGACAAAAAATATACATCTCTTTCTTTGTGTATGAGTGTATCACAGAGCTCCACAGCACTAAATCTCCTCATAAAGTGTGTTTTAAAATGCTGTAAATTGGGTTATTCATTATCTAAGGGGTTTATCGAATTGCGCAAGTAGCTCTCTCTCGCGAAAAAAGGCCTCATAGCTATACCTTTAACCACGCCCCCAGAAAATAAGTGTCCCCCATTTAAATTTGGCCATTTAAAATGTTGGGGAGGTACAGCTTTGTCTTCAGTGGCAGTCATTTGTATTCTCTGCTACAGAACGCGCTGGCTGGCTGAGGGTTGTGGAAGTTTACTCCGTCATGGATGCTGGAGCCACGGGTTTTTGCTCTTGTTACACAAGTTGGAGAGGCTATCATTGTGTCCTGTTTCCCAGAAGATGTTGCTAGGTTTGCCTAATCTCATATTGACATGATTTGCATGTGGTGCACTGGCTGTGTACTATTTAAAAGATATTGAGCCCCAGTCTTTGCAATAGTTCCATGTTCCGGCCACCACCTCCATCAGTGGAATGTTCCTCCATCTCCAAGCTTATCTCCAAGTGAGAGGGATTGAGCATCATCTCCTGTGTTTGGCCTCACAGACATTGCCCCAGTCATCGGTGGTCCATATCTGGAGGGTGCAGCCCCTCTTTAATTATTGCAGCTTCAGGACTCTTAGAAGCAAGCTCAAAATTGGACCCCAATTTGGGAGTATTCTCACAGCCGGGGGTGTAAAATATTTGCTTTTGTTGCTGTCAGGTGTAGTGTTCACCCTCATTTTTACAGAAAGGTTTATCCACCCCTCTCTGTTTGTTTAAAGTATGTGCCTTTGTAGCTTCCACTGAACGGCTATTCCGGGTATCTACTACTCTTTCTGTAAACAAACTCACGTTTCCTCTTTCGGTTTGTATACAGAAACACAGCTATTTTCAGGTGATGAGCGGAGTTTCTATAAGCTTCAAGATTAGCTTCAACATTAATACAAATTTTTAGTTCTTATTACTGTGTTAAATTCTTTACTGTAATGTTTATTTCCTTTTTTTTGAACTCGCATTGCTGCACAATACTCTGGGGATTTATATAAAAATAAAATAATGGTAACTTTTCTATTTTTGAATCATAAAATCAACCTTTAGCAATAAACCTAAAAGCTTTGGCCACATTTTACAAGCATTATTCATAAATACCATATCCATCTGTGGTTGTTTAATGACTTTACAGCTATTTTGGGCTATCTGTTTATTATTTAAACAGAAACATTAATTTCAGAGAAAATTAATTAATTCCAAGTATCCATTTCCAAGCAGAGGATATGATTTTTTTTATAAAAAAAAAAATATATATATATATATATATTATTTTAATTTGAATTTTTTTTGCTGTTGGTTGAAAAATCTATTATTTAAAAAATCAGCCTTCCCTATAAGAGTCTGCTAAAAGCATATCTAACAAGATTAACAGCAATACAAAAAAAAAAAAATCCCAGGCACCATATGACTGCCCCATGGGCTAAGTAGATGCTATATATAGCAAGCTTTGATTTTTAGATATGGAATGCTATTTTTGGCACATTGACTTACAAACCTCAATGGATATTGGCCATATGAGTAGGGCAGTATCATCTTAATACACTAGTGACTGCTGCTAAATATAATCCTTAAATTGAGAATCACAGAGATATGTATAGATACAAGTGACATGGAAAATATGTCTCGTGTCAGATCACGTTATCTGTTCGCTTTTTATTAAGGACACATCTTTCGGCGAAGAGGGAGCCTGAACAAATGAATCCTTAAAATGATTTTGGATAATTAAAGGAGAACTGTAGCAAAAACAAAAAAACACTTGTGTTTAATTCAAAGCTTGCATTAAGTGTAGGTTTTTTAAATAGAAATGCTTCCATGAAAAAAATACTTAATTGAGCCCTCCTTGCTCTGTTTAACTCGATCACGGGGCGGCCATTTTGTTTAGAATCTTGGGTCAGATCTGTCAGATGTTCCTTCAAGATTCTAAACAATATGTCTGCCCCCTGGACGTCGAGGGGGCAGATCCTAAAGTGGGCAGGGTTATGTGACCCCGTGTACAGATACCAGGTGTCTGGAGCGCATTTCCTTGCACACGAGCCAGATATGAACAGATATAAATGACTCATTCTGCAGGGCACCATGTAAAAGTGATAGGTTTCCACTAGTGTTGAGCGAACCTGAACCGAATTATTCGGGTTCGTACCGAACATTACGGTGTCCGTACCCAAACCCGAACCCGGACATTTCACTGTATGTTCGGGTTGGAGTTTGAGGTTCGGCTATAAACCGAAAGTCTATAAACCGAAAGTCATTCGGTTTATAGACTTTCGATTTATAGAATACATGTAATGCTATTGCTATTCTATAAACCGAAAGACTATAAACCAAACGACATTTGGTTTATAGACTTTCGGTTTATAGAATAGCAATAGCATTACATGTATTCTATAAACCGAAAGTCTATAAACCGAATGTCTTTCGGTTTATAGACTTTCGGTTTATGGAATACATGTAATGCTTTTGGCTTTCTATAAACTGAAATAGAGTCCCCATTCATAAGAATAGGTCTATATAGGTTTATAGAATAGCAGTAGCATTACATGTATTACATCTGAGAGTCAGATAGAACCGTCAAATACTGTGCTTACAGCGCACTTTGAAAAATTCTAATAGTTTTGGGTGCTAAATAGTACATTTGAGTCTTGCGGTGCACTTCATATCTGAGAGTCAAATAGAACAGTCCAATACGGTGTTTACAGCGCACTTTGAAAAATTATGGCTACCTCCTCCTCCTCCAGCGCCGCTTCCACCTTCACCGCCACGGTCACCGCCTCCTCAACCTATGGGTCACTTAGTATAAACTGAAAGAGAATACCCTGCACTCCAACCCTCTCTCAAATGGATAATTCTGTTGATCCTCCTGGCAGCCATGCTTTAGATTTAGATTTATGTTCTTCCAAAGCTAAAATCAAAGATTCCATCTGGTGCTTTTTTACAGCTCAGCTGTATTTGTAATTTGTATGTATTTTATGTTATTTGAAGTTATTTCCCTATCCATATTTGTTTGCAGGGCACTTGTCCTACTCTTACCAACATTTTACTTCATTTGGCAGCCCTTCCATGATTTTTTTTTAGAGGCATTTTAGTGGCCAAAAGTCCGTGTCCCCATTGACTTCAATGGGGTTCGGGGTCAAGTTCGAGCACGGACCCGGACATTTTTTCGAAGTTCGGTCAAACTTGCAGAACCCGAACATCAAGGTGTCCGCTCAATTCTAGTTTCCACCAAAAAAATGGCCAGATCATACAGCTGTATGCATGGCACCAGAAGTAGGAGGAGTTAAGGTCAGATCTATTCAGGTAGCTGATCATACAGCTGTATGCATGGAATCAGAAGTAGGAGGAGTTAAGGTCAGGAAAACCGTAGACATTCATAAAGTGGGATCAAGAGGGATGGCCGATTGGGGGTACAAGTAAATAAGGGGGGAAAATATTTTTACTTGAAAGTAGTTCATTGGCATATCAGGCCACAAGGTGATGTCATAAACAGCAGACACCACGGATGCATTTAAAACATCATTTTCTCCTAATCCCTGCCTCGCATTATAAAGGACAGTCCCGATTCTAGAGAATGAACATTGTACATGCACAAAGGTTGGCCAATTTGGGTGACAGCGCTACCAGACAAGCCTTGCCGCCAACCTCCTCGATGTCCTGGGTTGGCGGGGCAAGAAGTTAGGAGCTTTGCTTAATATATGCATGTGCATTCAATTTAACAAACTCCATGTACAGATTGTTTTTCATTCTGTGCATTCGCAGTATAAACAATGTTTAGGTTACAGACCTTTTGGCTGACATAATGTTTATATAATTTATTTTTATATATATATATTTTTTTTTTTTTTTTGATGAGGGGAATACAAGGTCACTGCCAGGAAAGTATCGGAGAATAGGGGGGTTTCCTGCAGTATACCTGCACTCTGGCAAACATTAGCCCCTCACCGAGCCATTACTGGAAGTGGATAAATATATGTATGTTATTTGAGCCTTGCATATGATCTGGAAGGCTGGAGAGGGCCGGGGAGGGGGGGGGGGGGGGATTACTAACCCCCCCCCCCCCCCCTGGGAGACATCAATCATTACTTTTATTATTTGGAAGAATTCCCCGAGTACTGGAATAGCCTTACTGGAGTGGAAGCCAATCGTTTTGATTCCTATTAGTCTCTGGTATCAGGCTTTATTTAGATTCTGACTATTTCCGGTCTGCTAAAGTCCTATTAAAATTTAATGTATCTATTAGCCGAAATCCCGGAGGAAGGACAGATTACACGGCTAGCAGTGGAAGTGCTGTGTTAAGGTTATTAGGAGGATTCCTCTCTGGTATGCACTAAAATAGGCTAATTACATGCAGGGCCATGATTTAAAGATACAGTCCCACCAGGCATGGTATTTGAAAAGCTGCAAGCGAAATGCGTTGGCATCTGGTTATCTTGCACCCTTTTTAGTGCGTGGTTCAAATTTTGTGGCTGCCACGGTCCAAACGCCACATAAGACTTTTAACCACCATGACGGCACCCTTTCTGTGCTCTCTCTATAGACTTTCTAAGCGACAAGCCAAAAAATCAGCTTGAAGACCCATTCATTGATGGTTTCTCTGAAGGTTTAATATACATGACAATGTTAAAGGGACTCTGTAACCCTAGGTATTGTAGCCCCCAGACAAGGTCGGGGAGGGGCAATCATGACAGGGTGCTGAGAGGATATGTCAGCCTATAGTGGGAATCAGTGGGAGGAGTTGGGAGAGTATAAAAGATAGGAACAGGAAGTTCAGGGGCCATTTTAGGAAAAATTTTCCCCATATACCTGTTGTCCCACCCACCCTCCCTAATTTTAAGGTTAATGACACTTTATTTATTTATTTATTACATGTCACAGTGTTGGCGGAAGCTTGCAGGGTATCCAGGAGGGTTAATGGAACATTTGGATTGGGGAGAGTCAATCGGGACTCTAGTGGGAGGTTCGAGGGGAAAGTGGTACCTCGAACCTCAGGTATTGGGGGCATTGGGATATGCCCAGGAACATGGACTTCGGCAGCCACCTGGATACACTTGCAAGCTTGATTGGTTTTCCTGTATATGGAATGTTTTAATATTTATGTTTATGTTATGTTTAGTCATTGTATTAATTATGGATATATATACATAGGTGGAATGTGTATATATATGTGTTATATGATTGTAAATGCAATGGCTATTTAAATAAAGTGCTGTGGCCGTTGTTTTACCCCACAGTCTGGTTTTAAGTTCAGTTATTTCTAGGCGAACACATATCCTCAATGATAGAAGCTACCATGTCATGTTTATAAAAAAAAAAATCAATTCGTAAAATAAAAGACACATTTAAACAGTTTAAACAGTTTTTCTGTTGCCGTCTGCTTACACTTGCACTTCTGCTAACACAATGCATAGATCATTTTTCATTCTCTCTATTCGCAGCATAATCAGTGTTTTTGTTGACAGTCACTTTAATTCCCAGCCTTCGTTTGCAAATCTCTAGTAAATTACTGAAGCAAAACAAGTGGAAACGCTGGAAAATAGCAACAAATAAGAAAATGTAAAGTGTTTGTATAAATCATTCACTGTCACAGGCGAAGTAGCAAGCTGCCCCAGTGCATGATGGGATAGCAACAAGATGGAGTTGGTTTGGGTTTGCCCTATTGCAATTTGCCGCTGGTTACATTTCGTTAAGTAGGCTGGTGAAAATTAAAGGAGGGATTACAATGATACATTGTACAGTGTCTATATAATCCTCACACACTGGGGCTCGAGCAGGGAACAATCCCATCTTTTCCACGTAGCTCACGCACCAGGAGCAAAGATGGCGCTCTCCTAGGAGAGCTGTAGGCCTCAGAGAACTCTCAAGGTTATTTGATTAAACCGAACTCTGCCATTCAGTTATAAAAGTCATCCAAACCAGCCCTTACGGTCTATTGGTTTCCATGCCGACTGCTCCGCTTTTAGTACCAGTTCTGTTTTATTAAATAGTCCCAATTTAACAAGAACAACCTGGTGCAGTGCTGGGTACAAAGGTTAAAAATGGCTCTATCAACAGAAATATCCCTTTTTTTTTTTTTTAGGAGAGGGGTATGGGTTCCTGTTGAATGGCAGTGTGACGGACCCCCTGGTACCCCAACTGGGTACCTCTGTCAAAGCTCTGCTTCCTTGCTGCGATAGCCACCTACCCCCGAAGCCCCACCTACCCCGAAGCCCCCCACCAGACAGGACCTATATTTAGTCCAAGTACCAGACAACATAGGAGACAACATAGGAGTAGAACAGGAATGAACATTGATTGAACCACATATTAACATACAACACAACATAAACCAAACAGCAGTTAACCAGACCTGATACAAATGTACAAGAACTCGTCAAACTTAGTTCAACAGTAAATTCAATACACACAGAACAATGGATGTTGGAGTGAACTATCAATCATGGTCACTGACTCCTCTGTGACACACTGTAATCCTTCAGAGTGGTCTCCTCACAGAATTATGTATTAGATATAAACCAATAGACTCACACTATATACTATATAGCTATAGCACATGAGCCAGGGGGAGTCCGGATTACAGAGGGCACAATCTGGGTGCATGAGTCAATGCAAAGTGCAAACGTACCCGCTATACTCAAATCCAAAATGTATGCCAGGGCCAATAATCTATAGGCACTCGTTTGAATTCTTTTGCTATTGCTAAATACTTTTAAAAGTATTTCGAAAATTGGTCAGACTAGATGGACCGAATGGTTCTTTTCTGCCGACACATTCTATGTTTCACTGGCTGGCTGAGGATTTTGGGAGTGTACTCCATCCCGGCTGCTGGACTCACAGAGGGATAGCTGTTTTGCTGTTTGTAGCACATGTTGTGTTGACTATCATTGTGTCCTGTTTCCTCAGAGATGTTGCTAGGTTTCCCTAATCTCATATTGACATGGCTTTACAAGACTGATTGCCCCATCCTTGCTTTTACAGGATATTCTCTTCCAGACCCCTTTCTGGAATGAGAGGCTGAAATTAGACTCTTCCAGCTAAACTGTGTACCCACCGCATATTGCACACCCCTTCCTGTACATGGCTGGAATACCTGCTTGCAGTTCTATTAGCAAACAGAATAAAAAACAAATTGGCTTTTGCATTTCTTGTCTCTATACCTTTTGTGACACCAAGTATTGCTTTGTCTTGCACCTCAGGGCTCCTAGCGATGTCCCAAAATCAGGCAGAGCCAATAAAAATAAAGGTTGTTTCTCTTGATCAATATTTGTTTCTAATGTGTAGACCTTTTCTGTGTCCTCTCTACCCCACACTAAAAATACAAATATTAAAATAGATCAGGTCTGAGCCTCTCTCACAGGAATTACACTGAAGGCTGCTTTCAAACCCCCAGGTAGCTGGATTAGCATTTTGGACGGTAAGGAACAAGTACAAGTATCTTTAAAAAAAGCAAAAAAGGTTTTCCAACATGTACAAAATGGATGAAAGCCTAACGCGTTTCGCCCACCAAAAATCAGTCTTGGTTGAACATATTTCTTGATGTTACTTCAAACCAGGTGAATAAAAAAAATAAAAAAAACTTTTTTGAAATATCTTCAAAGAAAGTTTTAGTGAGGTATTGTCGGTTCTGTAAGAGTAAGGTTAGTTATTTTAAATTTCTTTCTTCACCTGGTTAGAAACAACACCAAGACATGTGTTCAACCAATATTGATCATTTACACCCCTGAGAAAGCCCAATGTAGTGGGCGAAATGCGTTAGGTTTTTATCCATTTTGGACATAATAGGAAAAGATCCTCGAAAAAGTGGATCTTGGACATATCAATGTTATTGTTTTACATGTATTGCCTATTTTCTAACTTCTCAAGGTTGATTTTCCAAGATTAAACTATCTGCAAATATATATATACACACACACACACACATCATGACTGCAAAAAAGGGGTGTGACCAATTAAATCATCTTAAATTCTGCTTCAAAACATTTACAAAAAGTGCCCACACTAAGGCACGAAATGCGTTGGGCAGATTTTGTTTCCCGTATATCTGCTCCTCCATCTAAAACACACCTGGATCTGTTTTTTTTGTTTTTTTTTTCATCTGGATTTAATAAAGCTGAAGATTTTTAAGCAAATCCTGGCTGGATATACATTATTATCCGTGGATTTTCATTATCGTACGTCGGATTTTCTAAATTAAAAAGAGAGAAGTGAAATCTAATCGCAAACATAAACCCCCCCAAAAAATAAAAAACAATTCCCCAAGAAAACTATTGTCTTTTTTCTCGTACGTGATTTGCGAATCAAGACTTCGTTGTCGACCTCCGCTGCGACACAGACCTGGCGGATACCATTATTGAGCCGATTCCAGTAAAGGGACAAATGCATCCGATTGCGATGCTTGTGATAAACAGATTATAGCTTGACCCCTCTTACTATCACTCTGTACTGTTCTATTCACAACCTAGACTCTATTATTATCAGGGGTATTAAGTGTAGCGAGCATCCTTCTGAGAAAGCACCTTCCCCAGCCCCCCCTATTTGCTGTCAAAAGCTGTTTTGATAAGTGGCGATTACGTCTACTGCTCTGTAATGTTAAAGAACCTCATTGTTTAAGTTGTATTTTGATGGTAATAAAGGACATCTCCGCCATGCTTGCTCTTGCGTGCGTTGGTGACTCAGACTATCGATGTGCTATTAAGACCTATTTAAGCGCTTTGCGTTCGATAGGCTGAGCTGATGGCTTGAGTCACATGGCGGCTTTGATTAGAAGCTATGTCCTTGTTAACCCAACGATGTCAGCATGAGTTGCAACGTCTTGCAAAGCAGGACGCTGAAGGCGGAGTTTGGGAGGTCAAATGTCAGAGCTATCGTGTATGCATGCAAGCGTGGCCCCCGAATACAGACTGACCCGCTAATAGTGGGGCAGCTGGGATGCAGTGTGTCAGGCCAAAGTGCAACAAAATTTGGTAAAATATTTGAGATGTTGTCTAGATCTACTTTAAATATTGGGATAATGTCACTGGTTATGGGTTAAAAAAAAAAAAACTGCAGTAATGTGACTTGATCAGGCCCGCGGGGGGGATCAAAACGTTGCCGTTTGTGCTGAGCATTTAATTTGTTATTTTTTACAATTACGTAATGGCCACAAGGTTGATTAGGTGTGAAACGCGCTGGGAAGATTTTTTCTTTCTCCTTTATCTACCAATGCTCCCTTATTTGCAAATCGGTTTTACTCCCCAAGGTCTGGTGGCGCAGGACTGGTGGGATATTTTGCAAAAAGAAGTTTAACTTTTACCCTCTTGAGTCCTGTTTTAGGCAGGGTACCCACTTTTGACTCAGGTTTTTTTTTAGTTTTGTCACAAATCAGCAACAGTATCCGTTTAGTGTGTAACTACTGCTACATTTGTCACTGTCCTCTGTCTCTGCAATTTAAAAGGTTACTTTGTTACCTTCTACTTTGTAACCATTTTAGTGCACTGTATTACTGAGTGTGTGTGTGTGTGTGTGTCAGTTTTAGTTTGGATAGTGCACTGTATTACTGAGTGTGTGTGTGTGTGTCAGTGTTAGTTTGGTTAGTGCCCTGTGTTACTGGGTGTGTGTTAATGATAGTTTGGTTAGTGCATTGTATTACTGGGTGTGTGTGTCAGTGTTAGTTTGGTCAGTGCACTGTATTACTGGGTGTGTGTGTGTCAGTGTTAGTTTGGTTAGTGCACTGTATTACTGAGTGTGTGTGTGTCAGTGTTTGGTTAGTGCACTATTACTGTGTGTGTGTGTGTGTGTGTGTGTGTGTGTGTGTGTGTGTGTGTGTGTCAGTGTTAGTTTGTTTAGTGCACTGTATTACTGTGTGTGTGTGTCAGTGTTAGTTTGGTTAGTGCCCTGTGTTACTGGGTGTGTGTTAATGATAGTTTGGTTAGTGCATTGTATTACTGAGTGTGTGTGTCAGTGTTAGTTTGGTTAGTGCATTGCATTACTGAGTGTGTGTGTGTGTGTGTGTGTCAGTGTTAGTTTGGTTAGTGCCCTGTGTTACTGGGTGTGTGTTAATGATAGTTTGGTTAGTGCATTGTATTACTGAGTGTGTGTGTCAGTGTTAGTTTGGTTAGTGCACTGTATTACTGGGTGTGTGTGTCAGTGTTAGTTTTGTTAGTGCACTGTATTACTGAGTGTGTGTGTGTCAGTGTTAGTTTAGTTAGTGCACTGTATTGCTGTGTGTGTGTGTGTGTGTGTCAGTATTATTTTGGTTAGTGCACTGTATTACTGGGTGTGTGTGTGTCAGTGTTAGTTTGGTTAGTGCACTGTATTACTGAGTGTGTGTGTGTCAGTGTTTGGTTAGTGCACTATTACTGTGTGTGTGTGTGTGTCAGTGTTAGTTTGTTTAGTGCACTGTATTACTGGGTGTGTGTGTGTGTCAGTGTTAGTTTGGTTAGTGCACTGTATTACTGGGTGTGTGTGTGTCAGTGTTAGTTTGGTTAGTGCACTGTATTACTGTGTGTGTGTGTGTGTCAGTGTTAGTTTGGTTAGTGCCCTGTGTTACTGGGTGTGTGTTAATGATAGTTTGGTTAGTGCATTGTATTACTGAGTGTGTGTGTCAGTGTTAGTTTGGTTAGTGCACTGTATTACTGTGTGTGTGTGTCAGTGTTAGTTTGGTTAGTGCACTGTATTACTGTGTGTGTGTGTCAGTTTTAGTTTGGTTAGTGCCCTGTGTTACTGGGTGTGTGTTAATGATAGTTTGGTTAGTGCATTGTATTACTGAGTGTGTGTGTCAGTGTTAGTTTGGTTAGTGCATTGTATTACTGAGTGTGTGTGTGTGTCAGTATTAGTTTGGTTAGTGCACTGTATTACTGGGTGTGTGTGTGTCAGTGTTAGTTTGGTTAGTGCACTGTATTACTGAGTGTGTGTGTGTGTGTGTGTCAGTGTTAGTTTGGTTAGTGCCCTGTGTTACTGGGTGTGTGTTAATGATAGTTTGGTTAGTGCATTGTATTACTGAGTGTGTGTGTCAGTGTTAGTTTGGTTAGTGCATTGTATTACTGAGTGTGTGTGTCAGTGTTAGTTTGGTTAGTGCACTGTATTACTGGGTGTGTGTGTCAGTGTTAGTTTGGTTAGTGCTCTGTGTTACTGGGTGTGTGTTAATGATAGTTTGGTTAGTGCATTGTATTACTGAGTGTGTGTGTCAGTGTTAGTTTGGTTAGTGCATTGTATTACTGAGTGTGTGTGTGTCAGTGTTAGTTTGGTTAGTGCACTGTATTACTGGGTGTGTGTGTGTCAGTTTTAGTTTGGTTAGTGCCCTGTGTTACTGGGTGTGTGTTAATGATAGTTTGGTTAGTGCATTGTATTACTGAGTGTGTGTGTCAGTGTTAGTTTGGTTAGTGCATTGTATTACTGAGTGTGTGTCAGTGTTAGTTTGGTTAGTGCATTGTATTACTGAGTGTGTGTGTCAGTGTTAGTTTGGTTAGTGCACTGTATTACTGGGTGTGTGTGTGTCAGTGTTAGTTTGTTTAGTGCACTGTATTACTGGGTGTGTGTGTGTCAGTGTTAGTTTGGTTAGTGCACTGTATTACTGGGTGTGTGTGTGTCAGTGTTAGTTTGGTTAGTGCACTGTATTACTGTGTGTGTGTGTCAGTGTTAGTTTGGTTAGTGCACTGTATTACTGGGTGTGTGTGTGTCAGTGTTAGTTTGGTTAGTGCACTGTATTACTGAGTGTGTGTGTGTGTGTGTGTGTCAGTGTTAGTTTGGTTAGTGCCCTGTGTTACTGGGTGTGTGTTAATGATAGTTTGGTTAGTGCATTGTATTACTGAGTGTGTGTGTCAGTGTTAGTTTGGTTAGTGCATTGTATTACTGAGTGTGTGTGTCAGTGTTAGTTTGGTTAGTGCACTGTATTACTGGGTGTGTGTGTGTCAGTGTTAGTTTGGTTAGTGCACTGTATTACTGGGTGTGTGTGTGTCAGTGTTAGTTTGGTTAGTGCACTGTATTAGACATGTGCATTCGTTTTCGGACGAATGCATTTTCGGACGAAAATAGCATTTTCGTCCATTCGTCCGAAAAACGAATAACGAAAATTTTAACTAACAAAATCCGAATGAACGAATGGTTAATAAACGAAAATCATTCGTTCATTCGTCCATTCGTCCATTCGTGCTATTGGCATTCTAAACCGAAATAGAGTCGGTTTACAATACCAATAGCATTGTACTACATTCCATAAACCGACATGAATGACTTTCGGTTTATGGAATGCATGTAATGCTATTAGCTTCCTATAAACCGAAATTGAGTTCCCATTCATACGAATAGGTCAATTGACCTATTCGTATGAATGGGGACTCTTTCGGTTTATAGAAAGCCAATAGCAGCATGTATTCTATAAGCCGAAAGTCTTTAAAACAAACGACGTTCGGTTTATAGAATACATGTAATGCTATTGCTGTTCTATAAGCCGAAAGACATTCGGCTTATAGAACAGCAATAGCATTACATGCATTCTATAAACCGAACGTCGTTCGTTTTAAAGACTTTCGGCTTATAGAATACTATTGGCATTCTATAAACCTAACTAGAGTCCCTCCTCATTCATAAGAATTTCTTATGAATGGGGACTCGACTCTAGTTCGGTTTATAGAAAGCCAATAGTATTCTATAAGCCGAAAGTCTTTAAAACGAACGACGTTCGGTTTATAGAATACATGTAATGCTATTGCTAAACTATAAACCGAACGACTTTCGGTTTATAGAATAGCCATAGGATTACATGTAGTGCATAAGCCGAAAGTCTATAAACCGAAAGTCGTTCGGTTTATAGGCTGTCGGCATTTTACTACACGGAGACAAAGTCTCCATTCATAATTTTATGAATGGAGACTTTGTCTCCGTGTAGTAAAATGCCGAAAGTCTATAAACCGAACGATCGGTTTATAGACTTTCGGCTTATGTAATACATGTAATCCTATGGCTATTCTATAAACCGAAAGTTCGGTTTATAGAATAGCAATAGGAATACATGTATTCCATAAGCCGACAGCCTATAAACCGAACGTTCGGTTTATAGGCTGTGGGCATTTTACTACACGGAGACAAAGTCTCCATTCATAATTTTATGAATGGAGACTCTGTCTCTGTATAGTTAAATGCCGGCTTTTAACTATACGGAGACAAAGTCTCCATTTATAATTTTATGAATGGAGACTCTGTCTCCGTATAGTTAAATGCCCACAGCCTATAAACCGAACGTTCGGTTTATAGGCTGTGGGCATTTAACTATACGGAGACAAAGTCTCCATTCATAATTTTATGAATGGAGACTCTGTCTCTGTATAGTTAAATGCCGGCTTTTAACTATACGGAGACAAAGTCTCCATTTATAATTTTATGAATGGAGACTCTGTCTCCGTATAGTTAAATGCTATTGTATTCTATAAACCGACTCTATTTCGGCTTATAGAATGCAATAGTACTACGAATGGACGAATGAACGAATGATTTTCCTTTATTAACCATTCGTTCATCCGGCTTTAGTTAGCTTAGCATTTTCGTTCTTCGTTTTTCGGGCGAATGGACGAAAATGCAATTTTCGGACGAAAATGCATTCGTCCGAAAACGAATGCACATGTCTAGTATATATTCACATGTAAATTGCTTTTTAAATAATAAATTATGATATAAAAAAATCTTGTTTTTATTTCCTTTTATGTGACAATGCTGCCTCTCTCTTTCCCTTGCCCCCAGATTTGTCGCTCTCCCCCCCTTAGTGTTGTCTCTCTCTCACCCTCCCTTTGGCTCCCCCCTCGCTCCCCTTGTGTCTGTCTCTTCCCCCCTTCCCTCCCCTTGTTTCTCTCTGCCCCCCCCCCCCTTGTTATTCTGTCCCCCCCTCACCTGTTTCTTGCTCCCTGGTGGCTAGTGGGGGCAGCCGGGGGATGTATGCACTATACATAATAGACGGAAGTGTCGGGCAGCATGGAGGTTGTCTGCACGATTCGTGCAGACATCCCCCAGCTGCCCGATTCTCCCTGGTGGCTAGCGAGGGAGCGGAGGATGTCTGCGCGATGAGCGAGACCTCTCCTGCTGCCGCCCGGCATGACCGCCGGGACTTCTATGATGAAGCTGGGTACTTCCGGCTTCCTCATAAAAGTCCTGGCTGTCGTTCCGGGCGGCAGCAGGGGAGGTCTCGCTCATCGCGCAGACATCCACCGCTGCCTCGCTAGCCACCAGGGAGAATCGGGCAGCTGGGGGATGTCTGCACGAATCGTGCAGACAACCTCCATGCTGCCCGACACTTCCGTCTATTATGTATAGTGCATACATCCCCCGGCTGCCCCCACTAGCCACCAGGGAGCAAGAAACAGGTGAGGGGGGGACAGAATAACAAGGGGGGGGGGGGCAGAGAGAAACAAGGGGAGGGAAGGGGGGAAGAGACAGACACAAGGGGAGCGAGGGGGGAGCCAAAGGGAGGGTGAGAGAGAGACAACACTAAGGGGGGGAGAGCGACAAATCTGGGGGCAAGGGAAAGAGAGAGGCAGCTTTGTCACATAAAAGGAAATAAAAACAAGATTTTATTTATATCATAATTTTTTATTAAAAAAGCAATTTACATGTGAATATATACTAGACATGTGCATTCGTTTTCGGACGAATGCATTTTCGTCCGAAAATTGCATTTTCGTCCATTCGCCCGAAAAACGAAGAACGAAAATGCTAAGCTAACTAAATCGAATGAACGAATAGTTAATAAAGGAAAATCATTCGTTCATTCGTCCATTCGTAGTACTATTGCATTCTATAAGCCGAAATAGAGTCGGTTTATAGAATACAATAGCATTTAACTATACGGAGACAGAGTCTCCATTCATAAATTTATGAATGGAGACAAACGTATAGTTAAAAGCCGACAGCCTATAAACCGAACGTTCGGTTTATAGGCTGTGGGCATTTAACTATACGGAGACAGAGTCTCCATTCATAAAATTATAAATGGAGACTTTGTCTCCGTATAGTTAAAAGCCGGTGTTCTGACAAATTTCTGGAGCAAATTCTCCTGCGCAATCGCAGGAGAATTTGCTCACTGCGCATGTGCATAAAGTTACAGCTGATAACTCAGCTGTAACTTTGTGACCACCGTGCATGAGACAGCTGCGCAACCCACCTCCCGCCCCCTCACACCCGCCGCACACCCCTTCTTACCAGATCATCGACCACAGCGATACACAGCGCATGCGCACGCCTATCCAGCCGTTTGGGAATGCGCGCGTCCGTTGTTGTGTTCTTAAGGTGGTAAGTAACACGGGGCGTCGGGACATAAGGGGGCAAGCATCCTGGTGAGGGCTGCCTCATCTTGATGGGATTTGTGATCCTCCTGCTGTATTATTGATGCAGCAGGAGGATCACAAATCCCATCAAGATGAGGCAGCCCTCACCAGGATGCTTGCCCCCTTATGTCCCGACGCCCCATGTTACTTACCACCTTAAGAACACAACAACGGACGCGCACATTCCCAAACGGCTGGATAGGCGTGCGCATGCGCTGTGTATCGCTGTGGTCGATGATCTGGTAAGAAGGGGTGTGCAGGGGGTGTGAGGGGGCGGGAGGTGGGTTGCGCAGCTGGCGCATGCGCGGTGGTCACAAAGTTACAGCTGAGTTATCAGCTGTAACTTTATGCGCATGCGCAGTGAGCAAATTCTCCTGCGATTGCGCAGGAGAATTTGCTCCAGAAATTTGTCAGAACACCGGCATTTAACTATACGGAGACAGAGTCTCCATTCATAAAATTATAAATGGAGACTTTGTCTCCGTATAGTTAAAAGCCGGCATTTAACTATACGGAGACAGAGTCTCCATTCATAAAATTATGAATGGAGACTTTGTCTCCGTGTAGTAAAATGCCCACAGCCTATAAACCGAACGTTCGGTTTATAGGCTGTCGGCTTATGGAATACATGTATTCCTATTGCTATTCTATAAACCGAACGTTCGGTTTATAGAATAGCCATAGGATTACATGTATTATATAAGCCGAAAGTCTATAAACGGATCGTTCGGTTTATAGGCTTTCGGCATTTTACTACACGGAGACAAAGTCTCCATTCATAATTTTATGAATGGAGACTCTGTCTCTGTATAGTTAAATGCCGACAGCCTATAAACCGAACGACTTTCGGTTTATAGACTTTCGGCTTATATAATACATGTAATCCTATGGCTATTCTATAAACCGAAAGTCGTTCGGTTTATAGAATAGCAATAGGAATACATGTATTCCATAAGCCGACAGCCTATAAACCGAACGTTCGGTTTATAGGCTGTCGGCATTTTACTACACGGAGACAGAGTCTCCATTCATAAAATTATGAATGGAGACTTTGTCTCCGTGTAGTAAAATGCCCACAGCCTATAAACCGAACGTTCGGTTTATAGGCTGTCGGCATTTTACTACACGGAGACAAAGTCTCCATTCATAATTTTATGAATGGAGACTCTGTCTCTGTATAGTTAAATGCCGACAGCCTATAAACCGAACGACTTTCGGTTTATAGACTTTCGGCTTATGTAATACATGTAAACCTATGGCTATTCTATAAACCGAAAGTCGTTCGGTTTATAGAATAGCAATAGGATTACATGTATTCCATAAGCCGAAAGTCTATAAACCGAAAGTCGTTCGGTTTATAGACTTTCGGCTTATAGAATACAAGTAATACTATTGCCTTTCTATGAACCGAACGAGAGCCCCATTCATAAGAATTTCTTATGAATGGGGCTCTCGTTCGGTTTATAGAAAGCCAATAGTATTACATTGTATTCTATAAAACGAACGAAAAAAATTAACGAAACGAAAATAATGAACGAATTTCGTCTGAAACGAATGCACTAATGAACGAAATTCGTTTTAGACGAAATAAATAACATTTTCGTCCGAATGGACGAAAACGAAACGAAAATTTTAGTTTTGCACATGTCTACACTGTATTACTGAGTGTGTGTGTCTGTCAGTGATAGTTTGGTTAGTGCACTGTATTACTGAGTGTGTGTGTGTCAGTGTTTGGTTTGTGCACTATTACTATGTGTGTGTGTGTGTATCAGTGTTAGTTTGTTTAGTGCACTGTACTACTGGGTGTGTGTGTGTCAGTGTTAGTTTGCTTAGTGCACTGTATTACTGGGTGTGTGTGTGTGTGTCAGTGTTAGTTTGGTTAGTGCACTATATTACTGGGTGTGTGTGTGTGTGTCAGTGTTAGTTTGGTTAGTGCACTGTATTACTGGGTGTGTGTGTGTCAGTGTTAGTTTGGTTAGTGCACTGTATTACTGGGTGTGTGTGTGTGTCAGTGTTAGTTTGGTTAGTGCACTGTATTACTGGGTGTATGTGTCAGTGTTAGTTTGGTTAGTGCACTGTATTACTGGATGTGTGTGTGTCAGTGTTAGTTTGGTTAGTGCGCTGTATTACTGGGTGTGTGTGTGTCAGTGTTAATAGCATGTTTGGATGTTGGTAATCCTGTTACTTATATAATGTTATAATAATATATTAAAAGATATGTTTAGTCCCCCGGGAACAAGCGCAGCTAGGTGGGAGGGGGCCATGTATGTGTGAGGGGTTGTGAAGATGTGTGAGTGACAGGTGTATGTATGGTGGGGGCGTGATGGCCAGCAGAGGGGGTATAAAAGGACTTCCCCCTCTGTCATCCGGCAGCCATTTTAGGTCCGGACACAGCAAAAGATAATTTTCTCTTGCTCGTGTCTATACTGAACGGCTGCAGGATGAACATTGAGGATGTCCTCGCAGCTCTGAGGGCAGAGGCCCTCCTGGACGGTGGGGCCCACCTCCAGGCACAGATGGCTCGGTTGCGGGTGGCGCCGGCGGGAGCCCCCACCGCGGATGGCGTTCGCGGGTCGGGCAGGCGTGTCTCGCGCCCCCCCGCCCGTCTCAGCCCTGACGTAGGCCCGCTCTCCTACCGGAGTAGGAGTCCAGGGGAGAGGACACGGAGGCGGCGCTCGTCTCCCGCGAGGCCGGTAAGTGGATCAGCGGCTGCTGTACCCCCTCCCCCGTCACGCAGAGTGCGCTCGCAGGCCGCGAGGCCTGTATGTCCGTCCCCACAGCCTCCTCGGCAGGCTAACAGAGGGGCGAGGCCTGCACGGAAGGTGAGGCCCGCCCGATCAAGCACCAGGTTGCTCCCCTTCTCCTCCCCGCTCCCAAGTACCTCCACCCCGGGTAGGGCCCTGCGCTCCAGTGGTGCTCACATCTCCGGGGGCGCTGCTAGGCCGGCAGCCCCCCTAGGCCCTGCCACGCGGTTAGTGGTCCCATCACGCTCCCCCAGCGGTGAGAGCAGGCCCCGGGCACGCAGAGCAGCAAGTGGCAGGCGGGCAGTAACACGGAGGGCACCTGGCTCACCTCCTCCTCCCGTTTGGCCTGATTCCCCATCCGATGGCGCCATGTCGCTCCAGTCGGATGACGAGGAGGTTCCCAGCACCTCTTATTTTAACCCCCGCTCCACTACTGCAACGCAGGCTGCCGAGTTGCCGGCCACAAGGACAGCGGATCAGGCTAGGGGAGGGAGGGTTGTTCACCAACCTGTTTCCTCTTCACAGCAAACCTCAGCACGTGCCATCCCGGCCGTGCTCCAACCTCTGATGTCTCCCATAGTTCAGGCAATCTCTCTGACTGGATCGTCACCATCTGGCGTGGGTCTGTCGCCCGCCGATGCCTCGGCTGCGGGGTTATCTCATCATCCCGGTGAGTTCGGGGACGAAGGGGTGGCGGGTTCGAGTACTTTAATGCCAGGTCTTAGTATGTCGCCTGCGTGGGACGGGTTATTACGGGGGTTGCAGGCTTTATTAGTGCAGTTTGCGGCGCCGGGGGGTTCGGCGTCACATACAGTTGCTAAGACAATTGAGGCGCAATTAAGGGGGGTCTGGGAGGCGGCGGGCTTGCCAACGGCCGACCCCTCTCCTCCAGTAGTGGCGGTACCGGTTCCTCCTTTACCGGTGCCATCATCATCTGTTAATGCTTTAGCCGGGGTTTCAGGGACTGATTTGGGGGTGACGGAGGACCTCTCCCAGGTGGGGTCTTTGGTGGCCCCGGTAGCACACGGCGCTTCTTATATGTGCTGGTCAGGCCCTCTCGGCCTGCACCTGAAGCAGGAGGTCAAAGAAAAGATCTGGAAAAGGGAATACCTTGAGATATTCTCCCTTATCCCTCTGGAGGACGTTCCTCCTCCAGAGAAAGATCTTAAAGAGTCCGAGAAGGAGAAGGAAAAGTATCGTTACCGGAAGATCCCAAAAACTTTCGGTAATTGGATACGTGCCTTTTCTATCATGGCTAGCGTGATAGGGGAAAAGTACCCGGAGCGGTGCTCATCCCTATTCTGCTACCAGGACCAGGTCTGGACTGCCTGTCGAGTGTATGGAGGGTTAAACTGGTGGCGCTACGATGAGCAGTTCCGCCAGCGTTTAGCCGTCCGCCCAACGCTGACGTGGGATCAGATGGATATCGGGCTCTGGTTGGCGATTATGACTCGCCCCGCATCAGCTCAAGGGGGCATGTCCTCCTTTCTCGGGGGGGCCGGCGGGATGGGAGCCCCCACCCTGTCGGCCGCACCACGACGCTCCGGGTCATGCTGGCAATACAATGACAACCAGTGTAAATGGGGGTCAAACTGCCGCTTCAAGCATGAGTGCTCGGGATGTGGGGGTAACCACCCCGCTTCCCGGTGTTTCAAAAAAGGAAAAGGGGGAGATAAGTCAGACATGGGCTCAAAGGGGGAGGACGCCGGTGGACGTCGCCGCGATGCGCCCATGGCTAAATAGATATAGGAACAGGAGGGCGGCGGATATACTTTTGGAAGGTTTCGGTGAAGGGTTTTGGATCCCTTTTCTGGACCGGCCAGCAGTTGTATCCCGTAGGAATTTACGTTCGGTTGCAGATCACCCGGGGGTGGTGCGAGAGAAGTTAGAAAAAGAAGTAGCACTGGGGAGAATGGCGGGGCCTTTTCAGGATCCACCCCTCCTCAACTTACGGGTTTCCCCGTTGGGGGTGGTTCCCAAAAAAGAACCGGGCAAGTTTCGCCTCATTCATCATTTATCATTCCCACACGGGGGGTCGGTTAATGATGACATTGATGCGGAACTGTGCCGCGTGTCTTACGTTTCTTTTGACGCGGCTGTGCGGATGGTTAGGGCCGCGGGCCCGGGGGCACTAATGGCGAAAACGGACGTGGAGGCGGCATTCCGTTTGCTTCCGGTACACCCGGAATGCCATCATCTCCTGGGGTGTTTTTTCGAAGGAAAATACTATGTGGATCTGAACCTCCCAATGGGTTGTTCGATCTCATGTTTTTACTTCGAGTGCTTTAGCACCTTCCTGGAATGGGTAGTGCGGGAAGAGTCTGGGTGTGACTCAGTACTGCACTACCTAGATGATTTCTTGTGCGTAGGCCCGGCGCGGTCACACGTCTGCGCTCACTTGCTGCAGTCGGTGCAACAGGTATCTAGGCAATTTGGGGTACCGTTAGCTCCTGACAAAACGGAGGGCCCTGGGACGTGCCTTAGCTTTCTCGGCATTGAAATTGATTCAGTGGCGGGAGAGTGTAGGCTTCCCAGGGATAAGTTGGACGGGCTCCGATTGGCGGTGAATAAGGCACGGGGGATGCGGAAGATTCAGCTCCGCCCCCTTCAATCTTTATTGGGGAAATTGAATTTTGCGTGCCGCATCATTCCGATGGGCCGAGTTTTTAACAGGCGTTTGGCAGGTGCCACGGCAGGCATAATGCGTGCGAACCACTTCGTACGGCTTACCAGGCAATTGAGAGAGGATTTGGGGGTGTGGGACCATTTCCTGGACCAATTCAACGGCAGGTCATTGTGGCAAGCCCCAGAAGTGTCCAATCAGGATCTCCATCTCTTCACCGATGCTTCGGGATCGGTGGGCTTTGGTGCTATCCTGGGGTCGCAATGGAGCTCGGGGGTCTGGCCATCTGAGTGGCGTGTATCAGGGTTGACCAGGAACCTGGCATTCTTAGAATTGTTCCCTATTCTGGTGTCCTTGGAACTATGGGGAGCCACGCTGCGGGACCGCAGGGTGGTTTTTCATTGTGACAATTTGGGGGTAGTCCAGGCTATTAACAACCTAACGGCATCTTCCCCCCCGGTTATTCGGCTCTTGCGGCGTCTGGTGTTGCGGTGCCTGTGCCTCAATATTACTTGCAGGGCAGTACACATCCCAGGGGTGCAAAATGTGACGGCAGATGCCCTCTCTCGTTCACAGTGGCCGGAATTCAGGGCAGCGGCCCCAGGGGCAGAAGAGAGGGGTTTGCCCTGCCCCCCGGATCTGTGGGACCTTGGTCTGGCCGAATAGCTGAATGGGTTCGGGGGTCCGTGTGCCAGGCCACTTGGGATCGGTATGGTAAGGCTTGGACGGAGTGGGAAAACTTTGAACATGCCCGGGGGGGTTTTAGTGACTCAGAGGAGCGGCTTCAGGGCTTATTGTGGCTGTTGTGGCATTGGGAGGCTTCCGGTCTCTCCCCGGGGGCGGTGTCCGGTAAGTTGGCAGGTTTAGCATTTGGCTTCAAGCTCCGCAGGGTCCCCGACGTTACGAAGGATTTTGTGGTCCGCCAGGCCCTAAAGGGCTGGCGTAGAACTAGGGTCTGCAGGGATTCCAGGAAGCCGGTATCTGGAGCTTTGCTGTTGGGTATGTTTCACACACTGCCCTCCATTTGTGAATCTGCAGCTGAGGTATCACTGTTTCGTCTGGCTTTTGCATTGGCATTTTTTGGGGCACTACGGATTGGCGAACTGGTCAGCCCATCCAAGGTTCGGCAAGGGGGGATACAGTTGCGGGACGTTTTGCGGGAACCAGGGCTTCTACGTTTTAAAATACAACGGTCCAAAACTGATATGCTAGGTAAGGGTGCTTGGGTTACGTTGCACGAGGTGGTTGGTTCGGTGGTTTGCCCGGTGACATGCATGGATAACTACTTAAGGGGGCGTCCTGCTGCCTCAGGATCCCTCCTTATCCATCAAGATGGGTCCCCGCTGTCTCGCTTTCAATTTATCAGAATTTTCAAGAAGGCGGTTGAGGCGATGGGTATTCCAAGTGTGGATTTTGGGGGTCATTCCTTTCGGATAGGGGCAGCTACGGAAGCCGCCAGGGTGGGATTGTCAGATAGGGCAGTGCAGCGTATTGGGCGTTGGGAGTCTCGTTGCTTTCGTTCCTATGTGCGGCCTGCAGGCCTAATTTCTCACACCTGTCTGTATCCTTCTAGGTCATTCCCCGGTTAAGGTGTGGCTGATCGGCCACTCTTACATATACTGGGCGCAGCGGCGTGCAGCAGTGCGCCGGGGTGGTGAGCATTTGGGGTTCTCTCCTCTTCAAGCTGAGGTGAGATGGTTCGGCTATAGAGGTATGAGGTGGGTGAGATTTCTTCCGGAGGTCATTCAGCTGTCACGGCTGTTGGGCCCTCCGGATTTGCTGATAATTCATTTAGGAGGCAACGATTTGGGCACAGTGCCAGTGTTAAATTTGGGGGACACAATTAAACAGGACTTAGCCAGGTTGAAGGTGCTTTTTCCTGAGGTTTGCTTGATCTGGTCTGAGGTGGTTCCCAGGAATTTCTGGAGGTATGCACAAAATCAGAGGGCACTGGAGAGGTCCAGAATCAAGCTGAACAAGAGGGTATCGAAGTTCGTTTTGGGCATCGGGGGGATTACGGTACGCCACAGGGTTTTTGAAAGAGAGGCTGCCGTCTTTTTCAGGAGTGATGGGGTTCACCTGACAGAGGTGGGGTTAGATTTGTTTAATTTGGCGTTACAGGAGGCGTTGGAGCAGGCCATGGCGTTGGGTGGGGGTCACTGCTGATTTAAGGGGTTAACCAGCAGTGCCTATGGCGGGGTTTGTCCTTGCCAATCCAGTTTAAAAGTGGAAGGAATAAGACAGACGGATCGATTGGGGGGCCCCTCCCCTAACCTCTAGCATTGAGAAGGATGATAATGGTCGTGCCCACCAAGCTAACAGCCGGCTGGTGGTTGGCATCAGGTTTGAAACATGTGGTAAAAGAATATATGGCCGAGGGGGGAGGGGCTTAACCCTAGGAGGGGCTCAAGTTAGAGCTAGTATAGTTATGGATGTATGTTATTTGATTGGCAAGGACTAGTTAACTGTATTTGCACTACATTATTGTTTTATGGTTAAGGTTCGTATATATATATGCATAGATGTTCGTATATATATATATATTAATTTATATACATTGACGATTAAGTCATATATTTTAAATAAATAATAAAGTAAAATAAAGGAGAATGTGGTCATACAGTTTATTTGGATTGTAAATAAATGCTGTGGCCTATTTAACTCCATCTACGTCTGGTGTGTTTTTATTGGGTTCGGGGTTTTTATGGTATAAGGATGAACTAAGTCCCATCTACTACATACAAGTCCCCCGGGAACAAGCGCAGCTAGGTGGGAGGGGGCCATGTATGTGTGAGGGGTTGTGAAGATGTGTGAGTGACAGGTGTATGTATGGTGGGGGCGTGATGGCCAGCAGAGGGGGTATAAAAGGACTTCCCCCTCTGTCATCCGGCAGCCATTTTAGGTCCGGTCACAGCAAAAGATAATTTCCCACCCACCCGTCCCTTTTGTTTAAGTCATGTACTAACATGTTTTTCTTTGTCGCAGCAGGCGGGGTTTGTCCTTGCCAATCCAGTTTAAAAGTGGAAGGAATAAGACAGACGGATCGATTGGGGGGCCCCTCCCCTAACCTCTAGCATTGAGAAGGATGATAATGGTCGTGCCCACCAAGCTAACAGCCGGCTGGTGGTTGGCATCAGGTTTGAAACATGTGGTAAAAGAATATATGGCCGAGGGGGGAGGGGCTTAACCCTAGGAGGGGCTCAAGTTAGAGCTAGTATAGTTATGGATGTATGTTATTTGATTGGCAAGGACTAGTTAACTGTATTTGCACTACATTATTGTTTTATGGTTAAGGTTCGTATATATATATGCATAGATGTTCGTATATATATATATATTAATTTATATACATTGACGATTAAGTCATATATTTTAAATAAATAATAAAGTAAAATAAAGGAGAATGTGGTCATACAGTTTATTTGGATTGTAAATAAATGCTGTGGCCTATTTAACTCCATCTACGTCTGGTGTGTTTTTATTGGGTTCGGGGTTTTTATGGTATAAGGATGAACTAAGTCCCATCTACTACATACATAATACACAGGTTTTTGGACACACCTAGCGCCCGTGTTCTTCATTAAATAGGCAATTGCAGGGAATTGAGAATTTCAAACGTAAGGCCAAAGTAGTGGAGTTGGAAAGATTCTCCCATTCAGCTGAATTAAGTTTGAAATTCCCTTTTCAGTTCCATAGCAGCTCTAAGTGTAAACCCAGAACCCCTCTGACTGTGTAATATAATAGGAGTCCTTTATAACCACTCTAGCCATTATACCAAAATATAACATTGACTTGTGTGTCAGTAGAAGGGGAATACTGCCCCCTCTAGTTCAGATCAGGTATGACAGAGGTTTTATTACAGAGGCCCATGAAACATGTCCTCTATTATCTCCATCCAAAAATATATATATATTTTCTTTAAATGGAATTAATAACCAATTTGTACATGGAATTAGTCAGTAAATAACTGAAATGCATCAACAAAAAAAGTAAACAATGCTTATGCTGTGACTGTAAAGAATAAAAATATATATATATTAATAATTATCTTTACATTGGGGTTGGAAAAATAGCATGTAACGGCATAAAATTAGAGAAAAATATGTTTTATATATGTCTGTGGTGTCTCCAGTCTATGACATCACCTGTGGCTTGAGACTCCACAGACACATATAAAATGGGCATGCTGTTTTGCTAGCACAATGTATAGATCATTTTTAAATTACCTACATTACAAGCAATATTTAGGTCCACAGAAATCCTTTTTAATGTCATGACTTCCAGACTTTACCCCCAATATTGAATATTTTTATTGCCGTATGTCTTATGTTTTGTTGGCTATTCCACGGCGATGGAAACACTGCCTCCTTGTGTTCAGTTTGGGTATTAGTAAAGTGGGATCCACTAGTGGCAGTGTATGCACAGGATACATGTAGCATTAGGTTCCACGTCTCAGTGGGTTAGAAAGCTTTTTTCCAGCTTACCCTGCTTCTTTTTGTGGTGCTAATCAGTGATCAGGCCCTGATGCAGAAGATTTTCCGACCCCCCCCCCCCCCCCCCCACACACACACACATTACAAACGATGCTCAGCTGGTTTAAAGGAACAGTCAAAGGATATTTTTGCTCCGAGCAGAGAAACATGATCCTTCCAGTGTGCTATAGCCGGCAGCATGGAAGCCTGCCAGACCGGCTGAGGTGCCTATCTCACTTGAAATCCCATTTAAATCCATGCTGCCATCTCACACTTTAGACGGCTCCTTTAATGGCCGTTTGGGTTGGGCTTTATGGGCCGTAGATAAGGGCCTTTTGGGGTTTATCTGGGGTAACCACACATTGTTCGACGTCCCTGCATCTGTTGATAAATTGGAGATAACACAGCAGGGCTGTTTGCTACTCACCCTGGATCTTTCCTGGAATCTGTTTGTTTTTTTCTTTCTTTTGTTTGAATTTTAATTTTTAAATGTTATCGTCTACATTCAGTGCCAATGGGTCCCAAATTTGCCAGATCACTCCCCTGTTTTTGGCTTCCAGCCCACACCAAATTTGGGGTCTGTCCCAGGAGAAATACCGCCCATGCTTAGCACTGTGCACTGGCAGAATTGTATTGAAAAGACACACACTGTCTAATCGTGTCGAATGAGATCACGGAATCTCTACCAGGTTGTCTGGAGTTCAATGCACGTCACTTAACCCCTCCCCCCCCCCCTTTAGGCTCCAGCCTGGGACCACCGACGACAAATGTGTGTGTATATATATATATATATATATATATATATATATAAATAATTATCACCAGAAACAAGAATCTAAGTTTTATTTATTTTATTTCTATATTAGAGTTGAAAAAAAAACTATTAATTTACCTATTTCTCATTGTGGATTGTAACTTTACAAGTGTGACTGGCTTTACGAAGCAATCCCCCTCCCCCCCCCTCGTCCCCCCCAAAAAGAAGTTTAATTATTAAAGCAGATTATTATTTGTAGGTCTAAAAAGCACCTTTTTCTGAATGTATCTTTACAAACAGATATTTTAGCAGGTTAGTCTCTCTATTTTATGGCTCTCTCAAAGAGCAGCCATGTTGTTCAGAATGAAGCATGTCCGTCCCCTATAAAGAGCAAAGAGAGCTCAGTAATCATACCGAATATTTATATTCTTCCATTGACGCATTTCTATTTAAATGAATCCATGTGATGAAATCTTTCAATTAAACATAACTTCATGTTTTTTTGCAAACAGTTGTCTTTAAATGTGAGACGTCCTACATCAGACAGTCGTTCTGAGAGACCAGTTGGGGTACACCTGCCCAGACCACGCCCACAAGCAGACCCTTGAGAAACTAAGTGTCCTAATGCTTCATTTCTAACCTACTGTATCAGTCATATCTCTACACACAACTCCACCACAGCTATCTCATTGTTATAGAAAAGACATGATTTTTTTTTTTTTTACAACAGACGATACTCCAAAAATATGGTTGGTTTGAGAATAGGCCCTAATTAAAAGTTTATTTATTTTTTGGTGTTTCTATATTCAGGAGTTAAATTATAATTCCATTGCGGTTTTGTAACTTTTCAAGTGTGAAAATGGCAGCCCCAGCCAAGCTAAAACAACAACAAAAAAATCATTAATAAAGCACATTTTTATTAATAGGTTTAAAATATTAAATTAATTACAAGAACAGTACAGGAAGAAACCAAAAATGTACATTACACAAATAAAAACTAGTGTGTCACAGTAAACATAAAAAGCACCTTCTGTTAAAAGTACTAACACATATTTGGGCAGATTAAGTACCTTATTGGGCCATCTTTCTTATATTTGTAGCTCTCTCACAGGGCAGCCATGTTGTTTAGAATCCTGAGTTGGATGATGAAACATCTGACCCAAGATCCTGAGCAACATGTCTGCCCCTTGATAAAGCTATACAGAGCATTAAGGGCTCAATTTTGGTACCTTACTTATATTCTTCCATTAAAGTATTTCTATTTAAAATGAAAACATTTTATGAAATCTTTCGATTAAACATAATTTTCAACTTCATTTTTTTTTTTTTTTTTTTTTGCCAACAGTTGTCCTTAAATGTGATACATCCATATCAGACTGTCGTTCTGACAGACCAATCCTGGAACACCTACTCAGACCACGCCCACAAGCAGACCCTTGAAAATGTAAGTGTCCTAATGGTTCATTTCTAACCTACCATATCAGTCATATCTCTACACACAACAGGATTGAAAGGAAATTTAAAAAAAGTAATTAAATTAGCAAAATGGCTTGGCAGTATTAAATGTTAGCATCGCTGCCGCCACTCCCATTTTGCTGATTTAATGACTTTTTAAATTACCTTTCAATCATGTTTTGTCAGCTTATTCAATGTAACTGTTATCATATTGCAAAATATGTTTGTGGTCTATAAATAAAAGGTAATAATAATAATAATATTTTAATAATACTTTTCAAGTCAGTAGCACATGTTAAAATATCACATATTGGGAGGGTGACAGTCATGTTTAAAAGGTATACTTATTTTTATTGCTCTAGGAATTGTACAACTCCATCCAGATTATCGGGGTCAGTGATCATGATTAGAATTCTAGCGGCGTTCTGATTGGTTCAAAAGTGCCTTTGATATCAATGCATTTAAAATAACATCCTACTCGCTGGTGCCCACAAGAGGGCGCCATTTCCTTTATTAACAAGTGACTGTCGCTGACCACAGGCTGCTTTTGGTTTCTGACCGCTATCAGTCATTATTCTCTGGGCTGGTTAATGCCCTTTGTCGGTTTTATTTAATAAGAAAAGAGCGGTGAAGTAAAATAACGGCATTTTTTACAGTATGCACGTGCCCTAACTGTCACTTAAAACAGACTCCCTTCAAGTAAGGTTAAAGCATTTTTTTAAAAAAGAGTGCCTGGCACTTATTTATCTTGGGGGTTATACATCAAAAAAAGATGTGAGGCGACTGAGCTACGCAGGTGGCGTAATACCTTTTTTTATTTATAAAAATATATTAAAAAGCAAAGCGGACATTCTAAGGTCAGTGTGCAAAAAGTCAAAGTGGCTTATTTGTAGGCAAACGTAAGTATATTTGTCGATATTTTGGCTGCCGACGGGTAACTAAGATACTGACTTATAAATGTGTTTGTCCACAAATAAACTGCTAAAAAAAAAAAATGTCCTAAGAACCTTATTCGGTGTTCAACCACTTCCATCCTCTTTATAGCACATTTCAATAGAGCTGGAGTTAAAGAAAATGACCGTGACTGTGATGTCATCTCTGTACATTCGGGATAAGTCCTCCGGCAAGCTCAACATAGCGGCCAGTTTCTCCTGTTCAATGTCCCCCTGTTCGTTGCTGCCGATGGCGTGTCTTATCAGATGGGTGGCGACATTCTGGTCCTGCATATGAAGTCCTCTAGATCGTCTCTTCAGTAGAAGGTTGTGCATGTACCCTAAGCTCTGGTTCTCCACCGACACCTGGGGCTCCTGCAAACCGACTTCTGTGAGGTGCTCCGCCACGAGTTTCACCACCTCCTGGTTCTCCAGCATGTCCCACAGGCCGTCTGAAGCCATGATGAGGAATTTATCCTGAGGCCTCAGCTTGTGATAAGTGACCTCTGGCGCAGACGTTAAATAAGGAGGGGTGTGGTAGTTTGAAGGTGAATACTGGTAGATATTTAAAGGTTCTGTGTCACATGCGCTCTGTAGAACACTTTTCTGTAAGTCCTGGCTCCATTTAAATCGAACGTCCCCAAATGCTCGGAAGGGCATCAGTATCCCCAAAAGTCTATCTTCAGTTACCACCGTCTCCCCTTCCGACGGTGGGTGCTCGGATTTTATTCTCTGCAGCTCCGAGTTGTTGAAAGCATTGTGGTCGGCCGTCAGTGGGACGGCAGACCAGTTCCCACTGTCGTCTTGGACGCCCAAGACCGCTCGACTATCCCCCGTGTTGGCCACGTTCAGATGGATGCCATCGATGTGGGACACGCAAGCCGTCGCCCCTGAGAAGGCAATCTGTAGCGTGAGGTTCTTGACCAGATCGTTGTCTGTGGGGGCCTGAGCTTCCAAGGAAATGTCCGAATCCAGTCTCTGGAAGGCGTAGGACAGCGCGTCAGCCACCGCCATGCCCAGCTCATTGTCCAAATGTAACAACTCTTGCCAGTAGACCCGCAGGTGTTCCACATAAAGCGAGGCCACTTCCCTGTACGCGTAATCATTTTTGTGCTTGTGCCACTGAAGGATTGGCAGGACGGGTTTCATGTGTTCACTGGCAAATTCGATCTCCTCCAACGTTTGCTGGGACATCAGGGAGACCGCTATGTAGTAAAAAAGGCGTTCGCTTATGGACTGGGCGCATGCTGACCCTGCATGCCCATCGAACACCCCAAACATGTGGCCCTTGGTCTGCAGGCACATTGCCGCACTCCTTCGGTCCTCGCACGGGGTGTTAGAAGCCAACTGGTTGCTTTCGAACTTTAAGATGGTGCTTTGGTTCTTTCCATCAAACTCCGGGATCTTGTAGGACAACTCGTTGGCCCGAAGGATTTGATTAATTTGAGATGTGTGAAGCTGGAAGTGGACATCATCTTCTTCCGTGGACGTGTGTCGGAAGGATCTGTTGACCTGGTATATTGGGTAGCATAAACTGGTTTGGGTCACAACTTTACTTGCTTGTGTCTGGCCTCGGAAGGGGACACATGGTGAATACCAACGTCTGTCTCTCCGGACGGAAGGAAAACCTTTTTTTGCAGAGCGTAGAATCCAGCCCGAGACGGTTCTTGACATCATAAGCCAGGCACCTTTATAAATACCGTCACAAAGTAATCGATTCAAATCTGCAAGAAGAAGACACAAATATTTAGATTATTATTTCACTCCCAGCCATATCTATACATCAAAACTTCCCGACGGGTTCAGTCCTGGAAAGTGTTGACTGCGCTGCCGGTACATCTAATCCAAGGAAAGGGGCCAGCCACTAAATTCAGATATCTTTTAATCAATCTTTTTTTAATTTAATCAACAACCTTTTCAAGCAATACCTTGTAAACTTACATTTTGTATGATCTTACCAGAGAATTGATCCTCCTATGATGTTGCCAGCTAAATTTTAATCCCAAATTGGATACACACAGACATACACACACAAAGCACATATGCACCACACAAAAGATTGATGCCAGCATCCAACATACCTAGTGTATTACCATCATACTCCGTTTGTGGAATTTCTAGGTAAGCAGTACTCGGAGTACAGCTGTACTCTCAGAATCTGATCAAATGTGCTGGGGGGGGGGGGGGGTGGAGCATGGAGTCATTTATTTTTAATGCTCCAATATGTAACAACTATGCAGGTTTGAGTAAGCAACAACAACAACAAAAAAAGTGTGTTGTACAATCGCCCCCACCACTACCCCACCCTTAAATGTTATATTTTGTGAAAATGAATAAAAAAAACTTATTTACAAAAATAAAATTGAGCGTGCGTAAAACAAAGTGCCCCACAAATGCACACACAAAAAATAACTGGGTGGGGGGTGCAAATGAAATGTATTCTCTTCATGCCACCTTTTCTTCAAAAACTGAAAACTAACCTAACATTGAAGCAATTACCTGGATTTATTTGGTTACTGTAAAAATAAACGAGATGAGTTTAAATCCGTGAATCTGTCCCAGAAGTGTATACGTGCCTGCGTGCCTGACTTTGGCTCGTGTTCCTGTTTCTGAGCGCCACTGAGAAGTTATTTAGAGCACATGTGTGTTTCATGGCCGAGCGCCAACTTCCAAGCTGTACTGCGAGAGGTGAATCATCGCAGCCTATAGCCAGGCATAACATAACATGTCTTTCTTATCAAGCAATTAATGTATAACTTACAGTCAGCAAGCACACCCCCCCTGCCTCTGCCCTGTAACTTTCCATTAACCCAACCAAACCTTATACAGCTAGGTGTCACAAACTCACTGACCCCTGGCCGGGGCAGTAAAGACCAGAAACTGACAAGAGAACTGCAAAAATCAGGTATTACTAGCTGAGCTGGAACAATTCGCTGCCCTACCTATTTTTCTTATCTTGACCGTGTCAGTTTCACCATCGCACACACTGTTTACTGAACAGACCCCTCAGGATTTAATGCAGCCTTTCTTGGAGCATACCCACCAACTGTCCCAAATAGTATGGAAAAGTCCCGATTTTGTTACTCTGTCCCGCTCTCCCTCAGAGCTCTACCTCTGTCCTGACTTTTTGGAAGAGCGTTAGAGAAGTTGGGAGGTATGTAAGAGTGAGCTGAATTAAATATATTCTCTAGTAATTTTAAGTGGTTTCTGTAGCTGCTCCCGTCTGCAGATCATCCTGCATCACACCTGCCTTTACCATGTTTAGAATCAGATTTTACTTTTACTGTTTATTTTTATTGGAGTTTTGAGTACTAACTAACGCTTTGTATTGTTTTATTTGTTTTTTTTTTTTAACTTGGCTAATTTGGTAGCCGAACAGACACGATATATTGTAATGAAAATACCAGAAGGATTTGGCTCATTAGTACAAATCTAAAACAAATAGAAACATAGAATGTGTCGGCAGATAAGAACCATTCGGTCCATCTAGTCTGCCCAATTTTTTTTGAGTACTTTTATTAGATCCCCCGTTCCCGGTCTTATAGCCAGGATAGCCTTGTGTCTATCCCACGCATGCTTAAAATCCTTGACTGTGTTTACCTTAAGTACCTTATTGGGCCCTTGTGCATGTACCAAACACTGGAGAATGTGATCAATCCTGAATCCTGCTGTAAACTCTACCTCTGTCCTGAAAGTGGGACAGACAAAGAGCTTGGTGGGACAGCTGGACACAGCCTCTAATCCGGCACAGTCCTGAAAACGTTGAGAGGAAGGCATGTCCTTTAGAATCTTGGGTTGAAAGAAGAAAAATCCGACCCAACATTCTAAACATGGCAGCACCCTGATAGAGCTAAGAGGGCTCAATATGATGCTTTATTTATATTCTTTCATTAAATAAATTCGATTTCAAATGCCTACACTTGATACAATCTTTCTTTTTTTTTTTGCACTGTTTAGCAAATACACCCACCAGCGTTCCACCACCATGTGTACCACGCTCCGTGGACCAACCTTGGCTGCTTCCAGTTCTAGCGTGTTCTCCACCACGGGCAAACACAAAGCACATACCCCTCCGCGTGTGCCGCCAGTGCCGTCAGGTGATACAATGTTTATACTGTAACATCTGGCAGCGATGTGTATCACTCACAAGTCCCGTGTACACAGAGCTTTCCCAGTCCTGTCGTAATCGCTCAAACCCGTGTCCTGACAGATTGTCAGCCACCGGTTTGCGCAAAACTGGGATTGCTTCTCTGTGACAGTGTTTCAACTTGTGACACATTGTGCAATGGGGGATCCAATTATTAAAATGGGGAATGTTTTACCATGAGCAGGTTTTTTGTTTGTTTTTTTAATTTGTGATTTTTTTTTTGCAAAGGGGGCGGAGTTAGGAGATCTGACTCATACAGGAGATATTTAATAAGGACAGGCTGGGTCCACCTGATCCAGGTGCCCATCCCATGTATACAACAGGCACATGATATAAACAGAAGCATGTGCGGCATACGCCCTGATTGAGGTTTACAGAAATCTGGGAACTCGACCTGCTGTGGACTACATTTCCCATGATGCCCCACATCTAGTGGCTGAAGTGCATGCTGGAAACTGGAGGGCAGTAATACGATTTGAAGACCCTAGCAGCTGTCCAGTACAGACCCTAAGAATTTAAAGACCAAACACATTAAGCCATCGAATTTAATTATAAGCAGAATACATAATAGTCGGTGATACACAGAGCCAGAGCTCTTTAAATTAATAATATGCTGGTAATAGTATCTAATTTGTATAAACTCTCAGTAGCAACAATACTTGTGATTTCACATATATTTTTATATATTTGCACAAAGACTCGATACATAAAGACTCTGGTTTCTGGCTTTTGACAGACACACAAGTTCCAGTGAGAGTTAAATGCCATCTCTCTAGTCTTGTGCAGCGGGGTACCTTTTAATAAACCAGTCCTGATATCCTAATACAGAGATGTGTTTCAATCTGGGGTAACCTGATCCTCTCCAAACATGGGATAAGCAGCTTGTGACATCCCAGCTGCTCTGAGCAGTGGATCGTGGGACTTGGCAGTGGATCGTGGGACTTGGCAGTGGATCGTGGGACTTGGCAGTGGATTGTGGGACTTGGCAGTGGATTGTGGGACTTACCCCTTGTTCTGACAAAAAACTGGAGCAAATTCTACTGCACATGCGCAGTAGAATTCACTCATTGCGCACCACAGCGCATGCACACAAAGTTACAGCTGTCAATCAGCCGTAACTTTGGCAGAAGTGCGCCTGCGCGAGGGACACACACCACCTCACGCCCCCTCCGGATCAGCTGCGCTGACAGGTAAAGTATAAGCGGGGGGCACACGGGAGCCTAAGGTGGTGATCACAACTCCCATCAAGATGGGGCAGCCCCCCCGTTTGTAGCATGTCACTGATAGAAGTTTTACCAATTAATGGCTACGCTAGTAAGTGACAATAATAAGTAGAATTCACTCCAGTTTTTGGTCAGAACACCCCTAACTTATACTCGCCTCACCTCAGGGGCTTCCTCCTTACTTCTAACTCTGCTTTATGATCATTTAGATTGCAAGCTTTGTGGGCAAGGCACTCCAGCGGAGAGGTACCTTTTTGATAACTGTATTGATCACGGCGGATCTTATTATATGCTGTCCAGAGATACTTGCTTTTTTTGTTATATAGTCATGGCATCCCTTCCTCTATCCATAAGCTGGCTGCAGTGGGTATAGTGCTGTACGGATATATAATGTATATAGTGGAAGATCCTTACCAGAAAAGTCCAGCTGGGAGATAAAGATGGAGACTTCAGGCCCCGTGTATCCTGCCCCTAAAGACACCCTACATGTGAGCAGACTGTGGGCTGCCTCTCAAACAAGCTCAGCATTGGCAGCTCCTCCCTGTCCTCATACCAGTGAGTTACCGCCTCTACTGACACACCCCTCCCTGCACTCACTCTACAGGAACTGAACATTCTTTTCTGCTCTAGACACTTACATAACTCTGCATCCTATGCATTAACCCCCGGGTCTGCCAGGGGGGGAGGGGGATCTCGCTGCAGAATCGATCACAAGTCTATAAAAATATTTTGAGAAATGTTTACAAATCAGAAATACATTTTCTGTGTAGATGTTTTTATGGTACTGGCTGCATGCCAATCCCCTTGCATGGTA